>CM062296.1:50814978-51179915 GCA_031216915.1 Pictodentalium vernedei | reverse complement strand
CTTAACTTCTGAAGTGGCATTAAGCACCATTTATTAATCATGAATTAATACCTGAGTGCCTGTTCGACGATTATTTATATTATTTTTTGGTACCTCTCTTATTGATTCCAGAGCTCTCCCCTCTTTGTTTTGAAGATTTCTTCAAAAGAAAGGGGGGGGATTTTTACCTCTTCTCTGGCTTAATGGGTATGTAACTATGAAGGAAGCTGTTTTATCCGTAATTATATCCTGCATACAGCTGAAGTGTTATTGTATGGCGTATGTTTGTGGGGGATTTTCTCTCATTCTCAGATACACCATCCTAATTTTTGGGGGCTTAGTCCGGACTAGCCTTAAAAATTTAGGAACTTGTTACATCCTAAGTAGCATTGTCTTCATGCTTACAATAAGGAATTACTTAATTTGGGCTCCTTATTTAGAATATGTCTCCTCTATTACTGTATAGAGAGACATACTTGTAATTCCTAATTATTCTAATTTCCTTTCATCACAGATTGCAGGATTGGAACTATTTTGGAAGTCCTAGGCCCTCCACCTTTTTATGATTCAGCTAAGTCTGGGCCATTGGTATACAGTGTAAAAATATTATAAATTTACAGTAATTTCTATATTTTTATACTTAACAATGGCCCAGACGGAGATGGCCCTCCCATGAGTGGGCACTCATACCTCACCATTGAATTATTATGTAATACTCTCTTTTACAAAGAATGATGTTGTCCCAATTCCGGTCACTTCCTGGTGTCTGTGCATGTGCGGAGAGTAAATATATGGAGGACCAGAACTTCTAATTTTGGTTTTGCATGCAAATTTAGGGGATTGTGGGGGGGGGGGGGGGGGGGGGGGGGGGGAGGGGGGCAAAATTTGTGTTTGGCCCTCAATATTTTAGAGTTAGCACCAGCTAAGTCTGGGCCATTGGTAAGTATAAAAATATAGAAATTACTGTAGATTTATAATTTTCGAGGTTGAAATTAATGGGTTTATACCATCACATGGTTGGAACCAATGAATAACTTCGAGTTATCAGAGGTATATAAGTTTCCGAAGTTCATGTGTCGAGATTCACTGTAATTCATGTGGGGCCTACTTTCAGGCATAAAGTGCTTTCCATTTGGTTATACCCATGAATATATCTTGTAGTGCTGAAACGCATGACCCAGATATTCAGTTAACAACCGATTGCCAAATCAACTGGTTGAAAAAATGGCCAACCAGATAACTGCACAGTTAAAACTAAATGTCAAGCTAAAATTAAAGCTATTAACATTGTCCATTTTTTGCGATGATATAGATGTAGTCATTTTCGTGGTCACAGACAGTTCAATCATCAGTACTGTAAGAGCTCCAGACATGCTCATATTTCGATTCTACAGCCATGCACTTGGATGTTAGTAGTCGGTAAAACATGAAAGACTTGAAAATTACAAACTTACTATGTCTGTTTATCATCATGGAACATATGTGTGGGCTGTTTTTTCAAGAGATCAAGACAATCATTGTAACACTAGTTGTTGGGCATGTCATGTGAGTCGGTTACATGATACTCTGCAACTGTTTTGTTTTCGTTCATTCAGTATAATTATAATTATTCTTTTTATGTGTACCCATACTATGTATGGTACACATAATGCTGGCATCCGGAGTGATCATCCGTCGTTCGGCCATCCTTTGTCCGTCCGTCTGTCTGTCTGTCTGTCTGTCTCTGTCTGTCCGTCTGTTTGTCCGTCCGTCCGGTGTCCGTATCCATTTCTTTGGCATTCGATAACTTGAAAAATATTGATTGGATTGTCAAGTTACTTTATATTTGTGTTCAGGTTACTGATGTGCCGAGCTGTATAGTTATACCCCCGCTTCGAAGAAGTGGGGGCTATATAGGAATCGCCCTGTATGTCCGTACGTCCGTCCATACGTCCGTCCGTACGTCTTTCCGTCCGGACAAATTCTTGTGTGCACAACTCCTCCTCATTAATGAACCGATTTTGATGAAACCTTCATCTCTACTAAGTGAACATGTGCATATTCCAAACTTTTTGATCTGCGACAATTTTAACCAGGTTATCTCTCTTGAACTTTGATTTAATATGGGTTTCTATATGAAATTCTTGTGTGCGCAACTCCTCCTACATTTATCAATCAATTTGGACAAAACTTTTCAGACATCATCACTACTAAGTGAACATGTGCATATTTCAAGATTTTTGATCTGCGACAATTTTAACCAGGTTATCTCCCTTTGACTTAGATTTATTGTGTCTTTCCGTTCGAACAAATTCTTGTGTGCGCAACTCCTCCTACATTAATGAACCGATTTTGATGAAACCTTTCAAACATCATCTCTACTAAGTGAACATGTGCATATTCCAAACTTTTTGATCTGCGACAATTTTAACCAGGTTATCTCTCTTGAACTTTGATTTAATATGGGTTTCTGCATGAAATTCTTGTGTGCGCAACTCCTCCTACATTTATCAATCAATTTGGACGAAAGTTTACAGACATCATCACTACTAAGTGAACATGTGCATATTCCAAAATTTTTGAGCTGTGGCAATTTTAACTAGGTTATCTCCCTTTAACTTAGATTTATTATGGGTTTCTACATGAAATTCTTGTGCGTGCAACTCCTACATTTATCAATCAATTTGGACAAAACTTTTCAGACATCATCACTACTAAGTGAACATGCGCATATTCCAAGATTTTTGATCTTCGACAATTTTAACCAGGTTATCTCCCTTTGACTTAGATTTATTATGTCTTTCCGTTCGAACAAATTCTTGTGTGCGCAACTCCTCCTACATTAATGAACCGATTTTGATGAAACCTTTCAAACATCATCTCTACTAAGTGAACATGTGCATATTCCAAATTTTTTGATCTGCAACAATTTTAACCAGGTTATCTCTCTTGAACTTTGATTTAATATGGGTTTCTGCATGAAATTCTTGTGTGCGCAACTCCTCCTACATTTATCAATCAATTTGGACGAAAGTTTACAGACATCATCACTACTAAGTGAACATGCGCATATTCCAAAATTTTTGAGCTGTGGCAATTTTAACTAGGTTATCTCCCTTTAACTTAGATTTATTATGGGTTTCTACATGAAATTCTTGTGCGTGCAACTCCTCCTACATTTATCAATCAATTTTGACGAAACCTTTCAAACATTATCACAACTAAGTGAACATACGCCTATTCCCAAATTTTTGATCTGCGACAATTTTAACCAGGTTATCTCCCTTTAACTTGGATTTATTATGGGTTTTCAAATGGGATTCTTGTGTGTGCAACTCCTCCTACATTAATGAACCGATTTTGAATACATGTTGCACATTGTAAATGTGTTTTTCCAAATGTAAACCATATATGTGTGGTATCTTTAAGTATTCAGTGCTGTTCTGTGGAAGGCCACATGCAAATACAAATTTCAACAACAAAAAATGATCTTTATGTATACATTTCCTTATGGCCTTCGCCTACATGATCAGAAGTGCATTCCTCCAAAAACCCAAAGCGGGGGTATTAATCACCTTCAGTGATAGTTCTAGTTTTTGGTGTAAATCGGATAATTTGATCCCGAGATATTAACCCTTTATCCTTCAAATTGAAAATTCCTCCAATCCCTTTGGCATTCGATAACTTAAAAAATATTGCTTGGATTGTTTAGTTTTTGGTGTAAATCTGATAATTTAATCCTGAGATATTAACCCTTTATCTTTCAAATTGAAAATTCCTCCAATCCCTTTGTCATTCGATAACTTGAAAAATATTGCTTGGGTTGTCAAGTTACTTTATATTTGTGTTCAGGTTACCGATGTGCCAAGCTGTATAGTTTTTGGTGTAAATCGGATAATTTGATCCTGAGATATTAACCCATTTGATAACTTGAAAAATATTGCTTGGATTGTCTAGTTACTTTATATTTGTGTTCAGGTTACTGATGTGCCGAGCTGTATAGTTTTTGGTGTAAATCTGATGATTTGATCCCGAGATATTAACCCTTTATCCTTCAAATTGAAAATTCCTCCAATCCCTTTGGCATTCGATAACTTGAAAAATATTACTTGGACTGTCAAGTTACTTTATATTTGTGTTCAGGTTACTGATGTGGTGAGCTGTATAGTTTTTGGTGTAAATCTGTTATTTTGATCCTGAGATATTAACCCTTTATCCTTCAAATTGAAAATTCCTCCGATCCCTTTGGCATTCGATAACTTGAAAAATATTGCTTGGATTGTCAAGTTACTTTATATTTGTGTTCAGGTTACTGATGTGCCGAGCTGTATAGTTTTTGGTGTTAATCTGATAATTTGATCCGGAGATATTAACCCTTTATCCTTCAAATTGAAAAATCCTCCAATCCCTTTGGCATGAGATAACTCAAAAAAGATCAATCCGATTGTCATGTTTCTTTATATATTTATTCAGGTTACTGATGTGCTGTGCTGTATAGTTTTTTATGTAAATCTGATAATTTGATCCGGAGATATTAACCCTTTATACATCAAATTAGACACTCCTCCAATCCATTTCTACATGTACCCATGCCTTGTATGGTGTACATAATGTCAGCATCTGTGGTGGCCCTCCGTCATACAGCTTTCTACTAGTTGCGCGTATGGGTACAGATCTGACAATTTCATCGGCCTATTTTTATTGTGTGAAAAGATTTTTAGTTTTTTAATTTTTCAGCAATTAAATCATAAGCGAATTAACTGATGCCCTGATTAATTGACCCATGATTCCATGATTGCTCACTGACTGACACAATACACCGGAAACTGATCTCAGATGTGTTGGGAGAAATAACAGCCCAAGAAGATTACTCCCATGGTTACCTCAATGTAAATAGGTGGGAAATAATCTCTTGACAAGGTCAAGATCTGTCTTTGACTTAATCGTTTTTTAAATGTTTTGTTTTTCTTGGATTAAGCATCTTTTGTGCCTATCTACAGGAGTACAGGTACGTTTGAAGCTTGTACATCCCTTTCTATAATTAACAAGGTTAAATATCTGTATGTCAAAATATTCTGTCCTGAATAAAATTGTTGTTGACTGATTCAGCCTTCGATGATTTTATTCAGGGCACAATAGTTTGTGTACACATTTTTGCGCTCCCCTTTTTCATTCTGATCCAAAATATTTACCACATGCAGATACTAGCTAACCTGATGATGTCTCTCTATGATAAACCCCAATAAAGTGCGGAGTTAAAATTATATCTGAATCGGATATCTGGATAATGTGCAGCTGGAGCTTATGGGTATCTGGTTAATAAAAATGGTCAACCGTATCGGCACTCATATCTCAGATACCATATTTACTCTATGTATTGGGACAGCTAAAAATAATTATTTTCACAGGTGTCCCAATTCTTAGAAAATGGGGAAAGAACACAGCCTGGTCTTGATTTGATGCTGAATAAAGTTGTGTGTGATTCATTTTCCATCACTATATACGAAAATCGCCGTCCAATTTTTTTTATATTTTCATTTTTTGCTTCCAAAACATAGCTTATGATCCCTCACTGGAAGAAGCGCATTGCGCTCGATCCAATGAGGGATCATAAGCTATGTGTTGGAAGCAAAAAATGAAAATTTTTAGTTACTCAAGAATTTTTTTTATGAGTGTCGTCTGCTACTAGTGACGGGCCAACTGGAAACAAATCTCCTGAATGTCCCAAACTTTGGAGCATAAAAAAAATATAGTTTTCCGGAAAAAATGTGTGTCCCAAATCATAGAGTGTCCCAATACATAGAGTAAATACGGTATCTGGTTTATAGTATCAGTAATTTAACTTCCTGGTATGAAGTATAGGGTATTTGAATTCATGGTGTGTAGTATGAGAAAAATTCTCAGACTTGATTTGATATAACACAGGAACCTGACAAAATTTTGAAGACTTCCTGATGTAATCCAAGTAGGGCTGCACGATATTCAAAGCAGAATACCGGTATCGGTATTCAAAAAAATACCGCGGTATACCGGTATATCGAAAACTGTTCAGATATCTGAACATAAGTACCACAATCAAGACTTGAGACATCACAGTTGGAACGAATCAGCATGCCTTGATGATGCAGTTCGAAAAACCTTTACACAACGCAGACGATATCAAAATTTATTATTTTAAATAAAATTTTTCCAAAAATTTCTACAAAACAATATCATGTGATCCCTCATTGGAACAAGCTCGTTGAGCTCATCCCAATGAGGGGGTCACATGATATAGTTTTGTTGAAATTTTTGAAAATTATTTTTTCAACTACTGAATTTGTATATTACGAGGGCACATGCAGACGATTCCTTGGGTAAAATGATAATATTATTCATTCTGATCTACAGTTAAAAAACTCAAGACATCTTGAAAATTAAATTGTGGGTAAATAAATAATGACGAAAAACCGATATTTTTATAATTACACTGGTATTCAATCTATATTAGTTTGAATACCGGTATATATCGGTTTATCGAAATATCGTGCAGCCCTAAATCCAAGCATAAGGCAGAGTATGGTCTTCGCTTCATATTGATAATTCATTCATTTTAATCTTTTACCTAGTTTGAAATACAGATGATAGGACGAAAACATCTTTCAAAGATGAAAGGCATATGTCATTTGTTTCTTCTAAATCATGTCTAATTTAATTAGCCTAAATTGCCTGGAGAGTTTTAACACTTTGAGTCTCAATGCTATAGCTTTGCATTTGTGTATAAGCTATTCTATGTTGTCTAGAAACGAACTAGCAAGGCACTTAGAATGTAAGTTTTGAGTTTACCCAGAGACTGCATGTTGGTGCATCTCCCATAAATTGTGCAGGCACTCTCCCATAAATTGTAACAAGTCAAATCTTAACAGACTTAATTACTTCTCTTTGAAGATGATATAAAGTACATCCCGAGAATATGAAGCCTTTAAGTTGAGATGCCTGAACTATAGAATGATGCCCAAATGTGGGCCTCCAATGTCATACCAATGAAGGATTAAAAAAAGTTTGAAGATCATGGAGGATTAGATTTCCTACTCAGTATTAGCAGTATAGAAAAGATTCAATAGCATTCATTGAAAATAATGGAAAATTGTAGTTGCTTTTTGAAAAGCACTCCGACACTGACCGACCCTCATCTTTGTTGATTTTTGAAAATGCAGTTCTTCCGGGCTACACATGCAACTGCTTTCATGTAACTGAGAAAAAAGTAACCCCTCAACTTTTCTCCTGTAATATTATAATGTATTAACCAGTGGTCCTGGGGAGCACGGTGGCTCAGTTGATAGAGGTGCAGGCTGCAAGCTGAGAGATCCTCGGTTCGAATCGCACCTGCGGCAACCGCGTTGTGTCCTTAGGCAAGACACTTCACCCCCATTGCTCATCTGAGGGCACGGTGATGTCGTGGACTAAGGTGTACTGCACATCGATGGTGCACTTGTCTTCAACCAATGCTAACCCTGCTGGTGTTGAGTTAGTATGTTGGGGAGCTGACAGTTGCACGCCATTGCTTGGTGGTTCTCTCTGGGTACTCCAGCTTCCTCCACCCGTAAAACTGTCATGGTCATGATTAGCCTGTGCTGAAATATATGACCTTAAACCCCAATAAATAAATAAGTATAAATAACCAATGGTCCTGCAGGTTTTAATCCAAGCCGTCTTTGGACTGAATTTCTGTCCCATAGGTGGACAAATTCCATTCCAATTGAACTAACTGCTACTTTAGGTATGATCATAAATTGGAATCAAAACATTCAAGGCAATAAGTATGTGTGTGTAAGAGGTCCTCACCCTAATTTATTTATTTATTTATTTATTTATTGATGTTGAAGGTCACATATTTATGCACAATGGCTAATCATGACCGTGACAGTTTTACGGGTGGAGGAAGCCGGAGTACCCGGAGAGAACCACCGAGCAACGACGAGCAGCTGCCAGCTCCCCAACATCGTAACTCCACACTGCAGCACAGGCAGGGTTAGATTGGTTGAAGACATGCGTACCATCGACGTGCAGTACGCCTTAGTACACGGCGTCATCGTGCCCCCACATGGGCAATGGGGGTGAAGTGTCTTGCCCAAGGACACAATGCGGTTGCCGCAGGTGGGATTCGAACCGAGGACCTCTCGGCTTGCAGCCTGCACCTCTACCTACTGAGCCACCGCGCCACCTCCTCACCCTAAGGGTCTGTACCTCATAAAAGTGTATAGTTAAATTGTTTGCTAAACATGTTTTAGCTGTAACTTTGAACCTATGTACTATGGCCAATTCAACAAACTTGACAAATATTTTACACTCATTTAGAATATAGTAATGATTGGAATTATACTCCACAGACTAAAGTGGTGTACATGTGGCAAATTTTCTTGCAGTGGTTTATCACATATGTGTGGTACTATTATTGGAAGTTTATTATATGTAGGTCTGGAATTAACCCTTTACCCAATGAATCGCCCACATCCGCCCGCATATTATACAAATTCATCAACTGAAAATATATTATTTTTCGAAAAATTTCAACAAACCCATATCATGTGACCCCTCTTTGGAACGAGCTCGGCGAGCTCGTTCCAAAGAGGGGTCACATGATATGGTTTTGTTGAAATTTTTTGAAAAAATTTAAAAAATGATATTTAAAATAATAAATTTTGAAATCGTCTTTGTTGGGTGAAGGGTTATAGGGCTTATATCATAACCTGTTGACAGGTTACATTATATATCATGGTGGCAACCCATAGGAAAATGGTGTTGTGATGCTTCTGCACCTTCTTTGTTTTACGTCTTAACATGATTTCTGCCAAAATAAATAGTTACAACAAATGCACGATTTTGCCAAAGCAAGATCATGCATTTGTTGTTGCAATGTATTGAGGCGGAAATTCTTCTAAGACAGATAAAGCAAGCCATTCTCTTCATAATGTGGATGCAATGCTTAACCTTGTGAGTCAAGATAGTTACGAATATATTTATTTATTTTTTTATTGGTGTTTAAGGTCAAATATTTCAGCACAATGGCTAATCATGACCATGACAGTTTTACGGGTGGAGGAAGCCTGAGAACTCCGGAGAGAACCACCGTGAAAATGTTACCTCCCCAACATACTAACTCCACACAATCAGGGTTAGCATTGGTTGAAGACAGGTGCACCATCGACAGTATGCCTTAGTACACAACCTCATCATGTCCCCATGTAGGCAATGGGGGTGAAGTGTCTTGCACAAGGACACACGCTGTTGCCACAGGTGGGATTTGGACCAAGGACCTCTCGGCTTGTAGCCTGCACCTCTACCTACTGAGCTGCCACACCCCCAAGATATTTCCAAAGATTCTCAAGTCCTTCCGTAAAATAAGCAAGATTAGCAATTTAATAAAGTTATGTTTTGTTACACTTTCGTAAACTGTGGTTCGTTCGGGTATTTTACATTTAACGTAACCCCCACATAATCTAAATGATTGGAGAGCGCGGTGGCTCAGTGGTAGTCTGTTGGACTTCTATGCTAGAGGTCCTGAGTTCGATCCCCTTCCAGGACAACCCGCGTTGTGTCCTTGGGCAAGGCACTTTATCCCGGTTGCCTACATAGGGGCACACTGACGCCATGTTCTGAGGCTTACTGCACGGCGATGGTACACATTCTCCAACCGCTGTAACCCTGCTTGAGTGGAGCTTGAACAGAGTTAGAATGTTGAGGAGCTGACAGTTGCTCATTGATGTTCGGTGGTTCTCTTTGGGTACTCAGGCTTCCTCCACACGTAAAACTGTCACATGGACGATTAGCTATTGTGCATAAGTATGTGACCTTAAACACCAATAATTAAATTAATCTAAATGATTATTTGCAGGCTATTTCCTGGCCTGATTATGGGCTATATGTTGATGCTATTTTTGAAGTGATACATGTGTATGTTCTTTCTGTTTTTTTAAGCATATAAAAAATGTATTTTTATGTATTGTAGGTGTTATTGAGTTGACAAGAGATGGATTCCGTTCACCTTTCTGTGAAGCTGATTTAAGGGTATATAACTACAGAGATATGCATGAAGAGTATTTTGGTTCAGTCTTCATATGTATGGATAGAGACAACATATATTAGCCTAAAATTCCAGTTCACTAAAAATCCTTATAGATATTAGCGATGTGCAATGATGCACACATTTTATGCTGTGATACCCAAACAATTGGCGTTATGTTATGATGCATTCATTTTGTGCTGTGATATCTAAACAATTCAACTCTTTAAAGTTTCCTACCTTCCAGTGATCTCCACACAATTCAACTCTCTACGATGTTTCTTACTTCTGTCATTCTGTTCCAAGATAAGGCTTACTTTATGCAGCTAAACACAGTTCAAAGAATTTTTAGGGCAGATAACAATTCGGGGTCGTCTCACTTTGCCAGTTGCTATTGTTTCGGGAAAATGTGTGAAGATTAGGTAGATCAAAGGGATAAGGATTATAGTCAGTTTCCAGTAAGTTTGTTCATTTAACGTAGGTTGACTTTATTACTGACAGCCAACTGGGGAGATGAGGCTAACCAAATTAACCCACAGGTGCTAAAAACTCAAAAGATGACTTTAATAACTATTTTATGATCGACCCTTTTCACCCCCTCAAAAAATATAAATGAATATATTTTTTGAGAGGGGCGAAGAGGGTCGATCTTAAAATAGTTATCATTAGTTATATTTAACCAACAGGTACTTGACAAAGGATGGAATCTCGGAAAAGTGACATTTGATAACGATTTTAAATACGAGGATCGGTCAGAAAATAGTTATCAAATGTAATTTTTTTCAAGATTTGAGCTTGTGCCGAGTACCTCTTGATACACATGTACTAAAATTTACGGACACATATATTGAATTTATTTACAATACACAAACAGATTAAAATGCAGTACTGTGTGAAACAGAGTCTAAGTACCGGAGTAATCCGATTTCACCAGCTTGAAATACTCTTTTAAAATGTCCAAGTGAATTGTCAATTTCCTGTATTTTCTTTTTCTGGGTGCCAATTTTCCTCCTGCGCTCAGCTGCAGTATCGTTGATTCCTGGAATGACTGTTCTTTCTTAAGGAAGTCTATCATTTTGAATAAGTTTCAGTGTGAACCGGCGATAAATAGAATCAACTTTCTGTGCCACCCCCTCGTTTTGGTTTGTCATACGTGGCCCAATTGTGTCAAAATAGTTCCACATGAGCCGCCCGTGGTCACATAATCAGTAAATTGTTCAACACTGGAATTGACTGGAGTCTCCTCGAGGGTTAAAAACCAAGCATCACTAACAAGATGAACAGGCACTAACGGAAGAGCAATAGCCCTCCGCACCACACTGTGTTATCCTGGTACAATGTTTTTAAACCACTTTTCTGCGTGTACTTTCAAACAGCTTATCCAAAATAAAAAAAACATCCTTTCAAAGTCACAGTGGGATAAGTTATCTGAATCACGTTTTGAGCTGCAGTTTGATAATCTGTAAAAACTTGTCTGGGTGCAAGGTTAATTCCAAATTGTCCAACTCTCTCTACCACAAGTCGAAAAAATCTTTTGTATGTTTGCTGGGTTTTATTGGGCAATAGCCCAAACACTAAAGGACACATCTTATTTTCGAGAATGCTATACATCTGAAAAAACATGTTAGGGCACTTATTGAATGTTCCATCACAGAAATAAATTTCCGCACATGATAGATGTTGAAGGTTGTTTTCAGTTTCAAAGATAAGTATCTTGTTGTCACCATCACATGCTATCAGAAAATCCTCTTCAGCAGCTGTCTTTGTGTAAATTTCTGGAAGGTCTATATCAGAACTTTGGCGTGGTAATGACGGCCTTGTTTTTGAATGGGAACGGTATAGTGTGTAGAATGTGGGTATCTTGGAGATAAACTCTGGATCAAACTCTGCTCTACGGAGGCCTGTAAAAAGAAAATAGGTTATTTTAAAAAAATAATAACTCTTTGTTGCAGAAGGCCTCAACCACCCCTCTCTCCTCCTCCCAACATTTCGATGTAAGCAGTTTAATATTTTCCCGCACTTCCTTTTTGTCTGTCTGTCTGTCTGTCTCCCCCTTCCCCTCCCTCCCTCCCTCTCCCACACACCCCACCTCTTATGTCTGATATGTGTACTTACTTCCAATTTCTTCTTGGTAGGTAGTCGAAACCTGTATTCGATCCTTCTTTCATTTTAATTTTTAGCTTGGCTAAATAGCATTTTCTGCTACTTGTTCAATATCTGGTGGTTGTTGTTGGTTGTTACAATGTCATTCATCGTGTTGATGGTCCCTCCACAGCCTGCCTGGCAGCATCGCCAATGTGTCCGTTCATTGTTTCTAGACTTGATTCTGTATTTGAACCCTTCGAATATCAGATGTTGTCCACCACGATTGTTGGGAATAAAATTGAGATTCACTTGAGCATCAGCCATGTTGAAGTGCAGATGCTAAATAATGTTGCATATTTATACACTGAAAATTCGGCGAGTACAAAAATTAATCCACAGCTACCTAATATTTCGTTTGTTCTCTGTCATGAAAACAAGCCCTATAAAATCACACCAAGTACGGTTTTAATGAGAACAGCTCAGTAAAACAGTACCAATATCTGGATATTGGGACGGTTTTGAAACAGTCCCAATAACTAGATATTTGTACGATTGTCACGGTACTGTAATCATAACCATTCAAAAGTAAAGATGCTGTAAAGGAGGTGTGAAAAACTTTCTAACACATGAATTATCGTCAAGCTTTTCTCGACAGAGCTACTGAATTGAGTGTGCATCGTGTCCAAATTATAATGTACTTTTTACTTTTTTATTGCTTTTAATAACCAACAGCCCTGGTAACCTAAAAAGGACTCCTGTGGAAACCTCGAAAGTGAAGTAGTGCTTGTTTGCTGTGGTAAACAAGTTCAGTTTTACTGGTAAAATAGGACCTGGTCACCAGTGCCCGGGGTAAATGTCCTCTAAAATAGGCAGCATGGGTGTAAACGATTGGCTAAACTTGACTTTACACTTTTTTTTACGGTCACAATTAGCCATAGCTGCAGAAAAGTGACCTTAAACACCAGTAAATAAATAAATAACCTGAAAAAAACCGCCCTTTTTCAAATATTAAGACGGCAATCAGGCACCACCACCCGCCACCCCTGAGGACAAAGCGAACCTCTTCTTCAGATAAAAAAAAGAATTATTCTTCCAAATGCTTTAAAAATGAACGATTATTAAATTTATCTGCCGCACTTTCGATGAGAGATTGAATAAGTGCTCCACCCTTGAGCTGAGACATTATATTAGCGAGAGAAAAAATTACGTCATGATGTTTCACTTCGAAGCCACAGATCTGTTCACAATATCTGAACTCCTGATGCGTGTCATAACTTCAATAGACTTTCTAGCAAGCAAACAATGGGTTATGCCCATTTTGTTTTTCGGGGGTAGAGCAAGCAAAAAGTGTTTTAAAATGTGGTTTTACTCGTGTCAAACTTTCTAAAATATAATTTTTTTGACTTTTGTTAACATTGAGGGGCTGTGGATTAAATCACATATATCACTATTTTGTGTACTTTATGGGTAAATAATTGTACAGTTGTGCAGGTGTCCTCCAATATTTGGACTCGGCTTCGCCTCGTCCAAAATATCTCCGGACACCTGCACAACTGTACAATTATTTACCCATATAGTACACAAAATAGTGATATATCTATTACAAAGAACTCACTTTAAAATAAACATCGCTCCTTTTAAAACTAAAAATTCACCGAGTACAAAAAAGAACTCATTTTAAAATAACATCGGTCCTTATAAAAGGAGTTAGTAAAATAAACCTCGGTCTTTGTAAAAATAGTTAGTTAAAAAAACCTCTGTCATTGTAAAAGGAGTTAGTAATATAAACTCGGCCTATGTAAAAGGAGTTGTTGTGACGAGTGTCAATGCAAAATCACAACACCCGTGATCAACCATTAAAACAGCCAAACACAGACAAACTTGTATGAAACAAACTATAGTTTGTTTTCTTTGCGTTCTAGCTGTTAATTACTTTCAGTCGACTGGCAAAATGAGACTAACCCTACAATTCAGATCATCCTGTGTCCAGGCCTGAAAATAAGCAGTCTGACATTTGCAAAATGAGGTCCCAAGAAGGTGAATTTGATGATGCTGTCCCATACAGTGGAAAAATTTATCCTCTGGGTACCTCTACCTGTTTAGTTTTGAGACCCTGATTCAGACTGAGGTTCACAAAGGGTAAATTTAGTGATGCTACCCTGCTATACAGGGTAGCATCATTAAATTCACCCTCTGGGGACCTCATTTTGCAGATGACAGTCTGCTTATTTTCTGGCTTGCCTGTGTCACCAGGAGTAACATATTATGTAACATTGGCTTTGATGCATGTATTTGCTTTTTTAAACACTTTCTGAATATTTTCCAGCCTGAATGTTTATTATCTTGGTCCTGACATGTCTTTTTGCAAGAGAAATTCTATTAATTTCTGATATACTTTACTTCAAAATGAAAACTGGGTATCTCGCTCATACAAATATTCAAGAGATCAAACATTTATAGCAAAGTATTTGTGAAAATGATTGGACTTTTCACACAAAATGACGTGTCAAGTTAAAAATAATAAACCCATTTTCTGTTGCAGAAGCCATTGAATAGGAAAATGCTGAAAAAGTCTAAAATAATGTACACATAGAGACAGATGTTAATTGTATCACTTGCAATGAGGTACATTTTGTGGATTGGACCTGTTAAGGATGCAGGTTTGAAATATGTGTTTTCAAATCCATGCTATTGAAGTGGCACAGTAGATATCAACTGCAAAAAAGGGGATTATTTTGTTACGTCATTCAGTCCTACAGTCGACTTGCTTGAAGACCTAAATACCATATTTCATCTAAATTTTCAGACTACAAAAAATAATTAAATTTTCCAGCATCCAAAAACTTTGAAAATGGCCAAAATACATGTGGACAGCAAATGTGGGTGGAAATTTTGAAAAACACACTGCACCGGTTAATAAATTTATTGTACCTGAACGGTGGAGGTACTCGGAAATGGGAAAGATAAAATAGCTGTTCAATATGCAACTTTAATCATCAGCATAAATTAATAAAATGAACATACCGAATGAATGAAATGAAAAGTTTCCAATTGTTTGTTCTGTTTTTATTTACTTTCCCAATAAATCCCTGAGAAGAAATCACTTTTCATCTACCGGTACTTGAAAAGTTTTGATGTGCCCACAAATTATGTTGAACAGTAATCAAGCCATGTGCTTGTGTTGTTACAGTTAGGTAAAAAATACGGAGCTGGCTTCAGCGTTTTCAAAACAGACCAATGTAGCCATTCAAAGGTGATGAAATGCAAACAATTTTTGAGTGGTGCGTATATTGGCTCCATACCTGTACGGCCCACCCCCAAACCAGTTGCTATTATTTAGAAGGACGAATACGAATTATTGACATACAAGTTTAAATTATTGATTTAGAAATATTCCCCCCCCCCCCCCCGCACCCCCTCCAGATGTGCAACGCAAAATGCTACATTTTATAAAAGCGAGAATACAAAATTAATTTTTAAAAAATAATGACTGGTATTTGCTCCACAGTTCCTCCTGTATTTCCTATTTTTGTTTTTGGAAGCATGCCCTCCCCACATACACTGCTGATGTTTATCGAAAAATAATATCGAAAACCGGTATGCTTTGACAATGTTTGGGTCCATGTGTTAATTTTTGTGAAACCCTGCAGCAGCACGTGTTGACCTTATTGTCGTTTGTTCTATTTTTAATATTGGAAAATTTTGTTGGTGTTCAGTGCACCGAATATGTTTATTCGAAGCAATAATTACACTGTTCTGTTGCCAGTACATGGTTTACACTGCATTATATGGATTTATTTATCGGACCTTTTCGTCATCTAAGGTCAGTTCAACATAACATTTGTAGGTTTTTCTCTTTCCAAATCTCGAAGGAGTCTAATGAAATCATACGTTTTGAAACCCAAAATTTGATTAGTCAGTAGTCAGACATGTCAGTTTGAGAAGGAAAACAATACTTACCTATCAATAAATAAAGAACAAGTTTGCAAATAAGGTTGTTTTAATAATTCTATTTCCATTGTACAATATATTGTGCATACAATACATGTTTTTAACATAAAACAAAGAAAGAAAGACAACATATTCAACTGAAAAGAAAATCATTGTCAATTTGGATTTATGTTTCACTGGGATTATCCCACCGCACCAGTCTGGGACAATCTTTGAGTGGGTATCCGAAAATTTCCAGGCTTAAAAAAAAACATTTTTGGATGAAAAAATGGTGTCCGAAAACAAAAATTGTCTGAAAATTTAGATGAAATACGGTAATTTAAATATAATCTGTTTTACTTTTTCCAGTTGTAAGTATTACAACTAAAAGTGTTTTTTCTTTCATGACAAATGAATGTTCTTGTTTTACCTTGTAGGTCAAAAATAGTGGACTATATAACAGTTACACACGCGGGATTAACCCTTTACCCAACATAACGGCCAAAACCGGCCAGCGCTATTCTCAAAAATCGCCAGTTAATTTTCAAAATATTTTCATTTTTTGTCTCAAAAACATAGGTTATGACCCCTCGTTGGAACGAGCTCATCGAGCTCGTTCCAAAGAGGGGTCATAACCTATGTTTTTGAGACAAAAAATGAAAAAAATTAGTTATTCAAGAATTTTTTTTGCAAGTGTCGTCTGCTTTTCATGTTAGGTAAAGGGTTAATTTGAATACCGGCCCCATTTCCCAGGCACATTTAGACCATTGTTTTTAGCTCACCTGACTGAAAGCTTTTTAGTCGAGTTGTGACGAAGTCAAACTCGACTTATAGTTTGGTGAATGGCGGGTGGGCGGGCGTAAACAATTGGTTTCCGGATGATAACTTGATAGTGGTTCAACTCACATTCATTAAACTTCATACGTAGGTTGGTCTTGGGGGGAGGAAGAACCCTATTGATTTTGGACATGCTACGTCGAAGGTCAAGGTCACAGTGACCTTGAACATAGTAAATCTTAAACAATTGGTTTCCGGATGATAACTTGATAATGGTTCAACTCACATTCATGAAACTTCATAGGTAGATTGGCCTTGGTGAGGGGAAGAACCCTATTGATTTTGGACTCGCTACGTCAAAGGTCAAGGTCAACATGACCTTGAACATAGTAAATCGCAACAATTCCTTTCCGGATGATAACTTGATAGTAGTTCAACCTACATTCATGAAACTTCATAGGTGGGTTGGCCTTGGTGCAAGGAAGAACTCTATTGATCTTGGACTCACCAGATCAAAGGTCAAGGTCACAGTGACCTTTAACATAGTATATCGCAACAATTGGTTTCCGGATGATAACTTGATAGTGGTTCAACCTAGAGTCATGAAACTTCATAGGTGTGTTGGCCTTGGTGCGAGGAAGAACCCTATTGATCTTGGACTCACCGGGTCAAAGGTCAAGGTCACAGTGACCTTGAACATAGTATATCGCAACAATTGGTTTCCGGATGATAACTTGATAGTGGTTCAACCTAGAGACATGAAACTTTACAGGCGTGTTGGCCTTGGTGCGAGGAAGAACCCTATTGATGTTGGACTCACCAGGTCAAAGGTCAAGGTCACAGTGACCTTGAACATAGTATATCGCAACAATTGGTTTCCGGATGAGAACTTGATAGTGGTTCAAGCTAGAGTCATGAAACTTCATAGGTGTGTTGGCCTTGGTGCGAGGAACTGTTGTCACAACTCGACATTGGATCGGTGATCCTGAGCGGGATTTTCTTATCACTCTTTGTCCATCATCCGTCTGTCCATCTGTCCGTCCGTCCGTCACCCATCATCCGTCATCCTTCGTGAAGGTGGTGTTTGAGCCTCTTTCTTCTAAACCACTGGCCACATTTTATTTAAATTTCATGTAAGTAGTGGTTATATAGGGGCATTTTGATTTTTATGCAAATTAGGTTTCGGCTCATATTGAGCAGAGGGGTGGGGAAAAAATTTTTTTTGAAATCTTCTTCTAATGAACCCCAGTAGCAGAGACTTGATATGTGGTATACAGAGTCCTTTTGAGGTTTAGAATCAAGTTTGTTCAAGAGAAGTTTGTCAGGCATTATTTGCCTTCGTTATGGGATGGGCAAAAATTTTGGCTGCGCCTAAAATTTCTATTTTCAGAACCGTGAGGTCGATTTGAACCAAATTTAATATGAGATGATAATGGGTCATAAGTAGTTGATTGATGCAAAAAAAATTTTTCTCATTGCCCCGTGGGAACCACTGGAGCTAAAAATAGGAAAAACCTTAAAGCTGCCATATCTCCAAAACTACACAGCACAGAGAATTCTTATTTTGTATATAAAGCTTAAAAAATCCCTATCGGTTTGAACACAAGGTACTTTTTTCAGGACTTTGAAAAAGTGCTGAGTCAGCACTTTTTAACACTGAAGGCAATGAGAAAACATTGAAAAATCTTCTTCTCCAGATCCAGCAGGCAGAATCTTTTGATATTTGGTATGCAACATTGTAGGGTAGATCTGATTCAAGTTTGTTCAAATCGGCCCCCTGGGTTCATATTTGGGCTCCGTATAGGAGCCCGATTTCGAACTTAGTGCATTTCAGGCAAATTTCTTAAAAAATCTTCTTCTCCAGATCCAGCAGGCAGAATCTTTTGATATTTGGTATGCAACATTGTGGAGTGGATCTGATTCAAGTTTGTTCAAATCGGCTCCCTAGATTCATATTTGGGCTCACTATAGAAGCTCGAATTCGAACTTGGTGCATTTCAGGCAAATTTCTTCAAAAATCTTCTCCTCCAGATCCAGCAGGCAGAATCTTTTGATATTTGGTATGCAACATTGTGGGGTGGATCTGATTCAAGTTTGTTCAAATTGGCCCCCTGGATTCATATTTGGGCTCACTATAGAAGCCTGAATTCGAACTTAGTGCATTTCAGGCAAATTTCTTTAAAAATCTTCTCCAGATCCAGCAGGAAAAATCTTTTGATATTTGGTATGCGACATTGTGGGGTGGATCTGATTCAACTTTGTTCAAATCGGCTCCCTAGGTTTATATTTGGGCTCAGTATAGGAGCCCAAATTTGAACTTAGTGCATTTCAGGCAAATTTCTTTGAAAATCTTCTTCTCAAGATCCAGCTGGCAGAATCTTTTGATATTGGGTATGCACCATGCTTAGGGGGGTAAGATTCAAATTTGTTCAAGCCAAGTCCCTGGGTTCATATTTGGGCTAACTGTGATAGCCCGAATTATAACTTAGTTCAAAATGAGGAATTTTCTTTAAAAATCTTCTTCTTCAGATCCAGCAGTTGGAATGTTTTGTTATTTGGTATGCAGCATCCTTAGGGGGGTGAGATTCCAGTTTGTTCAAGCCATGTCCCTCGTTCCATATTTGGACTCACTGTGGGAGCTCGAATTGTAACTTAGTTCAAAATGAGGAATTTTCTTTAAAATTCTTCTTCTTCAGATCCAGCAGTCGGAATGTTTTGATGTGTGGTGTGCAGCATCCTTAGGGGGGGGGGGGAGATTCAAGTTTGTTGGAGCCAAGTTCCTGGGTTCATATAAGGGCCCCCTGTGGGAGCCCGAATTATAACTTAGTTCAATATGAGGAATATTCTTTAAAAATCCTTTTTTTTTTAGATCCACTGGTCAGAATCTTTGGATATTTGGTATAAGCTTTTCTTAGGAGGAGCAGATGCAACTTGTTGAAATCAATTCTCTGGGTTGATATTTAGGCTACCATGTCAGGTGAGTGCCCTCAGGCCCCCTGGGGCCTCTTGTTTGAATTCTGACCCTAAAAAGTCACATTTTCTTCAAAAGTAAAAAAAACTCTTTACTCCATAAGTAAAATTACGAATGAGATTTTTAAAATGTCAGTATAAACAGGGCTTATTATGGTACGGCATTGTCCATATGTCTGTCTCTGTCTGTTCATTCGCTTTTGGGTTTCCAGACCATAATTTGTATTATAGTTGCCACTTCCAATCCATATTTGGTATGTGACCTTATCCAAAGATAATGCATATGAAGTTTGAATTTGTGGTTCGTCCAACATTTTGTTGTGGGGTTATTGCCCTTTATTGTCTTGAATGGGATCCGTTGGAGAATTTCAAATTTGGCACACAACCTTATTCACAGAGAAGGCAAGTCATGTTAAAAAGGGGGGGGGGGGGGGGGGGCGAGAAATTTTTGTTGTGTTCAAAATGTGTTTTAAAGTATTTCAAGTAATTTTATGCAAAAAGATACTGGTGGGGTTGGGAGAGGAGTCCATAGGGTTCATTTTTTTTTAGCTCACCAGAGCAAAGCTCGGAGAGCTTTACTGATCACTTTTCATCCATCGTTTGTCGGCCCATCCGTCCGGCATCAACTTTACATTATCGACTTCTCATAAACCACTGGGCCGAATTGAACCAAATTTGATGTGCATGTTCCTTATCATATGTCAATTCAAGTTTGTACGAATACAAAATTTAAAAAAAAATCTTCTCCAGAACCATCAATTAGAATCATTTCATATTTAGTATACAACATCTCTAGAGGAGTCAGATTCAGGTTTGTTCAAATTAAGTCCCTATGGAAGCCCAAATTTTAACTTTGGGCAATATGAGCAGGGTTCGTACGCAAGTCTGGGAGTCTGGAAAAAGTATGGAATTTTTAAAAACTTTTTCCAGGCCTGGAAAAGGTATGGAAAATGACATTTTCAAATAAATGGTATGGAAAATGTATGGAAATTTAATTAAATATATTCAGAATCATTTTCGCTGGCCCTGAAATTCAAATTTCGTACTAAATTTCTTTTTCTTTCAGTTTTTTATTTCATTTTGAATCAAATTTTCGAAACTCGTAAAAATTAGGCCTTTGTAACCCAACACAGAAATAACCGATCTGACTCAAACATTAACAACCATTAATTTATCCATATATTTCCGTGATCAAAATGGCTGCGCACGGTGATAACATGTTTATGTTGTGAACGTCAAGAAAAACAACACACAAACATCAAAGTTTAATCTGCTAAGTTGAGGTATTATGTAATACTGTCAACAAATTAATGTGAAAGGAAATGTGGAAATATTTGTTTTCAGAAATGTAGTTGGAAAATCCCAAATACACACACTGGATTAGCAGGAACACAAAATTCGAAACAAAGTCAGAGGCAAAACGTCTGGTCTGTGACAAGTCTTTTGACGTCTCAGTTACAGGGGAAGTGGCATTAAGAAGAAATAAGTTCTCCAGAAAACATACTATTTTGGATAAAAAATCGCTAAAAAAAACACAAGAAAAAAACCTTGCAGCACAGACAACAGTTGTTGATTGACTTATTACTAAAGAATTTTAATAGTTTTGGTTCATGACATTAGTTGTGATGTTTAATAGTAAAACTCAAGAGATCTGGCAGTAAGGTTAAACTCCAACACATTGCATGTACATGTAAGTGTTTTGTAAGATATATTTTTGATGTATCTGGTTACCCTAGAGGTTAAAAAAAACAACACTGCGATGGTTGTGAAGATTATGGAAAAAATAGAGGAGCGTCTGAAAAAAGTCTGGAATTTTTTTTTCTTGGTAGGTGTGGGAACCCTGTATGAGGAAACTTCTACAATCTATAAAAATCTTCTTCTGATCCACCAGTCAGAATGCTTTCATATTTGGTATAAAACATCTGTAGGAGGGTCAGATTGAAGTTTGTTCAAATCAGGTCTCTGGGTTTTATTTGGGCTCTCTATTGGGGCCCGGAGTTTAACTAAGTGCAATATGAGGAAATTTCTTTAAAAATCTTCTTCAGATCCACCAGTCAGAATGCTTTCATATATGGTATAAAACATCTGTAGGAGGGTCAGATTCAAGTTTGTTCAAATCAGATTTCTGGGTTATATTTGGTCTCTCTATTGGGGCCCGGAGTTTTACTTAGTGCAATATGAGGAAATTTCTTTAAAAATCTTCTTCAGATCCATCAGTCAGAATTCTTTCATATTTAATATACAACATCTCGATGGGAGCCAGATTCAAGTTTTTTTCAAATCGAGTCCCTGGGTTAATATTTGGGCTTCCCATGGGAGCCCTAATTTTAACTTAGTGCAATATGAGGAAATTTCCTTAAAAATCTTCTCCAGAGCCATCAATTAGAGTCTTTTGATATTCGGTATACAACATCTCTAGGGGGGTCAGATTCATGTTTGTTCAAGTTGAGTCCCTGAGTTAATATTTGGGCTCCCTATGGAAACCTAAATTTGAACTTTGTGCAATATGAGGAAACTTCTTTAAAAATATTCTTCTTCAGATCTCCCAGTCAGAATGCTTTCATATTTAGTATACAATATCTCTAGGGGGTCAGATTCAATTTTGTTTACATCGGGGCTCTGGTTTCATATTTGGGCTCTCTATTGGAGTCTAAATGTTAACATAGCGCAATATGAGGAAATTTCTTTTAAAATCTTCTTCCTCAGATCCACCTGATATACAAGATCTCTAGAGGTGTCAGATTTAATTTTGTTCAATATGAGTCCCTGGGCTAATATTTGGGATTTCTATGAGAGCCCAAATTTTAACTTAGGGCAATATGAGGAAATTTATTTAAAAAATCTTCTTCAGTTCCACCAATGAGAATGCTTTCATATTTGGTATACAACATCTCTAGGGGGGTCAGATTGAAGTTTGTTCAAATCGGGTCCCTGGGTTAATATTTGGGCTCTCTTTTGGAGAAAGAATTTTAACTCAGTGCAATATTTGGAGATTTCTTTAAAAATCTTCTTCAGATCTACCAGTCAGAAACCTTTCATATTTGGTATATACGTCTCTATGGGCATCAGATTTGTTTGACCAATTCGAGTCACTGGCTTAATATTTGGGCCCTCTATGGGGGTGGAGGGCAGGGAGGGAGCAGGTTAGGTTCAAGATTGTTCAAATCCATTCCTTAGTGTTTTACCACAAAATTTGCGTTTCAGACTGCAGTAACATAACAACCCTGTATCTTTAGTAGCAAGAGCTCAACTTTGATACAAGTCTGTGTACAAGCTCATAGTGGTAATAAAATAATAAAAAATATTGCATATTATGTTACCCTGATGGCAGATATGTCAACTTTGTCAGTAATAGAGAAAGTTTTTGCATTAATCATGTATATAAAATCAACATAAAATATTCTCTAAATATTTTTTCAGACTGCCAATTCTGTAGTTGGATGGATGTCTGCCTGCTTACATCAGATTAGAGTAAGTAGATGGTGGGATTATGTTTTTTTAACTTTAATCAAAAAGTTAGCAGCTGAAAACATAGTTGTGAGATTTTTTTTGATTTATTTTGTTTGTCCATTCATAAGGCCGTACAAAGTACAGAGATGCTATTTTTCTGGTATTTACTGGATTTCACGGGTCCGTTTTTGCATTTTTTTTTATGAAACCCAGTTGTTAACTTTACTTAGGTTTTGTGTGCTTTCCGGTTTATGTTTTGCATTTTAGCATGTGTTGTAATGCATGCCTGTTTGTTTGTAAGCTGTGCATTGATTGGATAACTGTAGTGACTCTGTGAATTATGAAGATATGTGAGCCAATCGAAATGCTTGTTTCGTTTTTGTTTGCAATATTTTCTGTTTTTGTGGTATGTTTAAGCTTATTTGTGTGTTCAATTCAAGAGTTATATGAAGTATAAAAGTAATTATTTTTAAACAACCAATGGAGTTAAAGGGACAGGAACATGTGTCAGATATTGAGAAATGAATTAAAAATAAATTTCACTGGGAATGGCTACAGAAGAAAGATGAAAACGGGCTTGCAACCACTTTCCAGTATTTTTAGTCGAGTCGTGACGAAGTCAAACTCGACTTATAGTTTGGTGAATGGCGGGCGGGCGGGCGGGCGGGCGGGCTGGCGGGCGGGCGTAAACAATTGGTTTCCGGATGATAACTTGATAGTGGTTGAACTCACATTCATTAAACTTCATACATAGGTTGGTCTTGGTGGGAGGAAGAACCCTATTGATTTTGGACATGCTACGTCGAAGGTCAAGGTCACAGTGACCTTGAACGTAGTAAATCTTAAACAATTGGTTTCCGGATGATAACTTGATAATGGTTCAACTCACATTCATGAAACTTCATAGGTAGATTGGCCTTGGTGAGGGGAAGAACCCTATTGATTTTGGACTCGCTACGTCAAAGGTCAAGGTCAACGTGACCGTGAACATAGTAAATCGCAACAATTCCTTTCCGGATGATAACTTGATAGTAGTTCAACCTACATTCATGAAACTTCATAGGTGGGTTGGCCTTGGTGCGAGGAAGAACTCTATTGATATTGGACTCACCAGATCAAAGGTCAAGGTCACAGTGACCTTTAACATAGTATATCGCAACAATTGGTTTCCGGATGATAACTTGATAGTGGTTCAACCTAGAGTCATGAAACTTCATAGGTGTGTTGGCCTTGGTGTGAGGAAGAACCCTGTTGATCTTGGACTCACCAGGTCAAAGGTCAAGGTCACAGTGACCTTGAACATAGTATATTGCAACAATTGGTTTCCGGATGATAACTTGATAGTGGTTCAACCTAGAGTCATGAAACTTTACAGGCGTGTTGGCCTTGGTGCGAGGAAGAACCCTATTGATGTTGGACTCACCAGGTCAAAGGTCAAGGTCACAGTGACCTTGAACATAGTATATTGCAACAATTGGTTTCCGGATGAGAACTTGATAGTGGTTCAACCTAGAGTCATGAAACTTCATAGGTGTGTTGGCCTTGGTGCGAGGAACTGTTGTCACAACTCGACATTGGATCGGTGATCCTGAGCGGCATTTTTACAATTGGTCACTAGCATCTCTGAAAGGATATCTTCTGTTTCTCAGGCCATTTTTTTTGTAAGCATGTTGGGAGGCATTTTTTGTCCCCCAACCCTTCGGGGGATTATTGTAATCAGCAGTGTCTGTCCGTCCGTCCGTCCGTCCATCCGTCACATCCTTGTCTGGATGATAACTTTAGTTTGGATGATTTTACTGAAACTAAATTTGGTATGTGTCTTACTTGGGTGGAAATGCAGGTCAAGTTCGAAAATGGGCACGCTCCACTGATTTCTACTGGATTTATTCCCTTTTTTCGACTTAAAAAATACAGTTTTTGTATTGTCCGGATGATAACTTTAGTTAGGATCATTTGATTGAAACGAAATTTAGTATGCCGCTTATTTGGGTGGAAATGCAGGTCAAGTTCGAAAATGGGCACGCTCCACTGATTTTTACTGGATTTATTCCCCTTTTTCGACTTAGAAAATACGGTTTTTGTGTTGTCCGGATGATAACTTTACTTTGGATCATTTGATTGAAACGAAACTAAGTATGTGGTTTAATTGGTTGGAAATACAGGTCAAGTTAAAAAATGGCCATGCTCTGTCTATTTTTACAGGAGTTATTCCCCTTTTTCGACTTATAAAATACACTTTTTGTGTTGTCCGGATGATAACTTTACTTTTGATCATTTGATTGAAATTAACACCCTTAACCTCTCATAAAGACCATGCTCTTGGAACAAATTGCATCCTAACAGCTCTCTTGAATTTGCCATCTTGGTCGGGGGACCGGGGGCGTTGCCCTTGTTTATTTTACTTTTTATTTTTGTAATTATTCCTTTGCCACCAAAAGTTCATGTTCTTGGTTTGTTTTATGTTTTAGGCCTTATAATCCACAGAATAGCATGGATGGTGGTGTCTTTGTCCCTTGAGTGAAAGAAAGCATTACAAAGCATGGTTGCACTCAAAGGACAAATTTATCAGTTTGATTAATTTAGGCCAAATATCAGACATAAAGCATTTAATTTTTATTTTTGTTTTAAGTTTGCATTAGTTACGAAAAGAGAGCATGCGGGGGAAAAGGACTTTTTGGGAAGGCCTGAGAAACAGATTTTTAACTTTTTTAGGCCTAATTAAGCATCTGTTTGCAATTATCTGTGGCTGAAAGGCGAACACATAAAGAAGTACAGTGAACCCTGTTAATTGAATAACCACTTTGCCAGTGAAAACTATTCATTTAAGAGGAGTATTCTATTAACAGAAATTTCATTATTTTCCTGTATTCTGTTGATGAACAGAGCATTTATTCTACTCTATTATATCTTGTTTGACAGAGCTCATAGAGCTCTGTCAAACAAGATATAATTGATTGGAATACCAAGGCCAAATGAGTCTATGAATATGGAGTTGCCAAAGTAATTCTAAAATTTTTTCATTCAGTTAACCAGAGTTTAAATTATATGCAATTAATGGTTATTTGCTCAACTTGACAAAGTCAAGCTGAGCTATTGCCATCACTTCTCGTCCGTCGGCGTACGTATGTATGTACGTACATTAGCATACGTACGTACGTCCACAATTTCCTTTGGCACACCTCACAGGTCGCATTTATGATCAGATTGCTTTGAAACTTGGTATGCTTGTTTGGGGTGACCTCTAGATGGGAGCTATGTATTTTCTTCAATTTCCATCAAAAAATGCTGCCGTGGCCAACGTTCTTAGAACTTAGTTTAGTCAGACCTCAATATTTCCCTTTGGCACATCCTACAGGACACATTTATGATTGGATTGCTTTGAAACATGGCATGCTTGTTTGGGGTGACCTCTAGATGGGAGCTATCGATTTTCTTCTATTTCCATCAAAAAATGTTGTGGCGGCCAACGTTCTTAGAACTTAGTTTAGCCAGTCCTCAATATTTCCCTTTGGCACACCCTACAGGGCACATTTATGATCGGATTGCTTTGAAACCTGGCATGCTTGTTTGGGTTGACCCCTAGATGAGAGCTATTGATTTTCTTCCATTGCCATCAAAAAATGTTGCCACGGCCAATGTTCTTAGAACTTAGTTTAGTCAGACATCAATATTTCCCTTTGGCATACCCTACAGGGCACATTTATGATCGCATTGCTTTGAAACCTGGCATGCTTGTTTGGCGTGACCTCTAGATGGGAGCTATCGATTTTCTTCCATTTCTGTCCGTCAATAAATGTCGCCGCTGGCAATGATCTTTGAACTTAGTTTAGTCAGGCATCAATATATTCCTTTGGCATGCCGTACAGGGCACATTTATGATCAGATTGATTTGAAACTTTGTATGCTGGTTTGGAGTTACCTCTAGATGGGAGCTATTGATTTTCTTTGATTTCCATCAAAAAATGTTACCAAGTTCAAGTTTGTCAAGTTGAGCTAAAGTGTCATTTACACTTTCATTTAATTAAGCGATATCCAATTAAGCGAGCAACACTATTTTTGTTTTTGTTTGTTCATTCATGTATCTTTTTATAAACAATGTTGAAGGATCTGTTCGTGAGCAAAATTGTTTCTGAGACACCTGACAGCTATTTCTTGCCGACTTTTGTGCTAAAATGTCTGCATCTAAGAAAAAGCGATTGTCTGAAGATGAAGTTTTGCAATGTGTATTGGAATCTGATGATAATTTATCGTCTTTAGATAGTGAATCCAAAAATGTAGTGGGCACGGTTATTTAGTTGGGGCAACTGATATGGACACTGAAGTTGAAAGTAAAAATGAATGCATGGATTCTAGTACTGCTGATTCAGATTCGGAGCAGGCTGCAAATGACTGAAAAAATAAGAAAATTTCACTTGTTTTGTAGTGTGTAACCACAGATTATTACATACACAAAAGGCGTTTTTTTTTAGAAAATTTATTACACAATGGGGTAAATTTAACCGCTTTGATTACGCGCAGTTAACTGGTTAAGCAGAATGTCAAAATTGCATGTTCTTTTCATTTTTGTTCCAATAATTTGTTGAATAAAACTTATTGATTTCAAGACTTTTCATTTATCTGATGTGAATATTTTGTGAGCAAGCAATACAATTCATAAATTGTTATCTTTTCAGACATAATATTATCTTATTGGTTTTTAATCCATTTCATTGACTCATTCATGCTCCAGCATTGTGTCCATGGGCAAGGCTGTCAACCCTGATTGCCTACATGGGGACATGATTGATGACCCTGTGTACTAAGGCGTACTGCACGTGGATGGTGCGCATGTCTTCAACCAATCTAACCCTGCCTGTGCCGCGGTGCAGAGTTGCGATGTTGAAAAGCTGACCGCTGCTCGCCGTTGCTCGGTGCTTCTCTCAGGGTACTCCGGCTTCCTCCACCTGTAAAACTGTCACGGTCACGATTAGCCATTGTGCATAAGTATGTGACCTTAAACACCAATAAATAATAATAATAATATTGGTTTTTAATCCAGGAATATCTGTTTGCTCATATGTCACCCAATCGATATGTCCAGTTATCTGCTAGTGAATAATTTAATTTAAACAATATTTATTAGAAGAATAACTTTAACATACATACGTCATAATATACAACAAAATGAAGGCATAAAATTAAGTAATTGTCAATAACATATTGTATGTCGGAAAGCGTAAATTTTATAGGGATGGGATTCGACGGCAAGCATTATGCTTATTAAGGTCGTCTCCCGAATTTCCCAAAGTTACAAGCTGAATAGCGGGATCTAGTTGACATTTGGAAAGGTAAGAGCTACTAAACAGGTGGAAAATAAGAGAGGAGTGGAAAGTAGAAGAAAGGGGATAAGGGAAAGAGGGAGCCAACCTGGGAGTAAATCAATCCAACGTGGCTTCTAACATAAACCATACATTTGTGTTATAGATGTCACAGTACATCCTTTCAATTTATTTATTTATTTGTCTATTTGTTGATGTTTGGGGTCAGGGACCAGCCTAGGGGGGAGTTTAAGGGAGAGTTCATGTCTCCCTCCAGAAAAAATAGGGAGACTGCAGAGTCATGTAGGGAGACTTCATAGGCATAAGGGAAAGAGGGAGCCAACCTGGGATCAAATCAATCCAATGTGGCTTCTGCTAACATAAACCATACATTTGTGTTATAGATGTCACAGCACTTCCTTTTAATTAATTTATTTATTTGTCTATTTGTTGGTGTTTGGGGTCAGGGACCAGCCTAGGGGGGAATTTAAGGGAGAGTTCATGTCTCCCTCCAGAAAAAATAGGGGGACTGCAGAGTCATGTAGGGAGACTTCATAGGCAAGAGGGGAAAATTAAGAATATTCATGTACCACCCCTACCGCCCCTTCATATATTCAACTTGTGGTCCTCTATTAACGTCCAAATAATCCAGGTCCAGTTGTCTATGATGCATCTATGCCAGGTTAAAAAATCACAAGTAATTATTGACTGAAAATCCTCCACTGCTACCCTCTCCTTCATGACCCCTCCCCTCTTCTTCGTGCCAATTCCTCAGCATCCTCCTGTGGTTGCCTTTCACCAAAGTCTACTTAGCTAATAGTTTTCTAAGTCTGAAAATGTGAACAGGACCAGATGTAAGAAGGTTGCTTGGGAGGTATTTTGTTAGTTAATAAACAAAATACATTCTGGGGTCGAGTATTTTGAAAAAAAAATGTCATTCCGCGTAATTTTTATGGTATTTCGGTGTCATTTCACATCATTTTGTGTCATTCCGGTGTTTAGGAAGACCCTTTTTCAAGATCGTCCACATGCACACTTGTGTCCTGTACAAAGCTTTTCTTGTCATCACTAAAGCTTTTTTTCATATGTTTCAATTCCATTGTGTATACATCCTAAGCGACGTAACCTACTTTCAAACTGGGTTATTTTGTTGAGTCGCGAAAGTCACCTATTTTCGTTTCGACACTTGAAATTCCGACTGAAACGCAACAAAATAGAAATAAAAAAAATCCGCCAAAAGCGACAATGGACATTGATTGTCGTGTGATTTCAAATAAATGGACGTTTATTTGCCGAATTAAAATGCCCATTTATCACATTCGATTTTTGAAAATAATCGTTTTCATGTAAACCTCGCATCACTCAGTTCAGGCTTTAGCCTTTCCTCATTTTGGCCAATTTTTAGAGGCCGACTTGTAATCGCCTCGTCTATTTTTCTAGGCGACATTGGGCTTTGAAGGGCGACATAATCGCATTAGTTACCCTCACGGCTGGTCCTTGTTTGGGGTCATATACTTCCACACAATGGCTAGCATCCTTATAATATATTGCTAGAAATGCTTAGTTGCCAGAATATATTCTTGAACTGCAGAAAAGACGGAAAGATTTTCCTCATTACTTAGCAGTTCAGATCCATAAAGTAGAGTGGATACGTTAACACCAAATGGTAGTAAGCTAATTGTGCAGTTACGGACATTGAGGTGAAGCGGACAAAAAAGCAGTAAATGCTCTGTCAACTCAATTTCACCGCAGTGACAGTTCGGTGACAGCGATAAATGGTTGGCATACAAGTGGTGGTTGAGGTTGCTACATTTTAATCTTAATCCACAATGATATATTTGTGCCACTCGGCAGTTAGCACAATTGAAAAAGGATGGAGGACGGTGCCTATTGTGGTTTAAGAAATTTTTTAAATTACTATATGATTTGTTCTCTCTAACTTATAATGGAATTTCGTTCCAAAGTTTGGTGACCTCAGGAATGAAGGATGATTGATATAACTGTGCAGAAAGGGATTCTGTGATTCCCGCAAGAGATAGTGCGTCAAATTAATCTCGGAGGTTTTAGGTGGTACCTTATTAGCAATGTAAGGAGGAGTTAGATGGTGGTACATCTTAAAAAACTGCATCACCTTATGGTTGCCATGCCTACTCTGCAGGGTATCCCAACAGGTCTCAGCATATAATAATTCTTTACTGGGACTAATTGTTGCTCCAGTAACAATCCTGGCTGATTTTCTCTACATTTGCAATATCATTTTGATTACAATTATCCCAAACCGAATCCATGTATTCCAATAAGGGTCTGATAAAGGCAAAATAAATCTTTTCCAGCATACATGTACTTCGATTGAGTTCAAATTTATGGATTCTCATCAGGTCTATATGTGACCAAGCTTTAGAGAAAATTTGTTCAATATGATTAGTCCATGTACAGTTGGTGTTAAAAACAACACCCAGGTGTTTGTGACTATTAACTTCAGATATTTGCAAATTAGATAAAAAAAAATGGAGGATGTGTTGGACGCATTGTTTTCCGGGATATAAGCATACATTCTGTTTTTTGTGGATTAAATTCGACCAACCACAGTCTAGCCCAGTTTTTTGTTGTAGCCAAGTCATGGTTGATTAAATTAGCCACTTGTGTAGGGCTTTCCACTATCAAATATAGATATGTGTCGTCTGCAAGCAGACGTATATTGGTGATCATATTTTCCGTTATATCATTAATATAAACAAGGAATAGAAGTGGACCAAGAACTGAGCCTTGTGGAACTCCGGAGCAGACAGTTCTCCAAGAAGAGGCTTCGTTTCCTATGACTACACGTGATCTATTTGAAAGATAGGATTTTGAAAGATCAATTAATTCACCCTGAATTCCGATTTTTTTAGTTTATGGATCAAGCCAACATGCCATACCTTATCAAATGCTTTGCTGGCGTCTTAGAAAACCACCCTTACCTCTTTGCCTTCGTAAAGAGCATGACAAAATTTGTCATATATATCAGTTAATTGGAGGACAGTTGAGTCACCTGGTGTAAAACCTGATTGGAATAGGCTAAGGATGTTATTGTCACCTACAAACTTCCATAGATGCTTAAAAATACATTTTTCAAACACTTTGCCTATGCAGCTAATCAAGGATATTGGGCAATAATTGGTTACTAAATTGGATGGGTTCTTTTTTGAGACGGGTGAAACGTTGGCATTTTTGCATGCATGAGGAAAGTAACAGTTGTTAAGTAAAATATTAAAAAGGATTAAGTGTCTCATTCATGTTTGCATTTTTTCAGTAGACGGAGACTAATAAGGTCAGGGCCAGATGCTTTAGATATATTTAATGATTTTAATGCTTTGTATACCTTGCTATAGTGCAGTGGTACACTATCCATTATTACAGCAAGTGGAGAACCAGGTTGTGGGAGGGAAGTATTGGAGTCGTCAATTGTAGATATAGAACTAAAGTATTCATTAAGCACCTCCACCTTCTCAATGTTTGTTGAAAACATTTTATTTTGATAGGTGATAGTAGGAATCCCAAGGTATTATTGTTTCCTATGAATGATTTCAGAGTCTTCCACCATTGTGTGGATGCGACTTCTGAACTTTTAAGTCCATTTTGAACTTTAGTAACATGGGAGAGTTTAGCTTTCCTAATAGCTGAAACTACTTCGTTCCTCTTTATTTTATATTAATCCCACACTTACGAAAGGCTGCTACGTTTAGCAGCTTGAAATAAGCGTTTTCTTTGTCTGAGAAGCGGTCTTAGGTCATTGTGGAACCATTTTGGTTGAGTAGTCCTAGAGGTAATAAGTTTGTTTGGGATATGCTGTGATGCCAACTCGAGTAAGTTATTGGTAAAGTTAGAAACCACAGTATCCAGATTAAAGTTATTAAAAATTTCGTCCCATTGCTCATTAACAATGGCATTGTTCAAGTTAGTGTAATTTCCAAAACCATACGTCCAAACGCGTCTCTTAAAAGTAGAAGGTGGTGGTTTCACGAACTCAATCTCTATAGAAATTGGCTTATGGTAATGGATCATGGGTAAAAAAAGGGATCTAATACCTCACAGGAAAAAACACGAACAGAGTTACTTATGGCAAAAACATCAAATAGTGATTCTGATGATTCGGTAAAGCATGTCGGCTCGTTCACATGCTGGGTTAGGTTAAAGTATCTAACAATTTCTAAGAAACTGCTTCCTATTGGAAGAAGTTGATTGTCATTAAAATCTCCGGTCATGATCATGTCGGCTATTCTAGAGTCTCTAGCTTTCTCAATGGAGATTGAGATTGTATGAGATTGTATTCCATGTATCTACTGCACTGTTGGGCAGGTGGTAAAACTCACCCAGCAGTAATGGTTTACTGTGGTTTGGGAGTATTTATGTCCAGAGGCATTCAATATTACATAGTTTGAGGTCAGGTCTATGTCAAAAACTGATGCCTTCTTTAAGATACACTGCCACACCTCCACCCCTTGTCAACCATTCTTTACGTATTGGGGCCTGAAAGCCAGGCAGGTGGACTTTCGATGTTGAGACGTCATCATTGAACCAACGTCTTGGTGAGGGCTAGGATTACAAATGCTATAGCTTCACATTTAAGAATATCTAGCTTGTGTGATACGTTCCCACTTTGTATATTAAGATGGCAGATATTTAGGATGTTGCTTTTGTTGTTTGAGTCAGCTGAATCTGGGCCCGGGTTCAATTCAATGTCACCTGATAACAAAATCAACATTGAAAGCATCAAGAGAACGAATCCGATAAGAGGCACTGTAGATGTTCCAGTGAGGAATAATTTGAAAACAAATTATGAATTCTGTATACTTATTAGCTAGAATTGGGCATTTCTTTGGCTTTCTGGTTCGTTTCCATTTTTATGGCAAACCAGAAAACCAAACCACATGACCCAGAAAAAACAGCCAAATGGTTTTACTGTGTTTGTGCATAAGCAGATCAAACTACTTTAACCCTTTACCCAATGAATCGGCCGCATCTGCCCGTGTAATATGCAAATTCAGCAGTTGAAAAAATATTATTTTTCAAAAAATTTCAACAAAACCATATCATGTGACCCCACGTTGGAACGAGGTCGTCAAGCTTGTTCCAACAAGGGGTCACATGATATGGTTTTGTTGAAATTTTTTGAAAAATGGCAAAAAATGGTATTTAAAATAATAAATTTTGATATTGTCTGTGTTGGGTTAACTGGGAATGAACTGGGCCGGTGGCTGCTATGGAGTTTCATCACTTAGTATATCTGACAAAGGGGTGAAAACGTTGTGTTCTTATTGTCACATTTTCTCCCTATTGACTCGTCCACTGGCAAAATGTCACAATAAGAACACAACATTGATTATATAATCTTTATTCACTTGTTACCCTACTTTGATATTTTTCTTCAGTCTAATAGTGTGCAGTCAAACCTTTGGATTGATTTTACTTTTTACAGTCAATTTGTGTTTGTAAAGTTGGGGGAATGGGATTAGTGATGAAGAAAATGTCATCATTTACCATCTTGTTGCCGTTGATATCTGTGTGAACATTTAGGCTATTAAAAAAAGTCTTGTTTCTGAAGCATTGCCTTCATCATCAAAATCATACTGCACTACTGTTTATTCAGGTAGGCTATTCAAAAAAAGGTTTGTTTTACAAGCATGTAAAGATAAGCTATTCGTACTTTCGTGAGCCAGCCTTTACCACCTCCAAAAAAAAAACCCAAAACAAAAAACTTCCATACTTTTCAAATGAGCTTGAAATAATTCCTTCAGAAGAATTCCTATTTTTTCTATTAGTCCAAACAAAATTAAATAAATGATTCTCAGTCATTTTCTTTTTAAAACAAATGAAGGAGGGCAGTTTTGAATTTTATATTTTATTTCTGAGGGAATGGTTGCCAATGCCTAAAATCCAGTTGTGAGAGCCTAAAATTAAATTTTATAGCTTCTATGTTGATTTCACTGATAGTTTTTATTGTAACAGTAATCATATAACACAAAATCAATTTGGAAAAACTAAAATGGAGATAAAAAATAATAAGAGTTTTCAAATAAATAATACCCGTATTTACTCTATGTATTGGGACAGCTAAAAATAATTAATTTCACAGGTGTCCCACATCTTAGAAAATGGGGAAAGAACACAGCCTAGTCTTGATTTGATACTGAATAAAGTTGTGTGTGATTCGTTTTCCATCACTATATATCATTACGTGTACAGTCCCTGTAAAAGTTGTCTTCCAAATTACCCCAGTTGTTACATATGATTACATAATGCAGTCACTGTTCATCCGGTTCAATTAAGATCTCTGTGTCTATTTATAGAGGAACTTTTTATGAGTGGGTGGAGCTAATTAATGGGGTTTTCCAGCACTGGTCTGATAAAGCATAACACTTTTGAGATGTTGTTTATAACCTTTCTGACAACTTTTATTTATCAAATGTTATTAAATATCTTTTTGAAATTTATTCTGTATTTTGTTATATTTTATTGGGAATGCATATATATCAATATATTCAATTAATTGTAATTTGTAACGAAGGCACATTAAAATAATCTTGGCATATCAAGTTCAAATGGAGAAATATTCAAGTCTAATTACTGTGTAATATTCATTTTTGCATTTAACACTTTACGTGACATAACTGTAAAAATCGGCCAGCGCTGTACACGAAATTCGTCATTCCCATTTTTTAGGTTTTTATCTTAATTTTTTGCTTTCAAAGCATATCTAATGACTTCTGATTGAAACGAGCGCGTAAATGGTGGGAAGTCGCCCCCAAATGAAGTCGCCCATGGGAGAAGTCTGCCAAAAATAAAGTCAGCAACTGAGGTATTCCCCTAAGTCGGTCCACGGATTAAATCGGCCCAGGGCTTTTTCGTAGTGTTAATTAACACGTGCACGGTAAACTAAAGTGATAGGCCAAATGTTAGAAATTGAATTTTTTCTCATTGTGTTGCAACTATTTGTTAGAAAACACCACACGGGCGCTGTCTTTTCCTATAAATGGATTCAAAATAATTTCAATATTTATGGTAGTGCTAATAAAATTGTTAAATGGTAGGTCGAATGTTAGAAACAAAATTTTCTTTACACGTCGCAGTGCAAATATAAAAGTATATAGATATACATAATTGTAATTCAATTTAACCAGTTTCTGATGTTGGAAATCTTCATAGGAGTAATTTATGCTTTATCTCTTGCCACCGGTCAATGTTTTCATTGCGATCAGAGGCTGTTTCAGAAACAATCAGTAGCTATTGTCGGCTCTTGTTTTACATCTTTGGAAGGGTAATTAAAGGATTAGTTCAGATTAGAAAATGTTATTGCCACCAAATTTTATTCCTGCCGCCAGAACTCAATCATTCATGTTAAGTGTTGTGTTATATTCAGACAGCCTGGATCTACTTTTCTCAGTGGTCCAAAGCAACAAACCTCAAGCTGTACGCATCGTTTTTGAACGAAATATAAAATATATGTATATGTTTCTTCTAATTTTGCTGAGTTCTGACGGGAAACTGAAAACTCTCCCAAATTCTGCCAATTTATAATTTTTAACTGATCTCAGATACATTCAGACACATCGTGTCCCATCTCGCCACATCAGGGTCTCTGCTAAAACACTTGAGGAGTGAGGATTTCACTCACAAAATATGCTCTCAGCTTCAGTGGAAAAGGGACACCGAACACAACATATTTCTGCAGATGGACCGTAGGTTGTCGTTCAAAGGATAATATATAACAGTTGGCACTCTGCCTCCACTGAATTTGTGCTTAGCCCCTCCCCCCGCCCCCCTCCAACCAACCAACCAACCAACCAACCAGTCAGATGATATCTATACCCGACTGGTCTTCCACTGCATTTTTTTACCAAGAACATTTTTTTTTTTTGGGGGGGGGGGGGGGGGGGGGGCAGATTAATATTCTGCACCCGTCTTTTGGGTATTCTTTTTATATTTTTGCCCCGCCACATTGAGTGGGAACTTCGCCTTGTAAAACGTGGATGCTTTGCCGCGTCACTGGGGCGAGTTCGCAATGGACCGGCTCGTTTTCTGCACACCTTGAAATCCAACATTACCCGTTGAACGCTTATTTTTTTTTTATTGAGAAATGTTGTATATCATCCTCGGATTAAAGGGGATGTCATTCGGAGTTGCTGTGCATCCCCCCCCCAGGTCCCACTGCCTAGTCTAACCACAGACATCTGGAGTCCTGATTAATATCACATCACCCACAACGTCACACCCCCCACCTTATATATCTCCCCTCCAACACACACACACTTCCAAAATAAATAACACACAAATCTGTGTATTACATATTTCGGGGTGGGGGTGCATATAAGAAAGAGGTGTTTTGAGGTAGGGGTGATTTAGATCAGGTTTCCAGATGTCTGTGATCTAATAACTCTGGCAATTTGGCCCGTTTAGTGGGTAACGAAACTCCGTTGTTCTCATTCTGTTGTGTCGACGTCAGCTGTCCTTCATGCGAATACCTGGAAACGCAACCAGATTGTGTAAAGTTTTTTTTCATTGCCTGGAATATGTCTACCACTGCAGAATAAAAAAGGTGTGTGTTTGAATGACTCTTTTCGAAAGGTTCTTCAACCTGTTACAAATGAGATTTTTTTTATTATTTCCATTTTTGGCGTAACTTCGCTAATAATAGTCGGATTGTAAAAATTCAAGGATGAAATCGCACTGATGTTTACTCAATATATTCGAAACGAAACGCGTTTTTAAAATTTCCCTTTGATATTAAAAATAGTATTTGCCCGACTGGTTGGAAAAATGTGCTAATTGGTATCCAAAAATTACGGGACTAAAGAAACACCGACATCCACATAAAGTAATGAGAAGGTCGTCACAAATATTCGTGCAAGATCGAAACTGCCCTCAAAAGTCATTTTGTACGATATTTCGAAATAATTTTCAACGATTTTATTTTTATTTGTGTAGTTTGGGAGCAATGTGCTTTTTTCCGAATTATCAACGGCCGTTTTGCAGAGAAATGATGATTGGAGGTCGTATTTTGGGTCGGAAGCATAACCTTGTCACAACATTGGGAAACACTTCATGCTAATTATAATCGATAGTACGTCTTATTGAAGTCACGTGGTTGGGTTTTGATACCCCACTTCATAGAGCAGTTAGTGGGGAGTCGATTGGCAGTGTTTTACAGGGAGCGTACACGTAATGTGAAAATCACCTTCCAATTTTTTTTTATATTTTCATTTTTTGCTTCCAAAACATAGCTTATGGTCCCTCATTGGAATGTGCGCATTGAATTATTCAGTTTTACTTTTAAATTTAATTCATTGACTATTTGAAGAAGCACATCATCTTTTTGCATACCGTATTTACTCTATGTATTGGGACAGCTGAAAATAAATATTTTCACAGATGTCCCACATCTTAGAAAATGGGGAAAGAACACAGCCAGGTCTTGATTTGATGCTGAATAAAGTTGTGTGTGATTCGTTTTCCATCACTATATACGAAAATCGCCATCCAATTTTTTTTTATATTTTCATTTTTTGCTTCCAAAACATAGCTTATGGTCCCTGATTGGAATGTGCGCATTGCGCTCGTTCCAATGAGGGATCATAAGTATGTTTTGGAAGCAAAAAATGAAAATTTTTAGTTAATCAAGAATTTTTTTTATGAGTGTCGTCTGCTACTAGTGACGGGCCAACTGGAAACAAATCTCCTGAATGTCCCAAACTTTGGAGCATAAAAAAAATATAGTTTTCTGGAAAAAATGTGTGTTCCAAATCATAGAGTATCTCAATACATAGAGTAAATATGGTACTCTTATTATTTTTTATCTCTATTTTATAAAGCGCTATCACAAAATCGATCGTAGATTGTTTCACAACCTCACGGTTCCCGACCCCTAAAAAATCACTTTGTGATTGTTGTTAGCTCACCTGACTGAAAGTCACGATGAGCTATTCTCATCACTTTTTGTCCTTTGTCCGCCGACTGTCGTCCGTCGTACGTCGAGAAGGTGGTGTTTGGGTCATTTTCTCCCAAGCCACTGGCTGCAGTTCAATGAAAATTCACATGAGTAGCGGTTATATAGGGGCATTTGGGTTTTCGAACTGGGTTTCTGCTCATATTGTGGAGGGGTGTGGGGCCAAAATGCACAAAATTTTAAAAAATCTTCTTCTCATGAACCAGCCGGAGCAGAGACTTTATAATTGGTATGCAGCTTCCATTTGAGGTGTAGACTCAAGTTTGTTCAAGAGAAGTTTGTTGGGCAATATTTGCCTTTGTTCTGAGAGAGGCAAGAATTTTTGCCCTGCCCAGAATTTCTATTTTCTGAACCGAGAGGCCAATTTGAACCAAATTTAATATGAGGTATTATTGGGTTATAAGTACTTGATTTATGCCCCAAAAAATTTTTAATTGGAAATTATTTTTTTTGTTTTTTATGCGTTTTGGTCAATTTTAAGAAGAAAAAAAAATTTTAGTCTGAAATTATTTTGTTTGGGACTTCGAAAATTTCTGACCAAAAATAAAAAAAAATCGTTTTTTTATGCATTTATTTAAATTTTGGGACGTAAAAGTGCAGGAACTGAAAATAGAAGGGAAATCCTGTGTATTGTATGGGCACAATCGCCTCATCTAGTTGGTATATGCTTTTCTTAAGAGGATCGTATGCAGCTTATTCAAGTCAAGTCCCTGGTTTGATATATAGACTACCATGTCAGGTGAGTGCCCTCTTTTTTTTTTCATTTTGTACACACGCATGAGAATCATGTCACATTTTGCAAAGAGAATAACAATACTGTATCGATGTATATGGCATATTGTATTGCAAATCGTGATTCGATACCGCTAAAATCACACCCTGTGATGGTTTTGTACATTTTGAATTTTGCCTCCGAAATAAGTATGATGAACTTGGGCCGAAAAAATGAATGTGCTGCCTGAGAATCAAAAGATGTTTCGCCTTAAAGGCTTACAAAGAACTATTATTTCAGATCTTCAGGGTTTTAAGAGAACAACAGAAGTTGAATGATTTCTTACTGGATACCACAAGGTTTGTTTTTGTAACCACAATATCTTGTTAATTTATCATTCAATTATTCTTTTATTTTTTCTTTGTTCATTCTTTTATCCATTCATTCATTCCAACCATCCATCTTTGCATCCATTTTCAGGGTTACCACAACGTTTGAAAATCATGGATGGAAAGTTATAAATCCCCAAATTATTTTTTGGTGGAAAATCATTGATTTTTATCGGTTTTCATTAAATTTGATAAAATCAAGCATTGTTTAAATTTTTAAACAAAAATATATATGTATATATATGATTTTATTTCAGATCAAAATATCCAGGGATGGAAAGTAATGGAATTAAAATAGACTTTGAAAATCTTTTCACTTGTGGAATTAATCATGTTGAATTATTCAGTTTTACTTTTAAATTTAATTCATTGACTATTTGAAGAAGCACATCATCTTTTTGCATACCGTATTTACTCTATGTATTGGGACAGCTGAAAATAAATATTTTCACAGATGTCCCACACCTTAGAAAATGGGGAAAAAACACAACCTGGTCTTGTTTTGATGCTGAATGAAGTTGTGTGTGATTCATTTTCCATTACATCAAGTTGTGTGTGATTCATTTTCCATCACTATATACCAAAATCGCCATCCAATTTTTTTTAGATTTTCATTTTTTGCTTCTAAAACATAGCTTATGCCCCTCATTGGAACGAGCGCTATGCTCGTTCTAATGAGGGGTCATAAGCTATGTTTTAGAAGCAAAAAATGAAAGTTTTTAGTCACACAAGAATTCTTTTTATGAGTGTCATCTGCCACCATCGTTCAGTAAAGCGTTGAAGACTGCCAAAATGTAATATTAAATAGTCTTCCTCATGTCAGTCCGGACTGTAAATATTAAAACATAGGAACAGATTTAAATAAAAACAACACAAATCAGTATGTATTATCAATTTTTTATTGTTTAAAAAAAACAAAAGGAAAATTAAACACAAATTTAGCTTTAATATTGAGCATTTTGCACCGTTTTCATGTGACTGGGCCAACTGGAAACAAGTCTCCTGAGTGTCCCAAACATTGGAGCATAAAAAAAAAATATATTTTTCTGGAAAAAATGTGTGTCCCAAATTATAGAGTGTCCCAATATATAGGGTAAATACGGTATTCAGTTAAAAAAAACATGTCAATAGTCATTTCAAAAACTCAAAATTTCAATTTCCATTTTGGCTACAAATCTGAAAAAAAGTCAGAAATAGTTCAAAATCAAACATGACAATATATTGTTCACTCGAATAGTCATTAAAAGGTTACTGGACTGAACGAAAACAAACATTTATCAAACTTTCTATGTCCAATTGGATAAAAAAGAAGGTTTGAAAAAATGCAGAATTTAAATAACCTGGATATTGTTTAGCTTGGAACACATGTCAAAAATCAATTGATTCTGAATAGTTTTATAAAAGTTACTGGACATAAATATTTATACATGTAGTACAATAATAGGTGAATTGGGTCCTCAATTACCCAAATACAGCATTATCAGGGGCCCCTGATACAAAATATGTTCACAATATAACTGTGTGCTTGGTTATGATTTGTTTTCCCTACTATTTATAGAATATTACAAGCAGTTGAAATACATTTGCGATGGACCTTGCACATTTCTATATACAAGTACAAAATGAAAAAAACACTTCTCAAAATTATAATTATAACATTATGGAGCCACATTGCTTTTATGCTTTTGTATCTTAATCAGTGGAAGCAATGAAGCAAGAATATCATGCAGTTTACACTGTTAAAGTGTACAGTCTTTTCAGAATGTTGAACATGCATACTCAATAAGTTTATCCAGAGATCATAAAAGTTCAAGGCAGCCACATAGAGCTTCAACTGCAATGACACACATTTTTATGAGTTTGAAAATGAAATCTGAAATTAAAATGCTAGTTAACCCTTTACCCAATGCACACGATATCACAATTTAGTATTTAAATTTTTTTCCTGTCACAATGTAATATTAAATTGTCTTCTTCATGTCAGTCCGGACTGTAAATATTAAAACTTAGGAAAAGATTTAAATAAAAACAACACAAATCTGTATGTATTATCAATTTTTTACTGTTTAAAAAGGAAAATTGAACACAAACTTAGCTTCAATATTTAGCATTTTGCACCGTTTTCAGGTGACTGGGCCAACTGGAAACAAGTCTCCTGAGTGTCCCAAACATTGGAGCATAAAATTTTTTTTTATTTTTCTCGAAAAAATGTCTGTCCCAAATTATAGAGTGTCCCAATATATAGAGTAAATACGGTATTATCTTTTGTTAACATTTGCATACTATAAAGGTAATAAGGAGTATGTAATAGATCTGCTTTACTTGTTAGAATTAAATGTTTCACCAATTTATCAAGAATTCCTGATTGTTACTGCATAGAATGCAGAGAGATGTCCATGTGTCTATCCATCTATACAGATTTTGTTTGCCGCACTTGTCTTGGAAACTATTACAGATAGAAACTCCAAATTTGATATGTTCTTTCTTTATCATGTCCAAGTGTGCCTTTTAACATATTGGATTTGGGAATGTTTTTCTTTAGAACTCCTTTTTTCACTTGGGGGGTGGGGGGGGGGTGGGGGGGAGGGGGAATGGTGAATTTGGACTTCCTACAGATTTATATAGAAGTTTGTTTTGGAGCACAGCTTGAAAACCAATACAGGTGAACATTCCAAACATTGTGTGCTTCCTTTTCATGTTGTTGAGCCTTTTGATTTTTGATATTTTTTTTTATTTTTCTCTTTCTTTTCAGGATGATAAGTGCGAGGGTTAAATGTAAGCTTGGATTTACATTGGGATTTGTTTCCTGCACATATCTTTGAACCCATTTTATATTTATAAATCAAGACAGAATCATTATGCATCTATTTATGATGTCTAGTTGTGCCCTTTAGTAGTTTGGGATTTTTGTTGTGTTTTTTAGTCGAGTTGTGACGAAGTCAAACTTGAGTTATAGTTTGATGAATGGCAGGCGGGCAGTTGGTTAGGTGGGCGTAAACAATTGGTTTCCGGATGATAACTTGATAATGGTTCAACCCATGTTCATGAAACTTCATAGGTAGGTTGGTATTGGTGAGAGAAAGAACCCTATTAATTTTGGACTTGCTGGGTCGAAGGTCAAGGTCACAGTGACCTTGAACATAGTAAATTGTGAACAATTGGTTTCCGGATGATAACTTGACTACGGTTCAACCCACATTCATGAATCTTCATGTGTAGGTTGGCCTTCATGAGAGGAAGAACCCTATTTATGTTGGACTCACTAGGTCAAAGGTCAAGGTCACAGTGACCCTGAACATAGCAATTCAAAATAATTGGTTTCCGGATGATAACTTTATAATGGTTCGACCCATTTTCTTGAAACTTCATAGTTATGTTGGCATCAGTGAGAGGAAGAATCCTATTTATTTTGAACTCACTAGGTGAAAGGTCAACGTCACAGTGACCTTCAACATAGTAAATCGTAAACAGTTGGTTTCCGGATGATAATTTGATAATGTTTTGACCCACATTCATGAAACTTCATAGGTAGGTTGGCATCAGTGAGAGGAAGAACCCTATTTATTTTAGACTTGGTAGGTGAAAGGTCAAGGTCACAGTGACCTTCAACATAGTAAATCGTAAACAATTGGTTTCTGGACGATAACTTGCTAATGGTTTCACCCACATTCATGCAACTTCATTGGTACGTTGGCCTAGGTGAGTGGAAGACCCCTATTTATTTTTGACTCACTAGGTCAAAGGCCAAGGTCACAGTGACCTTAAACATAATAAATCGTAAACAATTGGTTTCCAGATGATAATTTAACAATGGTTCCACCTACGTTCATGAAACTTCATAGGTAGGTTGGCATTGGTGCAAGAAAGAGCCCTATTTATTTCGGAAGCACTAGGTCAAAGGTCAAGGTCACAGTGACCCTTCACATAGTAAATTGTAAACAATTGGTTTCCGGACGATAAGTTGATAATGATTAAACCCACTTTTGTGCTGTCACAGCTTGACATTGGATCGGTGATCCTATCGGCATTTTTTTGTAATGTTGAGAGTTGAAATTAGGACTTTGATTTTCCATGCAGATTTACATAGGATTTGGTTTTCCAGTCCGTTGGCATACATACTCGTATGTATGCATCAGTTTTTCAATTTTACGTTGACAATTTTTTTTGGCACACTGCACAGGTCTCATCATCAGATAGCTTTGAAACTTGGTATGCGTTTTGAGGTAACCTCTCGATAGGAGTAATCAATTTTCATTAATTTCTGTTGAACAATGTTGCTGTTACCAAGACCTTTGAACTTTGTGTATTTTTACCTCTAGATGGGAGCGTTTGATTTTATTCCATTTCTGTCAAGAAATGTTGCCTTTAGCAATGACATTCAACTTATTTGTTTGGACATTGACAATTTCCTTTGGCACAGTGCACAGGTTGTATTTATCATCAAATTACTTATACAGGGTGACCACTAGATGGGAGCTATTCATTTTCTTCCATTTTCATCAAAAAAATTGCCCTTAGTAATGACCTTCGAACTTATTGCATTTGTGCATCAACATTTTCCTTTGGCACACCCTACAAGGTACATTCACGAAGGGATTACTTTGAAACTTGGTATGTTTTTGGATGGGAGCTTCTTTCATTTCTATCAAAAAGGTTTCCATTAGCAATGACCTTCAAGTTTGCCCTTTTCTAAATTCACAGTTTCCTTTGGCACAGGTCACATTTATGATCTGATTGCTTTGAAACCTGGTGTGCTGGTTTGGAGCAACCTTTAGATGCAAGCTGTTTATTTTCTTCCATTTCCATTGAGAAATGTAGAAATGTTCAGGTTAGCGATGATCTTTGAACTTTGCCATTCTTGCATGAACATTTTTTCTTTGCTTTACTGCAGGATGCATTTATGAATGGATCAGTTTGAAACTTGGTATGCTTGTTTTGGGTGACTTCTAGACGAGAGCTATAGAGTTTCTTCCATTTCTGTCCAAAGAAGTTTCTGTTAGCAATGACCTTCAGCTGTGCCATTTTGTCGATATTTGAGTGTGTGCATTTGTGCAGAAACTTATCTTGTTTGCACTCCCTACAGGGCATATTTATGAATGGATTGTTTTTAAACTTGGCAGAATATGAAATAAACTTTCAAGAATATAAGTTACACTGTATGGCTTTGAAACAATATGTAGAATATGAGAGAATCAATTACATAATTGAAATCATTTGCTAATTAAATACAGTGGAACCCTGTTAACTGAATAGCCACTTTGCCAATGAAAATTATTCAATTAACAGGAGTATTCAATTAACAGGGACTGTCACTTTTCTGTATTCTGGAGATAAACTTAGCATTTATTCTATTATATCTTGTTTGACAGAGCTTTATAAGCTCTGTCAAACAAGATATAATAGATTAAATACCTGTATTGGATGCACTGAGGCCAAATAAGTCTATAAACAAAGGAAAACTGGGGTGAGTTAGGGTAATTTCTCGACAGGTTACAGGATATTTTATTCAATTTTAATAAACAGGAGTTTACTCTATAACCTATATTCAATTAACAGGTCAAATTTTTGTATTGGAGGTATGGTAAATGGTTTTTGTTGGGAAATTATATTCAATTAACAGGGATATACAATTAACAGATATTCAATTAAGTGGGCTCCACTGTATATTTGTTAATATAAAAAAAGGCCTACATCTTACCATATGTTAATTATGACATTGCACAATTGTGTCAAAGTGTCAAAACACTGTTAGCTCAAAGCATTGCTGTCAAAACACTGTTATTCATTAGATCAAAAGAAGATCAATCAGACACACCATGACTCTCAAAACAGGTCTTGAAGGTGTTTGTATAGCAGATAACTGCTCTAGAAGTTGATAATGTTTACACCAGAACCATCTGCAGGTCATGGGCATGTTTGATGTATATTTACAATACAGTAGAATCCTCTTCATTGAATATCCATTTTGCCAGTGAAAATTATTCACTTAACAGGAGTATACAATTAACAGGGATTTGGTCAGTTTCCTGTGTTCTGGAGGTAAACTCAGCATTTATTCTATTGTATCTTGTTTGACAGAGCTCATAGAGCTCTGTCAAACAAGATATAATAGAATAAATGCCTGTATTGGATGTAGTGAGGCCAAAAAGGTTGATAAATAAGGGGAATTTGGTGCGTGTCACAATAATTTTTTCGACACATTACAAAAATTTATATACAATTAGCAGGAGTTTACTCTTCAACCTATATGCAATTAACAGATCAAATTTGTACTGAAGATATGGTAAATGGTTTTGTGTTTGAAAATTATATTCAATTAACAGGGATATACAATTAAGAGATATCCAATTAAGTGGGCTCCACTGTATCAGGTAAATTTAAACGGAAAAAATGAACAGAAAATTGTTTGACAGATTATCTTTCGTGGCTGATAAAAAATGTTCATGCCAAAAATCTACCAAAAAATGGTATTTATTTCTAATTCAACCCATAATAGTGAGAAATTGGAAAAAATTTAATAACAAATAATCACGACAGTTTGGCTCCACTCAATGGCAAAGACTTGGAAATATAAAATCAAAAACTGCATTGAAGTTTATATATTCAGGTAGTGTGATATTTTTCTGTTTAGGTAAGTACTGGTTATTTGGCATCGATAATCGACTTCGACTCAGAGGGCGCCTTCTTTATCGGGTTGTTATTCAGGGTTACCCAGGTAGGGCCTGTCCATTTTCTTTTCATTTCCATCAAATACTGTTGCTTTTTGCAATGACCTTTGAATTTAGTGCATTTGTACATTAACATTCTTCTTTGACATGGTCTACAGGGCACATTTATCATAGGGTTGTTTTAGAACTTGGTATGCTCATTAGGCGAGATCTCTAGATAAGATCTATCATTTTGCATTCATTTCTTTGAAAAAAGTTGCTGTTTACAATGTCCTTTAAACTTACAGTTTAAAACTAGAAGTCCTGTCACGAATCGTGCACTTATCTGGGCTTACTTGCGCGTTGGAATTGCGTGCAATTGCCATATCGAATGGCATTCAAAGCACGGTAGGTTCTCTTGGTTACTCATAGCAAACACATGCAGTGTTTCTGCCAATGGACCTCCGGGTTACCCGGAGGTCCATTGGCTGAAACATTGCTTGTGCACAGGCCATATGTACAGAATTTGATAGCTCTACTTGGGCCATAATGTGTACATTAACGCGCATATCAACGTGCTATTTGTGCGCATTTCATGACAGGACTTCTAGTTTTAACTGTACTGCATCAGTGTATCAACATTCTTCTTTTAGCCAGCCTACAGTTTACATTTAAAAATGCTTTGATTGCGCAGATGTTGTTCACACAAAATGCTGTTATGTTGAAGTTTCACCAAATAACATTGGAACCCATGATCTTCAATTTTGCCATTCCACTTATAGCCAGTAATTTGCCATTTCATTTATAATAATAACACTTTGGCCGGCCTGGGCCGGCTGCTGATTTGTCGCGGTTCTCAGATGAGAAGGCCTTGGTTACCCCTGTACTCCCAACTGCCTCCCTATTCGCACGCTTCTTCTCTCCTCCCAACACTCAGAGACGAACTGCTTGATGACATCCCTTGCCCCATTCTTTCCAATCTCTCCGATTAGCATATTAACCCTCTCCTTTGAGCCTCCCACTAACCACATGTCCTTCATTCTCCCATCCCACTTCCCCATTATACTCCCAGTAAATCTTATTTTTTTAGACTGGTATTTTGGGCATTCTAGAAGAAAGTGTTCCAGGGTCTTCATCACGCCCAAATTACACATCTGGAACTCCTTTTCACTGTTTTTCCCAATTTTTCCCCTCCGCTCCAGGGACCGCGACCTCAGCTTGAACAACAGTGACCCCCCAAAGGTGCCATTAAGGTACTCTTCAAAACCAGGCTTCGCTTTATCATGCAGGCCACCCAAAGATCTCTTTGATTTGACCCCCTTTCGCCAATTAAGGTTACCATCCTCCGTGACCATTTCACTGATGATTTTTTTACCCTGGTTTGCCCCAGCGTCTAGGTTCAAGATCTTAGTAGTTCTCTATTAGTTCCCTCACTTGGACCATCCATCCTGTCTTGATATTTGAGTTGAAAATTCACAGGAACATTACTTTACACTATCGGCTGTCGGGGAGATTTACCAAATAATTAAGATAACTGAGTTTCAATAAGTCTATCCTGTCCTTGATCCTCATCCACCCAAGCTCACCCCTGATTGCTTCTAGTGCTGTGGAATTACTCGACCCCCGTTATCCATCGGCCTGCATCGTTCTTATAACTTACCAAGTTCCAAGTTTGTTAAGTTGAGCTACAGTGTCATTTTCATTTTTATTACTCATGGTATGTTATATTTTACTCTTGTTTTATGCAGCATCAATGATTATTCATGGAGTTATTTGATTATTATACAAAATATTTTATGAGGTAAATTTTATAATTTACATTTTTTCACATTGGAACAGAATTAAAAAAGGAAGAATTTGAGTTGGTCGCTGCATTAACTCTTAGCCTGCGAGTATTTTCAAGATATTTTTCATCAAATCTAGCCATGGCTGCTATAAAGCAACCATGACTAGGTTTCTTGAAAAATTAATCTTAGTACAGTGGAGCCCACTTAATTGGATATCTCTTAATTGTATATCCCTGTTAATTGAATATAATTTTTAAACACAAAACCATTTACCATACCTTCAGTACAAATTTGATCTGTTAATTGCATATGGGTTGTAGAGTAAACTCCTGTTAATTGTATATAAATGTTTGTAATATGTCCAAAAAATTGCTGTAATACGCACCAAATTCCCCTTATTTATCAACCTTTTTGGTCTTATACATCCAATACAGACATTTATTCTATTATATCTTGTTTGACAGAGCTCTATGAGCTCTGTCAAACAAGATATAATAGGATAAATGCTCAGTTTACCTCCAGAACACAGGAAACGGACCAAACTCCTGTTAATTGTATACTCCTGTTAATTGAATAATTTGCACTGACAAAATGGATATTCAATTAAGAGGATTCTACTGTATAACACAAGAAATCATTGGTGAAAAAAAACATTCAATTTCCAGGGGGAAAATGTGATTAAATGTGCCCAAATTATGTTGATTTCAATGACAAGAGAAACCCAGTGCTTGGCAGGAATATCCGCCAGCAGCATGCAAAGAGTTAAATCTTGTGTTTTCTAACTTGGGTGCTTCATTATTTTTTTCTCATATTACTTTCATTATGTCTTACAAATTGTAAATCCGAAGATGTTCTAGTTTTAATTATCTTCTTTTTTTTTTTACCTTCAGGGTCATGTTTGATGAAATGATTGTTATTGACAAACTTATACAGCATATTATGGTAAGGTATTTTGGTTTACCCCCATTAGTCAGACACCCATTTGTCATACACCCCAGCTGTCAGGCAGTTAATTAGGGATTAGCTGAAGTTAAAATAGATGATTACCTATTGTTATAAATGGAACAACCCAGATATATACAATTTGAATAAAATTTAGTTTCAACATTTTGTTTGGTACTTTTTTTTTGTTTTTGTTGACATATAATCAAAATACCTTTTAAATATTTTCTGAGAAATAATCAAAACATAAAAATCAAAAATATATTGTGTAATAACACTGATAACTTCAGGCTTTATGGTGCAAAATTCAAGATTTAGGTCATGCCCGACCTTGCAGAGAAGAATCTGAAGTTGGATAATCGCCTAAATTCATCACTACTTCATCGACATCCTAACCTCTTCAGATTCATAAATATAATAAAGAACATTGAAAAGGCAGAGAACATCAAAATTGCTCAAATGGACTTTGGTGCTGCTTCACCTCCCGGAAACAGGTTTACAGGGGAATTGACAACAGCCTGGACTGCCTTAAGGAACTGTAACAGTGCCGGGTATGTAGGGTGCTGTTAGGGTTCTTTTTGTCTCAAAATGGATGATTTTAACAACACATATATAAGATACTATGAGATTTATTACAGAAATCTTGCATGTCTTCGGTGAGGGAAATTGACGGATGCCATGATTGGAATTTCCCTTGGTATTAAGTTTAGATAGACCGAAAAAGGGGTGGATGAATTTGGAAGGGGATAAATTAATACATAACTTTCAATAGGTTGGTCCGAAACTGTTTGGGCAAATTTTAATAACTGAATAAAATGTGTACCGAAATTGGGGTGGCCGAAATTATGTGAGGTGTTTTAATACATGGCTTCTCATAAGTTAGGTCGAAATTTGTATGGGCAAATTTGAATTGGAGTTACGCTTATAGCGCAACTCCAAAAGGTGCCGAAATTAGCAGGAGCTAAGATTATCCTGACAGAACACTGTGGTTCTGTCAAAATTAGGCAACAGAATTTGCCCGGCCGAGTTTGCATTTCTACAACTCGAAGTCAGTGAAGATGTTTTCACCTTGAGAAGTTGTTACATTCTGACGAGATGCTAAAATCTCGGCCTATATATACACACTGAGAAGATGCAAAACAACAGAGTCAGTCCGTGAAGCACGGACGAAACCTGCTGCCTCCACATCTCCTGAGCTAGCAATAAAATACTATTAATAAAATATTAATAGATTACAAACGTGAATATATGTGTGGAAGGGATAAAAATAAACTTTACTTGAAATAAAAATAAAATAATATTGACTTAAATTAAAAATACACCGGAAGTAGGAAGTAAATTTGAGAAGTAAACAAAGGAAGGGGAATTCCAAGAATGGCTCCCGTCACACTCCCCCCTCCTCAAACCTGAATTACAAAAAAAAACTTGATTTCACATTGCACTTGTGGGAAAGTTCATTTCTTTTTTATATCACAACTCTTCAGTCTTTGTTTTCTTTTCCAGCTGTCTTTTTCTTCTAAGACAAACCCTTTTCTCCCATAAACCACATTATGATCCCTTGGTACCGTAACACTTTCATCGATGGTGAATAGAACTGAGGTGGCTGCAATATCTTTACGCTCCTTTTTAGCTTTCTCTTTGTCCTCTAATGCTTTCCGTTCTGACACTGTCCTCTTTCTAGGCGAGAGAATGTCTCCCGGTTCAATAAAAAATTTATTTGGCCTCTTACAACTTTTACAAAGTTCCACCCTACTCTTGGCATCCTAAATTGTAAGCTTGTGACAACTTTTGTAATGTCTCTGCAGGTCATTTTTGTGGACATTAGAATAATTACAGTTTTTAACTTCACAAAAATTTACAGTTACATGTGGCAAGTGGATCTTCTGCCAGTGATTGTGGAATGCACTGTAGCTCCTAAAGAATCAGGAAAATCCTTTCCCTTTACAGACTGGTATTGGGCACTGCATCCCATCTGAATTCCATATTGGTCTGTTTAGGAAATTTGGATGAACACTAGCATCATCAACAGTTGGAATATCGTTATCCAACGAAGCCAATTCTCCCTCACTAACCATAAGACACAATGGATCCATTTTGTCTGGAAATAGAAGAACAGAACTTTTCAATCTGATGTCGGACTTACTCAATTCCAGGTCCATGGCTAATAATAATAATTCTCCCCACAGATGTCAAACATTCAACAATTCGTATGTTGACCGACAGCTCATTGAGCTCCGTCAGTCAAAACACAAATCTCCAAATCATTGACAACTTAGTATACATAAGCAAGGATGAGGATTTTCTTTAAAGGTTCCGACATCAAACTGAAGAGAGTGAAACAAACATTTGTATACAGTATGGGAAATAACTATGCCACGAGACAGACATGCATACACCAGGGCAAGATTGATATGAATCCCCCAGAGATCCCCCAGAAATGTCCAACATCTACCCACCAGCAATTTCTTTTGGGCTGAACAAATCAGTCTACAGCTATTATCAAGATTTGGGCATAGCCGAAGAGAAATCCCAAATAATCTCCCCATGAAATTTTACTACAGTTCCAGGACAAATCCGGGCTGAATAATCAGATATCTTTCTTATACACAATGTCCAATACCATAGATTCTACCTCCCATACTGGGGTAATTTTTTTAAAATAATTTATAAGGACAGTTGTGAGCAGCTGTATTCACCAAAAGACGATCTCAGTTCCAACATCCCATTTGAACATACTATGACTTTCCCAATGCAAAAATAGCTATAACAAATGTGGCAGTTTAATCACCCCCAAATAGTATCTTTTATTTTATACAGCAGTTGAACACGGGCCAGCCGATCCCAATAATAACTTCTTCCATAGGCGATTCCCACAATACAGGTGCTATAAGCCACCTTTTTTTTTTTTTTTAATAAAAAACATGTTGACAACATTTAGACTATCAGATATCTGATAATTCAACTTCCCGTCAAATCACATCATGGCTGCCCAAGGCAGCCATAACACGATTTGACAACAAAGCAAACTTTGTACCCTATGGAGTTCACCACTGGAAGAGTCAAGGGGAATATTTTACAGGGGGCTTTACTGCCCGGCCCCTCCTTGTTTTAAAAGGTGAAACGTGAGGGGTTTTATTTGATGCACCTCCCAAATGAGGTATTATTGACTCGCCCAGATCATCCATAAGCTGATCTTCATCCCCAGGTATACATTCTGCGGCTGCGTCATGCCAATTTTCATCTGACTCTAAACTGTAGTTTATTTCTTCTGAAGCTTTTAAACCAAAGTATGGTTTTAAATCATTTACATGGATCACAGCCTCCCTATCATGCAATCTTAATTTATATATTATAGGACTAATTTTCTCGAGTACCTCATAGAGGCCAGTCCACCCTTTGCCCAGTTTTTGTTTCGCTTTGGGTGGGTACCACCTCCAAACTAAATCACCGTGTTTGCATTCCCGAGGTTTTAACCCTCTATCGTAGTTCATCTTTTGTCTATTTGCTGCAATCTTCAAATATTCAAAGGCATGTTCAAAATTTTCTTGAGAAGCCATCCTCACCCACTCCACATATTCTATTGGGCACGGAGTGTGTGGGAAGGGTGTAGTTTCTACCATTAAATCTATTGGGTATGAAATCTCATGACCGAACATAAGGAGATTTGGTGTACAGTTAGTACTATTGTGTTGGGTTGCTCTATATGCCATCAAAACAAAGGGAAGATGGTCGTCCCAATTTGTCTGATTTTCATCGACAAAAGCAGTTAACATTTGCAGCAGAGTTTGATTAAAACGTTGCACCATGCCATCCGATTGTGGATGATATGGTGTCATTCTAGTTTTGGCAATTCCCAACAATTTACACAGTTCAGAAAATAAATGAGATTCAAATTCTGGGCCTTGATCAGTGTGAATGATACGGGGCACACCAAACCTCAAAATGAACTCGGTCACAAGTTTGTCAGCAACTGTTAATGCAGTATGATCAGAGAGAGCGTAGGCTTCTTTCCACTTGGTAAAATAGTCACCAACGACCATTATATATTGGTTCCCATCATTACTGATAGGTAATGGACCCAAAATATCAATGGCTAGTCTGTTAAGTGGGCCACCTACACTCTCCTGTTTCAAGGCTGATTTACCCCTCCCTGGGCCAGGCTTACACTGTGAACATACTTCACATTCTTGACACCACCGATAGACGTCCGATGTCATGCCAGGCAAAAAAAAAACGTCTTTTAATGGCTTCCAGTGTTCTATCACGACCCAGAAGGCCGGATATTCTATTTGTGTGCAAATTCTCAAAAATGACTGTTTTTAAATGTAAAGGTGCAACCAACAGTTGACTCTTATTTTCAATTCCATTTACCATGTATAGAATACCATTTACAATCTTCAAAGCCTCCCATCGGGCCCAAAGAGATTTAGAGTTCGGCAAAAGATGAGTAATAGCCTCGGGAAGTGGTTTGGTGGGTGAACTTTCCATGAAATTCAAAATTGGTACTATTGCAGGATCTTCCACCTGCCAGTTATGAATTTCATCCAAAGTCCAAGTTTCCAACCAATTACTAAAGTTTAGAGGTCTGCTGTCATCAGAAGCAATCACATTAGATATCCCAGATTCATGTAAATCTCTCTGTTTTCTCAGTTTATTGCACTTTGAAGGACAATCTACCCGCTTGCAATATTTGTATGGAATTCTGGAAAGGCCATCAGCATTGTTATGCTGACAACCTTTCCTATGTTGAATTTCAAAATCGAATGTGTCTAAAATTGTTAGCCATCTTGCTACCATGCCATCGGCTTCCCTAAATCTCTTAAGCCAAACCAGGGAACCATGATCTGTACGTACAATAAATTTCCTTCCCCATAGGTAATGTTTGAAATATTTTACAAAGTAAATCAGAGAACATAATTCTCTGTAGGTGGTGCAATAATTTTGTTGACTTTTATTGAGTGTTTTACTAGCGTAGGCCATCACCTTTTCCTCCCCATTTTGTATTTGAGAGAGGACAGCCCCAATTCCATACAAACTCGCATCAGTATCTAAAATGAATTGACTGTCAGATTCAGGATAGGAAAGGATGGGAGCAGAGACCAACGCCTCCTTAATCTGACTAAAGGCTGTTTCACAGTGTCCATCCCAACAGAAAGGAACATTTTTATGGGTAAATTTGGTAAGAGGATGAGCTAAACTCGAAAAATTTGAAATGTATTTCCGATAATAGCCAGCAAAGCCTAGGAAACTTCTTATTTCCTTCACACTACTTGGAGTAGGCCATTCTGTTACTGAACTAATTTTTTTAGGGTCACACTTAACCCCCTCCCTGGAAACAATATGGCCAAGGAATTTAACCTCTTTCTGAAATAAGGAACACTTCTTTGGCTTTAACTTGATGTTATTTGCCCTAAGCCTATTAAAAACTTCTCGTAAATTGGCTAAGGCCAAGGAAAATGTTTTTCCAAATGTTATGATGTCGTCTATGTAGCATAAGCAACGTTCCCACTGCATTCCTAACAGTACGATTTCCATCAAACGCTCAAAAACATCTGGGGCATTAGCCAACCCATAGGGGAGTACCTTAAACTGAAAGAGTCTTTTATGAGTGGCAAAAGCCGTTTTGGGGCGATCAGATTCCTTGATTTCACATTGCCAATATCCACTCGCTAAGTCAAGAGTTGAAAACCAACTGCACCCACCCAAAGATTCCAAATATTCATCTATGCGAGGGAGTGGATAGGCATCCTTACGGGTAACATCGTTTACCTTTCTATAATCAACACAGAATCTGATCGACCCATCTGGCTTTGTAACCAAAAGAATAGGTGAGGGCCATGGGCTTGAACTTGGTTCTATGATATCGTCCCTAAGCATTTTATCAATTTCCTGTTCTGCAATTTGTTTTTTAACTACTGGTAATCTCCGAGGAGGTTGTTTAATAGGTCTATTGTCTCCTGTGTCTATGGCATGTTTAACCAAGCCTGTGCGACCTAATTTGCCATCCGGGCCCATGAAAACATCCTGATATTCCACTAAGAGCGATTTTATTTGTTCTCGTTCCTGCGATGTTAAATCCTGAGAACACTGGTCTAGAATAGGCTGAAGATGTGCGGGAAATTTATATCCGTTATGCAAAGTCAAATTATTATTGACCTCACTGCAAGATTCAATAGGCTGTATTGTTCCCAAAATAGTGTGTTTTGGATGTTTAATTGGGTCATTAGTAATATTTGTAACGGTATGGAGGTGCTATTTGGGATAACCCTCTAAACCGAAACTATAATGGGGTATCTGACTTGGTTTGCAGGGGTGGCAGCAAGAGATTCAATTTATCGTACAGGATGATTAAATCTGAAAGGAATTGGAATGACACTGTTGAAGCAGTAAATTAATTATTTTATTTTATCCATAAATTCTTTCCCTTTTAACTATGTACAACAATTTCAATTGATTTTTCCTTAATAAGTTTTTTGTCAACAACATACAAATTCTTCAACTGGACTAACCAGTTTCAATTTATATTCCAATTAAGTTCCTGGAGTCACCTGCTTAATTATTGGATTACTATATAATGTGATCAAGTTCACTGGAATCACCAGTTCAGCTATCATTTACGAGTACTGGAATTACCAGTTTAATTATTGGAATCTCAATTAACTGTATAGTTTTAACAATTCTAATTGTCAATAATAAATTGGTTAGTAATTTTATAGACTGGAATTCAAACTATTTTACCAAACCGGATTATACTGTTTTTGTACTTTGGTTTGAGAAGGGTTAATTTCCAGCAAAAGGAATTATTTAATTTAGACCTGTAGTAAAAATTACTGTTTAGCTACAACTGGTATATCTGTGCCAAACTATGTTTTTAATCACACTAAAACAAACTATTGTATACCAGAAAGGGGTTAAATTGCACACAGTTAATTGAGATTCAGTATTCCTTTCACTGACTACACCAGTACATGACATCTATCTCCTAACTCTATTCTAAAATGTATTACATTGTTCAATGACTTCAATCGAACACACTGGAATGACCAGCTTATGATTGAGTTGAAGGCGTTGCGGGATTGAGGGGTTAACATACAAGTTTAACTGTCTTAGTTTAACTCTTAGGGTTAAACAGCAGAGTCGGCGCCAATCAACCATGACACCTTTCAGTCACTTAACAAAGCTAAATTGCAGCCATTGTCTTACAATTTATGCCCTGGTAAATGACAGAAAAACTGAAAGGGTTAAAATTGGAATGTGCCAGCATTTAATTATCCACTAAATTACTGTGAGATAATTATTTGAAATTTAGAATTAACTCATCGTATATACATGATTCGGACATCCCGATTAAATGTTTACATTCTGAGAGCCGGAAGAACAAAGGCGGCCTTGACTTGCTTCAGCCTGACTCTGTGGAACATTGTTCCCTTCAGTTCCCGTAAAGCCAACTTACTAAACTGGGGTGTGAATTATGCACAATTTCTGGGAATAACCCATATTATGCAAAAGCATTTATATGCACCTTTCAATTTGCTAGTTATTTCAATTTGACGATGAGACTTGGTTGGTTAGAGTTGCTTTCGCTAGGAATCACCTGGCATGAAAAGCGTCGAACGTCGTCTGCATCGGCTTTTTATAGCTGGGATTTTCCAACAATTTTTGTTGGAAATTTTGTTGGATTACGTCACCTAATCTCCAACCCGACTTTTTGACGGAACACAGAGTTCTCAAAATACATGGCGTTTAGCAACGCACTAAAGTATGCATTTACACTCAAATGCATTTTAAAGACAACTTTGATTAATAATTACGAAGAATATACAACATTTTGTGCAATTTGGATGTTAATACAGTGATACACTTTGCTTGTGCAGTTTCAAAAACGGGTCAAGGAGAACGTTGCACTGCGCAGACTCCAAGACAAATGGGAAAGAAATGCCATATTTAAAATCGAATATGTTCAGCGTTTTACCGTGATAAAACAAGGAATTTACTCATTCACAGTGTTTTCGGGGATGGAGATATATCAGCATGTGTTTGGAATGATACTTAGGAATTATTGCCAGGTATGTTCTCACAAGTCATTTTGATTTAATTGCATAATTCAACTTCGAAGTGGGGCATGACGTGCGAGATCGGGTGCAGTTCAGAAATGTACGGAATTTGAAATGGTCTTCCTAAAGGGGATTTTCCATGTAAATTGTAAACAAATGTTACGTCTATTTTTCTTTAATTAGCAAATGGCTGGAATAAAATAGGGACTTGGTGATCTTGCCACCATTTTACATTACCCTCTGCCGAGCGTGTTCTGTGTCCCCACGAACACATTAAGTAAAGGGAAGAGTAAAATGGACGGCAATTATCGGCACTGCTTTAAATAAAATAGGGACACTTCGAAGTGAAATTAGACAAATTTTTTTTTTTTTAACTTTACAACATTTGGAACCAACTGATTCTAAATTGTATTTTACAAAATTCATCCTTTTCATCTCCCATCAATTGCGAGCATTGCTACACAATTGTTGGAAGTTGATTTGATAAATTTAACCCCTGACCCTTTTTTTTTTATAACTATGGTAGGGTAGGGCGAGGATTCAAATTGAAAATGACTTTTAATGATAATGATGTGGCTTTTTATATGTATGACTGTAGGGTTTCTTGTGCTGTCTGTTCTCTCTGTTCTCTTTATTCTTCTGTTCTGTAAATCTTAGAGGAGTTACCCTATGATTTTCTTTGCCTTTGGCTTTGGTGGAAGATGACGGCATTATCTCAGTCTGATGGCAGTGATGCTGTTCTCTACTTCTATTTTGTAACAAAACTTTTTCCAGATCCCTCATTGCATTTGAATTTTCAGTTAGTTTCTGATTGACAGACTTGAGTTCCGTAAGAATCTGAGGGAATATGGATGTGAAGGATACAACAGTTTCTTTCATTTCTCTCATGTGTGACTGGAATGCAGTGAATTGCGACGTATTTAGACGAAGCGCCTGCGACATCATGCCTACTGTGGCAACGAAGTCACTCATGGTGTGAGCTAAAGATGAAGAAATTGAGTCATTAGAGTTTTGATCACTAGTGGAATTGTCAGTTAAAGTTGGCACTGCAGTTGAATTATCTCTCTGGGGTGAGTTAATGTCCATGCTGTCGTGACTGCTGCCACTGACATATGAGAATGTGCTGACTTCCGACCTGGCATCTTCGTCATCAGTGAATGTTAATACTGGTGTTTCTGTTTCACACTGAGATTGTTCTGGACATAATTTAACGACACGGAGATCCATAGGGTTGTCTTGAGGTTCTGTCTCGCAAATAGGCTGTCTAGGTGTACTGACACATAAATTCAATGGCACAGTTGAGATAGGTGTACCTACAGATGTGGTAGAAACTGGAAGTATATCATCTGCTGGTGTAGCTGATTTTGGAATAGCTATACTACTAGAAGAAGATTCTTCAGTCATTGACATTGGAGCAATTGTATGATGGTCTCTGTCCGAAAGGGTTGTTGCATTACTAGTTGACTGATGTGGAACTGGTGTTGTTTGAGCTGGTAAATTTGGCTGATTATTCAATGAAAGTGATGCCCGTGGTGTAGGAATGTATATGCAAGTATTCACAGATGGTGTAGAAATCTGCGCCGTCGTCATCAAGCCGTCCAGTGGAGTAGTAGATTCACTACTGGTACTTGTTATCCCCAGAAGTTGAGGGAGGATGTTTTCTGTTATCTCACTAATTTGCATGGCTTCTTTTATAATATCCTGTTGCCCACTGGTCTTCACTCCAACACTTGTTTTACTTCTTGCCTTTTCTTCATGTGCCCGCTCTTCCCAAATTCTGAGAGATGTGGTCTTACTGAGCTGAGTCATGTGTTCTGAGATGCGAATTGGGTCCTGACCATTTTTTAGAAAAACTTTGTCATCAATCTCTTCGCCCCTGAGTCCTATTTCTTCCCTCTATTGACGGTGTGGGGCATAACCTGCTATATGCTTCAGAAGATCTTTCTCTTTGTCTGTCTTGAAGAGGCATAATGAACAATAATAGGGAACTCTTTCCAGCTTTGTGTGATATTTGTATATATGTGCCATAACCCGATTTCTTTCTGCTTGGTATTTACAATAGTTACATCGATAAGCTCTGCCACATTTATCTCCACCAATAACTTTGCTTATACAGCTGTCCATCTCCTAAAAAAAAAAAATAAACAGTTGTTGAGTGAATGAGCCTTACTTCTTTTCTTTAACCCCTCCTACCAACTCAAAATTTATTTTCTTGTCTTTAACTTTTGCAATGCCTGCTTCTTCCATCTTGGCTCTTCGTCACCATTATAGGGCTTCAGCTTATTATGATGCACAAGCTTTTTCTTACCTTCAGCATCAAGTTGAATTCTGTATATTAATTCATTAATTTTCTCTAAAACTAAAAATGGGCCTTCATAAAGGGGTTGAAGTTTTGGACAAATACTTTTAATCTTTGCTTCGTTCATGTACCAGACAAGGTCGCCACTTTGATAGTGGTTTACTGACACTTTGACATCATACAAGTCTTTTTGTCTCTTAACAGATTTATTTAAGTGATTTCGGGCAACAATATGGGCTTCTTGCATTCTGTTTCTCAACTTGTCCACATAGTCCCCGTAACTGGTTATTTCTTGTTCATCAATACTTCTACCCCCAAACACAATTTCAGAAGGAAGTCGTACTTCACGGCCTAGCATCAGGAGGTTGGGTGTTAATTGAGTTGAATCATGGGGTGTGGCTCTGTAGGCAGCAGCTAAACACCCTAAATTTAAATCCCAGTCAGTCTGTTGACCCTTTAAGTAAGCCTTAATCATTCTCAACAAGGTGCGGTTGAATCGTTCAATTTGGCCATTGCATTTGGGGTTATAGGGACTTGTTCTGGTCTTCCGTATTTCAAGTAATCTGCACAGTTCTTGGAAGATCTCCCCTTCATAATTCCGACCCTGGTCTGAATGGAGGGTGAGAGGACAACCGAACCTACTTATGACCTCATTTAATATCTTGTTAGCACAAATTTCAGCAGTTTGATTGGGCACTGGAAAAATTTCGACCCATTTAGTAAAATAATCTGTTACTAGTAGGATGTATCTATTCCCTCGGGGTGTCAAGGGTAATGGGCCTAAAAGGTCAGTTGCCAAGCGGTCAAGTGGTGATCCTGTTTTCATGGTTCCCAGTGGTGCTTTTGGATGTTTAACAAGTGGTTTGTTCGCTGCACATTCATGACACTTTACAATCCAAATTCGTATGTCTTCACTGATTCCAAACCAGTAGTAACGTTGTAAAGTTTTCTCCCTTGTCTTCTTGTTTCCAAGATGTCCAGACAGAATGTTTTGATGCATCTGTAGCAGGACTTCCTCCCGTAGAACTTTGGGTGCTAACAGTTGAAGATGGGTTCCTGTATTATCTCTGCAGTGAAAAATCTTGCACAGTACTTCATTTTTCAAAAGTAAGGAGTCCCAAATATGCCAATAGTACTTTATTGCTGAACTTAATCCAATCACGTCACTCCATTTTGGTCGTGCTTTATTTTCCATCCAAGTATAGACTACCCCTATGTCGGTATCTTCCCTTTGGAGTTTTTGTAACATCTTATCAGTATACTGATTCGTCCATGGCGTAAAAATATGACCAGACTCTGGTTCTAATCGTGGTTTATTTTTGCCAGCTGACCTGGTTTCGACTTTCCTCAGTGCTGGATTTTCTTGTGGCTTACCCTCTGCCAAGCTTGAGGTGATGGATTTGGTATCTGCAAATTTATCCCAAGAGCTCATCATTTCGAGGGATCTTTTCCTGCACTTTTTACATGGGCCGCACTTGAGAGGCTCCAGATGGTCAGTTTTGTGGCACTCACATTCTCTCGGATTTTCACAACGGGACATTGCATCTGCGTTCAAGTGTTTCCTTCCAGCCCTGTGCTCTATTTGGAAATTATAGTCGGAAAGTATTTCTATCCATCGAGCTATTCTACTTTTAGGTTCCTTGAAACTGAAAAGCCATATGATTGCTTGATGATCAGTTCTGATCAAGAAGCGTCGTCCGAGTAAATACTGTCTGTAGTATTCTACAAAGTAGCGGACCGCTAACAGTTCCTTATCAGTGATGCAGTAGTTTTTCTCGGCCTTATTCAGAGCTCGGCTCCCATATGCTATGACCCTTTCCATTCCATTTTGTCTCTGACTGAGTACTGCTCCGATGCTGATATCTGAAGCATCTGAGTCCAATATGTATTCACCGTCATCTCTTGGGTAGGCCATTACAGATGGGCTGCTCAATTCCTTTTTCAATTTTTCAAATGAATTTTGACACTCGTTAGTCCAAATAAATTTCTTATTTTTTTTGGTAAGCTCCACCAGTGGTCTCGAGATAATTGCAAAGTCCTTTATAAATCTTCGGTAATATGAACCCATCCCAATATATTGACGAATTTGATGTACGGTTTTGGGCCTCGGCCATGATTTTAATTTTTGGACATTGTCTGGGTTTGGTTTCACTCCATCTTTAGATATTACATGTCCCAGGAAGGTCACTTCAGTTTGCATCAGATTACATTTTTCAGGCTTTAGCTTCAACCCTGCTTTTCTAATTCTTTCCAAGATTTCGGTTAGCCTTTCTGTGTGTTCTTGGAAATTTTTCCCAAAACATATAATGTCATCAATATATACAAGTAATGTTTGCCATTGTAGTCCATGCAGGGCAATTTCCATCAATCGCTGAAAAGTCGAGCAACTATTGGCCATTCCAAAAGGCATCATGGTGTATTCATACAATCCATAACGGGTGGCAAATGCTGTTTTGCATATATCTTCTTTCTTTACGGGTACTTGATGATACCCAGCTGTTAAGTCTAATGTTGAAAAGAGTATAGAGCCCGAAATAGTATCTAAACAGTCTTGTATTCTTGGTAATGGGAAAGCATCTTTCACAGTGACCTCATTAACCTTTCGGTAGTCGCAGCATAGGCGTAACTTACCATTCTTTTTCTTGACTAAAACAATTGGAGAAGCCCATGGTGAATTTGATTTTCGGATGGTTCCCTGTTTTTCTAATTGCTCAATCATCTTCCTTTCCTCCTCTGCATAAGCGATAGGTACCCGCCGTGGTGGTTGTTTGATCGGCTTTGCATTGCCTGTTTCTACCGCGTGTTCAATTAAGTTAGTACATCCCAGATCAGCTTCATTTTTTGAAAATACATCCTGATATTGATTGAGTGTAGATGATAGCTTCTCTTGCTCAAGGCGTGACATGATGGTACATGATGCGATGCACTCACATTATCGACCCTTTTCACATTAGCAAAATGTTCAGCATCAAATTTAGTTGATTCATCATGCGCTTTGCTGAATTGAATTCTGCGCATGTAGGCGAAGTTGGTAGATTCTTCAGGATTTTCACGATCAATTACTTCTGCAGTGCTAGTAAAAGTCTCGGCTCTTCCAATCACTGCATCTTGATTGACTTGCGCATCAGTTGGAAAGAGGTTCATGATTCTAACCTTTGCTGTTGTATTATTTGTAATATCTACTATACAAGGCGCCATTAGTAAGGAAGTGCTTTCAGTGAAGGATGGAGTGGGTTCGAGAAGTACTTCACCAAGTTCAACTTCATAAGGCGGTCTATCTATTAAAACATCTAAAATGGCCTCGCTGTTCCCTTTCACGACATAATGATCAGCTGCACGGATTTTGTAGCTTTCTTCCAGGCCAACTTGCATACAGGGGACATCATGTTCCTTAAATTTGATTATGCCTTTACTCAACAATATGTCAGCTGGACCTTCTTCCCCTTGTAATATGTCTATTCCTAGTAAGGCATCATCATCAATTTCGGCCACTATAATATCCGTGGTTATCTTGAGCGTTCCCATTTTAATTTCAAATGTACCTTTTCCAAGCTCTCGAATCGGCTCTCCATTTGCACTTTTCAGACATGAGCTTTTAATTAGTGGTGGTCTTTCTCCCATGGGTATTCGGTTAAATATTTTTTCTGAAATTATAGTTTTTGATGCTCCTGTGTCAGCTGTAAAAATTGATTTCACGCCTTTGATTTCGCCATTTACATAAACTCCATCAGCTCTTGGAACTTTCCTTTTTATAATAACCATTTCACTGTCCTCTGATTTAGGTGGGTGGGAAAATTTTTCCAAAGTTTTGTTTTCATGTACAAATTGGTCATTTTCTGTTTGATTTCCTTGGACCAACCCTCGACCGGTAGGGTCAGTCGCAGCTAGTTTAAACCTTTATTTCCTGTGTTACTTGCATTGGGCTCTTGAGCCTTAATGGAATGATCCATTGTTTGGTAGTCTTTGTTCCACCTGAAGTGTGAGGGTTGTGCCCTCTGCTGAGGATTATAGTTACATGTAGCTTGAGAGGTGTTTTGCGCGCCAAAGAAATTTTCTTGAGTTCTCCAGTTGGAAGTTCTGCCTCTATTGAACGATGTTCCATTGTTGCTATTGTACTGGTTCCGTTGCCACACACCGTTGTAAGCAGGCTTGCGTTGTGCAAAGTGTGGACAATGCCTCTTTATGTGGCCTGGAGAGTTGCAGAAATAACAAATGGGTGGCTCTGCATTAAAATTTCTTGGCTGACTTAATTTAGCGACATCACTGGACGCTTTTGTGATATTTTCAACTTTTTCTTCTAAATTAGAAACAACTGCCAGCACCTTTTCGAATTTCTCGTCACCGTTCTCATTTGATTGATTTTTAGATGCAGGTACTTTATTTGATATTTTAGCTGATTTTCCATTTCTGCCAGTGACTTTAGTGTTTCTGAGAACACCTTTATTTCCTTTTCCCTTCTTTGTGTCACTAATTTCATCATCAAAGTCTTCTGTTGAGCTGTCTGTGTCTGAATTAATTTTTCGCGCAAATCTTTTATATTTTCTGTCATTGCAGTAGTCTCCCTTGTTCCTGTTTTTGGTTTCTATGAAGTTAACTTGAACAACAGCATCATCAATGCTGGTGGGTTCTTTAAAGAACTCCACTTGAAATCATACTTCTTGATCGAGTAAGCCTTCCAAAAATTTCCTGAGTAAATCTTCCTTCTTTGTTGCCATATCTCTATTGGGGTATGCTTTATCATACAGCCTTTTCAAATCAACTGCAGATTCTTCAATCCTTTCATGTGTCTGCTGATTTCGGTTCCGAAATCGTACTCCATAGGTTTTAGAAGTTTCTATTTTTCTGTACCTATTAGCTAGTTCAGACACTAATTTCCTATAGTTTGACCGTACTTCATGGGTCAATTGCCCAAATACAAAATCTCCAGCTTGCCCTTGTAAACGAGGTAAAATTTCATCCAATTTGTCACTATCTGACCACCCTCGTCTATTTGCAACTTCGTCAAATCTGTTATACCAGACGTGCCAATCTTCCTTTCCGGAAAATACAGGTAACTTACATGAAACTCCACTTTTATAACTGGAAAGTGCTCTAGAATTCACTGTTGTTATGGGTGGACTCTGTGAGTTGTAGTCGACATCACTCACTTCGGTAGAGTCTTCGTCGCTGGACTCGTAACTGCGCACCGATCTGTAAATAGGATCTCTGGGTCTTGCAGTCCTGGTATCACCAGCCCCATTTCTTGTGATTCCCTCTTGAGTATCGTTATTCCCATTGGAGTTACATGTAATGTTTACCAACTCTTTAACTGCATCTCGAAATCCTTTAGTCATTTCATTTACCATTCCCCGCATTTCAAAAATCATGCGTTCGTTTTTACTGCAAGTATCCATAACCATTTCCTGTATATCAAAATTAAAAAGTCCTTTGTCGGTTGTTCTTGCTTCAGAACCCGCTCTGCTATGGTGATACTTCTCTACAAAAGGTACCTCAGTGTTTGTCAGTGTGGAATCGATGTCCATTTGACCATCTGGTCCCTTATCCATGCCCCGCATATTAAAATTCATGCGATCATCATTATACATACGTGTGCTCATTCCCCGCATATTAAAATTATTGCGTTGCTTGTCGCTACGTGCAGTCGCCCCCCGCATATCAATAGTCATGCGTTCATTTTCATTCGAGCATGTATCTAGTCCTATACCATGTTTATCACCAAGTTCTTTTCTTTCATGACTTCTTGTAGAAGTTTGATGTGCAGTTAAAATCACTGTTTCATTTTTCTCATTTGCATTATCTGTACTTGCTTCATTTTCCATTAATTCATTATTTTCATCTAAGGCACACTGGTCCAAGTTAGTTTCATCACCACTATCAGCCTGGGCAACTTCTACTTTATTTTTCTTACTCTTAACCATTTTATTTAATGTTATATTTTCTAGTAAGACAGGTTCGTATCTCTGGATACAAATTAAATTAATTTTAATTCTTTATCTGTATCCTGGTACAGCCTCGCCAAATTTAATGTAACGGTATGGAGGTGCTATTTGGGATAACCCTCTAAACCGAAACTATAATGGGGTATCTGACTTGGGTTTGCAGGGGTGGCAGCAAGAGATTCAATTTATCGTACAGGATGATTAAATCTGAAAGGAATTGGAATGACACTGTTGAAGCAGTAAATTAATTATTTTATTTTATCCATAAATTCTTTCCCTTTTAACTATGTACAACAATTTCAATTGATTTTTCCTTAATAAGTTTTTTGTCAACAACATACAAATTCTTCAACTGGACTAACCAGTTTCAATTTATATTCCAATTAAGTTCCTGGAGTCACCAGCTTAATTATTGGATTACTATATAATGTGATCAAGTTCACTGGAATCACCAGTTCAGCTATCATTTACGAGTACTGGAATTACCAGTTTAATTATTGGAATCTCAATTAACTGTATAGTTTTAACAATTCTAATTGTCAATAATAAATTGGTTAGTAATTTTATAGACTGGAATTCAAACTATTTTACCAAACCGGATTATACTGTTTTTGTACTTTGGTTTGAGAAGGGTTAATTTCCAGCAAAAGGAATTATTTAATTTAGACCTGTAGTAAAAATTACTGTTTAGCTACAACTGGTATATCTGTGCCAAACTATGTTTTTAATCACACTAAAACAAACTATTGTATACCAGAAAGGGGTTAAATTGCACACAGTTAATTGAGATTCAGTATTCCTTTCACTGACTACACCAGTACATGACATCTATCTCCTGACTCTATTCTAAAATGTATTACATTGTTCAATGACTTCAATCGAACACACTGGAATGACCAGCTTATGATTGAGTTGAAGGCGTTGCGGGATTGAGGGGTTAACATACAAGTTTAACTGTCTTAGTTTAACTCTTAGGGTTAAACAGCAGAGTCGGCGCCAATCAACCATGACACCTTTCAGTCACTTAACAAAGCTAAATTGCAGCCATTGTCTTACAATTTATGCCCTGGTAAACGACAGAAAAACTGAAAGGGTTAAAATTGGAATGTGCCAGCATTTAATTATCCACTAAATTACTGTGAGATAATTATTTGAAATTTAGAATTAACTCATCGTATATACATGATTCGGACATCCCGATTAAATGTTTACATTCTGAGAGCCGGAAGAACAAAGGCGGCCTTGACTTGCTTCAGCCTGACTCTGTGGAACATTGTTCCCTTCAGTTCCCGTAAAGCCAACTTACTAAACTGGGGTGTGAATTATGCACAATTTCTGGGAATAACCCATATTATGCAAAAGCATTTATATGCACCTTTCAATTTGCTAGTTATTTCAATTTGACGATGAGACTTGGTTGGTTAGAGTTGCTTTCGCTAGGAATCACCTGGCATGAAAAGCGTCGAACGTCGTCTGCATCGGCTTTTTATAGCTGGGATTTTCCAACAATTTTTGTTGGAAATTTTGTTGGATTACGTCACCTAATCTCCAACCCGACTTTTTGACGGAACACAGAGTTCTCAAAATACATGGCGTTTAGCAACGCACTAAAGTATGCATTTACACTCAAATGCATTTTAAAGACAACTTTGATTAATAATTACGAAGAATATACAACATTTTGTGCAATTTGGATGTTAATACAGTGATACACTTTGCTTGTGCAGTTTCAAAAACGGGTCAAGGAGAACGTTGCACTGCGCAGACTCCAAGACAAATTGGAAAGAAATGCCATATTTAGAATCGAATATGTTCAGCGTTTTACCGTGATAAAACAAGGAATTTACTCATTCACAGTGTTTTCGGGGATGGAGATATATCAGCATGTGTTTGGAATGATACTTAGGAATTATTGCCAGGTATGTTCTCACAAGTCATTTTGATTTAATTGCATAATTCAACTTTGAAGTGGGGCATGACGTGCGAGATCGAGTGCAGTTCAGAAATGTACGGAATTTGAAATGGTCTTCCTAAACGGGATTTTCCATGTAAATTGTAAACAAATGTTACGTCTATTTTTCTTTAATTAGCAAATGGCTGGAATAAAATAGGGACTTGGTGATCTTGCCACCAATTTACATTTTCATGACAGATATTCCAGAATTTTTAAATTTAACAGAAAGCATGACTCTAGGAACCAATAATCCTTTTGATGTAACATGGGTAAATGGTTCAAAAAGACTGTCGACATTCATGTAACATTTATCTTTTATTTTGGTGCTAACCATTATTTCTGAGTTTGCAGGAATAGTTATGCTATTGTTCACAGAAATATGTGCACAATTTGGATTTAATCTTTGAAATAATTTGACTTTACATATAGGCATCTTTAACAAGTTCTTGGATAAAATTATATCAGCTTTATTTGGTAACAAAAAATCAATTCCAAGTATACCAGAAGAGCCTTGAATGTTTGCAATAATAAATTCATGGTCAAATAAGACACCTCCCATTTTAAAAGGAAGTTTAATTTTTCCCAAAATTTCCAAAGGTCTACCATCAGCAGTACTATAATTAACTTCAGCATTTTCTAAACCAGCATTAAGTTTTAACATAGAAAACAATTTATAAGACAGAATGCAACAGGCAGCACCAGAATCTATTAACATTTCTGCTGACACTTTTTGGAACAAAGTTTTAACATCCAAACAAGATTGGCTGATTTGGGTAATTAGTTCTCCATTAGGGGCCGAACTTCCAGCTGTAAATTCAGCCATTTCTAGTTTTTTTGGTTCCCTACTTTTTCAGTTTCTTTTAGTAATTTGATATGTGGGCAATCTGATCTTCTGTGGCCCTTTTCTGAACAGGCAAAACAAGAAATTGTTGGACAAAAGCGGGCAACATGCCTCAGCTTGTGACACTTCCAACACCTTCTCTCTTCCCCGGTGTAAGAAACCACTGTAACAGGTGATGTTTCAGTATATATTTTAGGCTTTAAAGTGGGTCTACTCTTTGTAAATGCTTCATACTCCTCAGCCAAAAAAATAGCTGATTCTAGTGAAGTTGGGTGATGAAATTTTATATGTTTTCTTATTTCCCCATCTTCAAAACCCTCAATAAACTGATCAACAATATATGTGTCCCTATAGATAGCTGGCAAGCTAGGGTAGGCAAGTGATCCTAATCGCCGAAGGGCATAACCAAAATCTGATATTGGTTCAAAAGGTTTTCTGCGTCGACACCTAAATTCTGCCCGATACACAGAATCTCTTTCGGGAGGACTGTACCTCCGTTCTAATGACTTCTTAAGAGTCTCAAAATCAGTGAGTTGCAAATGGGTCAACTCACCCAACATTTTTTGTGCATCCCCCTTTAATGCCATAATTAGTTGCTGAGCTTTTTCGAATTCTGTCCATCTATTCCAACTGGCCACTAATTCGAAATGAACAATATAATCCTTCCAATCAACATTTTTCCCATCAAATTTATCAGGGTGACAGCCTTATGAATAGGATGCAAATATGGAGGGACATAATGTGAATGTGAGGCAATTGGAGTGCTTTCCATTTTATTCTGAAAAGAGGGGTCACCAAAAATTGTGTCACGTTCTCTTTGCATCCCAAAAACAGTTTTGACATTAGTAGACTCCAAATCTGGAATCAAAGGGTACCGGGTGTCCCCAACTCCAAACTTGGAATCCTAATAATTATCTGCACCACACTTCATTTTGGTTTCTATTGGGACCTTTGAATCTAAAATATTGACTGTAGAATCAGGCCCATATTTCCCGTTCAATGTTGAGGATAATTGATTACTTTGTGATAATTCATGGGCAGTCCGAGTTTTCACTGACCTCGAGAGTAAAGGGTCAAACTCCCCAAGCAAACTCTGATCACCAAACGTTATTTTGGTTGCTGTTGGGACCTTTGAATCTAAAATATTGGCTGTAGAATCAGGCCCATATTTTCCGTTCAATGCTGAGGATAATTGATTACTTTGTGATAATTCATGGGCAGTCTGAGTTTTCACTGGCCTAGAGAGCAAGGAAGGGTCAAACTCCCAAGCAAATTCTGATCACCCATTTATATTTAAAGCAGAGATCCTGTCGGCGACGCCAAAATGTAACAGTGCCGGGTATGTAGGGTGCTGTTAGGGTTCTTTTTGTCTCAAAATGGATGATTTTAACAACACATATATAAGATACTATGAGATTTATTACAGAAATCTTGCCTGTCTTCGGTGAGGGAAATTGACAGATGCCATGATTGGAATTTCCCTTGGTATTAAGTTTAGATAGACCGAAAAAGGGGTGGATGAATTTGGAAGGGGATAAATTAATACATAACTTTCAATAGGTTGGTCCGAAACTGTTGGGGTAAATTTTAATAACTGAATAAAATGTGTACCAAAATTGGGGTGGCCGAAATTATGTGAGGTGTTTTAATACATGGCTTCTCATAAGTTGGGTCGAAATTTGTATGGGCAAATTTGAATTGGAGTTACGCTTATAGCGCAACTCCAAAAGGTGCCGAAATTAGCAGGAGCTAAGATTATCCTGACAGAACACTGTGGTTCTGTCAAAATTAGGCAACAGAATTTGCCCGGCCGAGTTTGTATTTCTACAACTCGAAGTCAGTGAAGATGTTTTCACCTTGAAAAGTTGTTACATTCTGACGAGATGCTAAAATCTCGGCCTATATATACACGCTGAGAAGATGCAAAACAACAGAGTCAGTCCGTGAAGCACGGACGAAACCTGCTGCCTCCACATCTCCTGAGCTAGCAATAAAATACTATTAATAAAATATTAATAGATTACAAACGTGAATATATGTGTGGAAGGGATAAAAATAAACTTTACTTGAAATAAAAATAAAATAATATTGACTTAAATTAAAAATACACCAGAAGTAGGAAGTAAATTTGAGAAGTAAACAAAGGAAGGGGAATTCCAAGAATGGCTCCCATCACAGGAACAACTAGGACAGGGAACAAAGTCTCCAATGGAGTTCCTTGATGCAGCTGGAACACTGTTAAGAATGGGATGATTTGTTTGTAAATTAATATTCCTTTTGTACATTTTTTTTTGTCATTGTAATATTGTACCTTTGTTTATGATGTGTACCTCACATTTTTCATTTTGTTACATTTTTTTTTATAAAACATGTTTTTTTTTAATTTATTTACATTGCTATCATGAAATATGATTATTTTATTTATTTACAATAAAACGAGTCTAAATATTTTCTTTATTGTACTTCATATTTTTCATTTTGTTTTTTCTGTTTATTTAACACAAAAAATATTTTGTATGATTATTCATGTCTAGAAATCTTTTCTTGTTGTATTTCATATTTTTTATTTTATTGTCATTTATTTCCTATTTATTTTCTTTGTTTCATAAAATACGATTTTCTGTTTATTTATTACAAAACATATTATTTATTTGTGCGATTATTCATGTTATTGTCATTTATTTCATAATTTTAATTTATTGTGCCTAGAACTCTTCTTATTGTACTTCATATTTTTTATTTATTGTCATTTATATTCTATTTATTTTCTGTTCATTTCTAAAACACACTGGTGAAGAAATAAATCACTAAAAGCTAATTAATTGTTTCTTTTCTGTCTGACTTATTGGAATATCCCACTTTATTCTGAAGGTGATAAGTAAGGGATTAGCTATTCAAACAACCCAATAATCTATGATTATAAACTGTCTGACAACTGGGGTGTCTGACTAATGGGGGGATACCAGTATTTTAAAGTGGATATTCCCCTTCAAGACCAGAATAAAATTTATTATCCCTGCCATTGGAAATGAATCAAATACTGCGGCAGCCCCACTAACACTGAATTACAATAGTCTAGTTGTGAGGTGATGAAGGAATGCACAAGTTTTTCAAGTGCTGATTGGTTAAGATAAGTTCTCAGTCTTCCAATATTCCGAAGCTGCCAGTAACATTTTTGACATATTTTGTTGATATGGATGTCTAGCTTTAAATTTGAGTCCATAATCAGTCCAATATTCCTGGCCGATTCACTTTTCATGGTGATGTTGTTTCCAACCTGAATTGATGTAACAGTGGGTGTAGGCATGCGAACCCCGGATATCACTAAGAATTCTGTTTTAGAGTCATTCATTTTCAGTTTAAAATACTTTGTGGGGGCCTTATGCCTCTTTTTATTATCAAATGTCTGTCACAAATGTTTATTCAACTCCTACGTTTCATGGTTGATTTTTATGAAATTTGGTGTGAAGTATGTGTATGAAGTGTAGATGTGGAAAGGAATTTTTGCAGTCTTGTCCAGGGTTATGGCCTATAAATTGTTAATTGTCTAACAACATTTCTTTATTTGCTAAACTCCTTCAACACTCTTGGTGGAGATTTTTCAAAACATATTATGAATTATGAGTATGAAGTAAATTGTGCTAAAATTTGATAATCCAGAATTACAGTCTCAGTTCAGAAATACTCATTTTATGCAAGTTAGTCAGAAAATCTGGCTGTGGCTATGGAGGGTGTTAGACCATCTTGTTAAAGTTTTGATTTTGATTTGACAATGATGTTTAGTTATGGTTTAACTGCTCTAAGGCCCCCATTTGTTCAGTTTTGCATTGCAAAATGTGAAGCAAAAATTGCGAGCTGCGATGTAATACAAAAAGCAGAAATTGATTAGCTGTTTATTACTTCAGAATAAAATCTACGAATGCAAAATTTATTCTCACATACTTATGCACAATGGCTAATCGTGACCGTGACAGTTTTACGGGTGGAGGAAGCCGGAGTACCCGGAGAGAACCACCGAGCAACGATGAGCAGCTGTCAGCTCTCCAACATCGTAACTCTGAACTCTACACCGCAGCACAGGCAGGGTTAGATTGGTTGAAGACATGTGCACCATCGACGTGCAGTACGCCTCAGCACACAGCGTCATCGTGCCCCCATGTAGGCAATCGGGGTGAAGTGTCTTGCCCAAGGACACAACACGGGTGCCGCAGGTGGGATTCGAACCGGGGACCTCTCGGGTTGCATCCTGCACCTCTACCAACTGAGCCACCGCGCCCCCGTGTATTCAATTAACAGGGATTGTAACACTTTCCTGTATTCTGGAAATAAACTTAGCATTTATTCTATTATATCTTGTTTGACAGAGCTCCATGAGCTCTGTCCAACAAGATATAATAGATTAAATGCCTGTATTGGATGTTCTGAGGCCAAATAGGTCTATAAACAAAGCATAAAAACAGGGTAATTTCTTGATTTAGGGTAATTTCTTGACAGGTTACAAGATTTTTTATTCAATCAACAGGAGTTTACTCTACAACCTATAATCAATCAACGGGTCATATTTGTTCTGGAGGTATGGTAAATGGTTTTGTGTTGGGAATTTGTATTCAATTAACATATTATTCAGTTAAGAGATATCCAGTTACGTAATACCTCAGTAATTTATTCTTGGTTTTGATAAGCGAAGAAAACTTTGTAAAGAAAAGGCTGGTTACTGATAAATCAACAGAGCACCTGCTGCATTAACAAACATTCAGCTCTTGAGGGTCTTTGAGCTACATTTGTAAAAGTCTCATGAAGCTTCTGGTGGCATTGTGATGTTTCAGAAATGTTTTGTTTTTTGTTTTTTTTTTTGGGGGGGGGGGGGGGGGGCAAATGTTCTTGAAAACTGAATTTTCAGGTTTTTTTAGCTCACCGGAGCGAAGCTCAAGGGGAGCTTTACTAATCACTTTCTGTCCGGCGTCGTCCCTCCGGCGTTAACTTTACATTATTGACTTCTCCTCCTAAACCACTAGCCCAATTTTATTCAAATGTTGGCTAAATGTTTATTACCTAATGCCAATTCAGATTTGTTCAAATGAAGTTGCCCCTCCTCCTGGGTGGTGCCACGCCCCCAAGGGGCACCAAAATCTTTGTAAATCTTCTTCTCATGAACCAGCAGTAGCAGAGACTTGATATATGGTGTGCAGCTTCCTTTTGAGGTGTAGACTCAGATTTGTTCAAGAAAAGTTTGTGGGGCTATACTTGGTGTCGTTATGGGAGGGGCAAAATTTTTTGCCCCGCCCAAAATTTCTATTTTCCAAACCGAGAGGCTGATTTGAACCAAATTTTATGTGAGGGCTTATTGGGTCATGAGTACTTGATTTATGCAAAAAAAAAATTTCCCGCAGCCCCGTGGGAACCGCAGGAGCAAAAAATAGAAAAAATTTAAAACGCCCATATCTCTAAAACTGCACGGCATTGAGAATTTTTATTTGGTGTGCAGCTTCCTTAGGACCAACAGAAAGGATTGGTAAAAAAAAAATTGCCATCGGTTTTATCATAGGGTACAGTTTTGGGACTTTGAAAAAGTGCTGAGTCAGCACTTTTTAACACTGTAGGCAATGGGAAAAACATTAAAAAATCTTCTTCTCCAGATCCAGCAGGCAGAATCTTTTGATATTTGGTATGCAACATTGTAGGGTGGATCTGATTCAAGTTTGTTCAAATCGGCTCCCAGGGTTCATATTTGGGCTCAGTATAGGAGCCCGATTTCGAACTTAGTGCATTTCAGGCAAATTTCTTAAAAAATCTTCTTCTCCAGATCCAGCAGGCAGAATCTTTTGATATTTGGTATGCAACATTGTGGGGTGGATCTGATTCAAGTTTGTTCAAATCGGCCCCCTGGGTTTATATTTGGGCTCAGTATAGGAGCACAAATTTGAACTTACTGCATTTCAGGCAAATTTCTTTGAAAATCTTCTTCTCCAGATCCAGCAGGCAGAATCTTTTGATATTTGGCATGCAACATTGTAGGGTGGATCTGATTCAAGTTTGTTCAAATCGGCTCCCTAGATTCATATTTGGGCTCACTATAGGAGCTCGAATTCGAACTTAGTGCATTTCAGGCAAATTTCTTCAAAAATCTTCTTCTCCAGATCCAGCAGGCAGAATCTTTTGATATTTGGTATGCAATGTTGCGGGGTAGATCTGATTCAAGTTTGTTCAAATCGGCCCCCTGGATTCATATTTGGGCTTACTATAGAAGCCCGAATTCGAACTTAGTGCATTTCAGGCAAATTTCTTAAAAAATCTTCTTCTCCAGATCCAGCAGGCAGAATCTTTTCATATTTGGTAAGCAACATTGTGGGGTGGATCTGATTCAAGTTTGTTCAAATCGGCTCCCTGGGTTAATATTTGGGCACAGTATAGGAGCCCGATTTCGAACTTAGTGCATTTCAAGCAAATTTCTTAAAAAACCTTCTTCAGATCCAGCAGGCAGAATCTTTTGATATTTGGTATGCAACATTGTAGGGTGGATCTGATTCAAGTTTGTTCAAATCGGCCCCCTGGGTTCATATTTGGGCTCAGTATAGGAGCCCGATTTCGAACTTAGTGCATTTAGGCAAATTTCTTACAAAATCTTCTTCTCCAGATCCAGCAGGCAGAATCTTTTGATATTTGGTATGCAACATTGTGGGGTGGATCTGATTCAAGTTTGTTCAAATCGGCTTCCTAGATTCATATTTGGGCTCACTATAGAAGCTCGAATTCGAACTTAGTGCATTTCAGGCAAATTTCTTAAAAAATTTTCTTCTCCAGATCCAGCAGGCAGAATCTTTTCATATTTGGTAAGCAACATTGTGGGGTGGATCTGATTCAAGTTTGTTCAAATCGGCCCCCTGGGTTTATATTTGGGCTCAGTATAGGAGCCCAAATTTGAACTTGGTGCATTTCAAGCAAATTTATTAAAAAATCTTCTTCTCCAGATCCAGCAGGCAGAATCTTTTGATATTTGGTATGCAACATTGTGGGATAGATCTGATTCAAGTTTGTTCAAATCGGCTTCCTAGATTCATATTTGGGCTCACTATAGAAGCTCGAATTCGAACTTAGTGCATTTCAGGCAAATTTCTTAAAAAATTTTCTTCTCCAGATCCAGCAGGCAGAATCTTTTGATATTTGGTATGCAACATTGTGGGATGGATCTGATGCAAATTTGTTCAAATCGGCTCCCTAGATTCATATTTGGGCTTACTATAGAAGCTCGAATTCAAACTTAGTGCATTTCAGGCAAATTTCTTAAAAAATCATCTTCTCCAGATCCAGCAGGCAGAATCTTTTGATATTTGGTATGCAACATTGCGGGGTGGATCTGATTCAAGTTTGTTCAAATTGGCCCCCTGGATTCATATTTGGGCTCACTATAGAAGCTCGAATTCAAACTTAGTGCATTTCAGGCAAGTTTCTTCAAAAATCTTCTTCTCCAGATCCAGCAGGCAGAATCTTTTGATATTTGGTATGCAACATTGCAGGGTGGATCTGATTCAAGTTTGTTCAAATCGGCCCCCTGGATTCATATTTGGGCTTAATATAGAAGCCCGAATTCGCACTTAGTGCATTTCGGGCAAATTTATTAAAAAATCTTCTTCTCCAGATCCAGCAGGCAGAATCTTTTGATATTTGGTATGCAACATTGTGGGGTGGATCTGATTCAAGTTTGTTCAAATCGGCTTCCTAGTTTCATATTTGGGCTCACTATAGAAGCTCGAATTCGAACATAGTGCATTTCAGGCAAATTTCTTAAAAAATCTTCTTCTCCAGATCCAGCTTCAGAATCTTTTCATATTTGGTAAGCAACATTGTGGGGTGGATCTGATTCAAGTTTGTTCAAATCGGCCCCCTGGGTTTATATTTGGGCTCCATATAGGAGCCCAAATTTTAACTTAGTGCATTTCAGGCATATTTCTTAAAAAATCTTCTTCTCCGGATCCAGAAGGCAGAATCTTTTGATATTTGGTATGCAACATTGTGGAGTGGATCTGATTCAAATTTGTTCAAATCGGCCCCCTGGGTTTATATTTGGGCTCAGTATAGGACTTTTCTTTAAAAATCTTCTTCTTGAGATCCAGCAGTCGGAATGTTTTGATATTTGGTGTGCAGCATCCTTAGGGGGGGGGGGGGGGGGGGGGGGGGGGAGATTCAAGTTTGTTAAAGCCAAGTCCCTGGGTTCATATATGGGCTCCCTGTGGGAGCCTGAATTATAACTTAGTTCAATATGAGGAATATTATTTAAAAATCTTTTTTTTTTAGATCCACTGGTCAGAATCTTTGGATATTTGGTATAAGCTTTTCTTAGGAGGAACAGATGCAACTTGTTGAAATCAATTCTCTGGGTTGATATAAATTTAGGCTACCATGTCAGGTGAGCGACCTCGAGCCCCTTGGGGCCTCTTGTTTAGGAAAGTCTTGCCTACCTATATTAGCAACCAAGATTTTCCTAGAAACAATGGCTAAGGTACTTGGACTGTAACTTGCCATTTTGCCCTAAACCTGCATGTTGGAGCACATGTTTTGTTGCAGTAAAAAAGTGGTAAAAGCTGTATGCCATTAAGGGTTAATGAATTTTTACTTGTTCTGTTTTGTGTACCTTGTAGAATGATAGATTGATTTCACTAGTGAGATTTGTTTGTCAACAGTTGTACAGCTATAATTCATGAGAGAGTGCCTATCCACTCTCAAATGAAATTGAAGCACAAAATTATGTAAAAACTAGAGATTGTCGTTCCATGGATGGTTCAGATGGTTTTCACCAAAGTCAAGCTGAGCTATTGCTGTCACTTCTCATCTATTGGTGTACGTATGTACATATGTATGTCCATCCATTCATCCACAATTTCCTTTGGCACACCGCACAGCTCGCATTTATTTAAAACTTGGTATGCTTGTTTGGGGTGACCTCTAGATGGGAGCTATCGATTTACTTCCATTTCCATAAAAAAATGTTGCCGCTGACCATAACTTTTTGAACTTTGTTTAGTCAGGCATCAATATATTCCTTTGGCATGCCCTACAGGGTACTTTTATGATCGGATCACTTTGAAACTTGGTATGATTGTTTGGGGTGACCTCCAGCTGGGAGCTATCGATTTTCTTCCATTTCCATCAAAACTAGTTGCTGTTAGGAACCACCTTTGATGACCTTAGTGTAGTCAATATTTCCCTTCGGCACACCTTACAGGGCACATTTATGATCGGATCACTTTGAAACTTGGTGTGCTTGTTTGGGGTGACCTCTAGATGGGAGCTATTAATTTTCTTCCATTTCCGGCAAAAAATGTTGCTGCTGGAAAATGACATTTGAACTTAGTTTAGTCAGGCATCAATATATTTCTTTGACATGCCCTACAGGGCACATTTATGATTGGATTGCTTTGAAACTTGGTATGCTTGTTTGGGGGTGACCTCTAGATGGGAGCTATCGATTTTCTTCCATTTCCATCAAAAATAGTTGCCATTGGCAACAACCTTTGTTGAACTTGGTGCAGTTATGCATCAAAATTTCCCTTTGGCTCACCCTGCAGGGTACATTTATGACTGGATCACTTAGTATGCTTGTTGGGGTGACCTCTAGATGGGAGCAATCAATTTTCTTCCATTTCCATTGAAAAATGTTGTCATTGGTAGCAGCCTTTGAACTTTGTTTACTTAGACATAAATATTTCCCTTTGGCACACTCTGCAGGGCACATTTATGATCAGATCACTTTGAAACTTGGTAGGCCTGTTTGGAGTGACGTCTAGATGGGAGCTATCAATTTTCATCCTTTTCCATCAAAAAATGTTGCCATTGGCATTGGCCTTCAATGAACTTAGTTTAGTTAAGCATCAATATTTCCCTTTCGCACACCTTACAGGGCACATTTATGATCGGATTGCTTTGAAATTTGGTATGCTTATTTAGGGTGACCTCTGGATGGGTGCTATAAATTTTCTTCCATTTCTGTCATAAAACGTTGCAGTTGGCATTAACTTTGGTACGCCTCAGAGGGCGCATTCATTATCGGGTTGTTTTGAAACTTGGTATGCTTATTCCGAGTGGCCAAGATAGGAGCTATTGATTTTATTTTCATTTCCATAAAAAAACTGTTGCTGTTAGCAGCAATCTATGAAGTTATTGCATTTGTGTATCGCTGTTCTTCTTTGACATGGCCTACAGGGCACATTTATCATAGGATTGTTTTTGAACTTGGTGTGCTCATTAGGCGAGACCTCCAGATAAGAGCTATCAATTAGCATTCATTTCTGTGAAAAAAGTTGCCATTTACAATTCCCTTTAAACTTACTGCATTTGTGTATCAGTGTTCTTCCTTTAGCCAGTCTTATAGTTTACATTTAAAAATGCATGGATTGCTCGGACGTTGTGTAAACACAATGCTGTTATGTTGAAGTTTCACCAGATAACATTGAAACCAATGATCTTCAATTTTGCCATTTCACTTATAACTTTCCAAGTTCAAGTTTGTCAAGTTGAGTTACAATGTCATTGACACTTTCATTAGTTGGGTGAGATTCAAGTTTGTTCAATCAGTTTTTTAAGTCCATCCAATATGACAAATTTTAAAAAAAATCTTCTTCCTCTGATCAACCAGTCAGATTTTTTTGATAATTGCTATAGAGAATCCTTAGAGGAGTCTGATTCAAGTTGTTCAAATCAAGTCCCTAGAGTCATATTTGAGCTCCCTATGGAAACTCAAACATTAACATAGTGGAATAAGAGGAATATTATTTAAAAATCTTCGTCTTCAGATCTATCAGTCAGAATCTTTGATGTATGATACGCAGCATCCTTAGGAGGTTCAGATTCAAATTTGTTCAAATCAAGTCCCTGGGTTCATATTTGGGCTGTCTATGTGAACTCGAATTTTAACTTAGTGCAACATGAGGAATATTCTTTAAAAATCCTCTTCTTCAGATCTACCCAGCAGAATCTTTTGAAATTGGGTATGTAGCACACTAAGTGGGGTGAGATTCAAGTTTTTTTCAAATCAAGTCCCTAGGGTGAGATTTGGGCTCCCTATGAGAACTCCAAATTTTAACTTATTGCAGAATGAGGAATATTCTTTAAAAATCCTCTTCAGATCTACTAGTCAGAATATTTGATTTGCAGTATCCTTAGTGGGGTCGTCAGATTCCAGTTTATTCAAATCAAGTCCCTGGGTACATATTTGGGCACCCTATGGCAACCTAAATTTTAACTTAGTGCAGTATGGGGAAATGCCTTTAAAAGTTTTCTATGGCAACCTAAATTTTAACTTAGTGCAGTATGGGGAAATGCCTTTAAAAGATTTCTTCAGGTCCACCAGTCAGAATCTTTTGATAGTTGATATGCAGCCATCTTAGGAGGTTCAGATTTTAGTTTGTTCAAATCAAGTTCCTTGGGTCATATTTGGGCTCTCTGTGGGATCCTAGCTTTTCACTTAAATCAATATAAGGACTATTTTTAAAAAAAATTTCACCCCATTCACGAGTCTGTTTCTTTTGTTGCATAGTATTGACATCCTAAATGTGGTGAGATTCAAGGGTGTTCAGATCAAATCGTTGGACTCATATTTGGGCTCACTATGGGAGCCCAAATTTTAACTTAGTGCAGCATGAGGAATATTATTGAAAGATCTTCAGATCCACCAGGCAGAATCTTTTGATATATAGTATGACTGTAACTCCTAGATTAAAGTTTGTTCAAAATGTTATGCTTGACCGATTTTGGTGAGCAACAGAGGGGTTTGAAATTTAACCAGCACACAACGTCCTGAACAATACCTGCTATTCTTACAAACATGTAATAAATATATTTTCTTAATACTTTACTAGGGCTTCACAAAAGACTTGGTAAATGCTGATAGATGTGCTTTGTTCTTACTTGATAAAACTTCACATGAACTGTATGCAGATTATTTTGATGAAGGTATAGTGGAAAATGGTAAACCTGTCTTTTTGAAGAAGAAACAGATTAGGTACTTATTTGTGGCTGTCTGTTATTAACTGTTGAGGACTATATTATTTTTGCTGGTCTGAATTTGTACTTAAAAAATTGTTTATTATAAATTATTTGAGAGTGCGCTCTCCAATAACTTTTAATGAAACATATTTATATTAACAAAATATTATTTGTGTTTGATTGAATATGAAACATGAGCAAGAAAAATGTTGGCTTTTCCCCTGGTGCGATATCTGGGGGATATAGAAATGGTTTCCGTCCTTTCGTCCAAGCAAAAAAATCAGGTTTATGTGCGTAGTTGTTGGTACACAGCACTGTCATTTGTGGAGACTGATTTATATGACTAGCCACATAAATTTGACCTAACAAATGGCATTTATGTGTCTAAAAAAGTTATGTGGCTAAAATGTTTTTTATGTGGCTAAAAGGGTTTGTATGGCTAAAAGTGACAAAAAGTGTATTTTCAGGGATTTTATGTTAGAGTAAGAGTTAGGGTTAGAGTTAGGGTCAGTAAGCTGAAAGGGTTAGGGTTTGCTACCACCCTGAATTTAGACTTAAAAAAGAGTTTTCAATGGTTGTCCATGGATTTTAAATTCCTCAAATATTTTTGCCACATAAACCTGATTAGTTGGAGCATCCGTCTGTCCATTCATCCGCTCATTTGTCCATCTATCTGTATCAACTTTGGACCTTCCTATCTCAGTCGGTGGATGTTGGATTTAAATGACACAAGTAACAGGTTTTGTTCATTTTTTTTCCCTAAAGTTTTGGACCTTTTTCTGCTGTTTTCCACTTAGAAACCCTTGGCGGGGGATATAGAAACCCTTCGCGGGAGATACCAGTAATGAAGCACCTTATTTGTTAGCTCCGCCTGACAAAGTCAGCAGTGCCTTGAGTTGTCTGCTGTCCATCCGTCCGTCTGTCGTCCGGCGTCAACATTTTGTTTGTCCGAGCCATAATTTCTTTACCACTGGATATTTTTTAACACAACTTTATAACAGTATGTATTGTCAATAGGCAGTGTGCCATCAATCACAATAAGGTCTGTATCTATCAAGGTCAAGGTCACAGGCGACATGGTAAAGGTAACACTCAGGAAAACGTCAACATTTTGTTTGTCCGAGTCATAATTTCTTTACCAGTGGATATTTTTTAACAAAACTTTATAACAGTATGTATCGGCACTAGGCAGTGTGCTATCAATCATAATAAGGTCTGTATCCATCAAGGTCAAGGGTTATCAGAATCAGAGATTGGGGATCAAATGTTACCCAGAATATGGCTGCCCCTGAAAGTAGTTGCCCTGGGCGGAGCTACCTTGGCCGAGAGGCCTCTTGTTTTTTTTAAAGCCCTGGTAGTGGCTTCTAGCAGTCAATCAGTTAAGCTGCTATAACATTATGTGATGAATTGATAACATAAGCATAAGCTATTTGTGAATAATTCCAAATGATTTTATTGAATTCATCGATAAAATAATGATTTGAAGACAAAATGTCAGGATTCTGATTTACTCTTTCAGGCTTTTAGCGAATCTGACTGAAAGTCAGGAAATGATTGGATAACAAAATGTCTGCTCGCTAATTTACTTCTCCATTTTTACATCACCTGACAGAAGGTCCTGGTGAGATATTGCCATAAAATCTTCATTCTTTGTACATAATTTATATAAAGGTAGTGTTTGAATCATCTCCAAAACCAAGATATTTTGTCTCACTTGCCTTGCTTACCAGGGGCAAGACATTGTCATTACTCCATCTAACCAATGACTGTCAACACAGCCGCTATATCATTTTAACAATTTAAGATAATTCCTTGAAACTTATGGTGTTATACATAACCTTGACAGAATATGTCACAATTAAAACCATGCCAGTAGGTTCAAGATCAAGGTTGTTGTTACTAAAAATGGAATTTTACTCCAAGGTTAAGTTTTCTGTATAGCCTGCTTTAGCAGAGGCGAAACTCAAACATTAGTGATTCCAACTGACGTTTTCATGTCATAATTTTTTCCTGTTTCAAGACAATCATTTTGTTAAGAAATAATGATGCTGGATATCAAATATACAACTGAATTTATTACAATACAGTTGCAAGTGGTGTATTTGCCACCATGCCAACTTGATTTGGGAAGTTTGTATACACACACACTCAAGAAACGAGACAGAATCAAAACAAAATGTTGGGGCAGGAGACAGGCTTTTGTAAAAACTGGGTACCACATATGATTATTAAAGATATGGCCTAAAAAAATAAAAATCTGTTTCTCAGGCCCTCCTGCATGGTAATTTTGCCTGCCAGATGCACCCTTTTTATAACCAATGCAAAAAGTGCACACACTAACCTGCCTAACAACAGAGATGGTACCATTACATGTATTAATTTTAAAGAAAGATCTCGATGATCATTGTTATTTGGTAATAAGACATAGAATGTAAATGACATCACTTTTGTTAGCTCACCTTGACGTAGTCAAGCTGAGCTCATCTGTTTGCTCTCCGTCCACTGTCTGTCAACATTATGTTTTAGAATTTTCCAAAAAACACTTGGCCAATTAAAGTGAGAGTTTGTATGAGTGATGGTCCCGAAGGAGCATTGCATTTTTCTTCATATCAACATGTCCAGAACCATAGGGTGGGGGTGGGAGAAAATGCTCCAAAAATGTTTTTATAATCTTCTCATGAACCAGTGGGTACAATGACTAGATATTTGATATGGAACTTCCTTTTGAGGTGTAGAATCAAGTGTGTTCAAACAAAGTTCGTGGAGCAATATTTGTCTTTGTAATGGGAGGGGCAAACTTTTTGTCTCCACCCACTGAACTGATAGTCCGATTTGAACCAAATTTGGTATGTGGTATTATTGGGTTATAACTACTTTACTCATGCAAAAATTTTTTTATTGTATCCCCGTAGGAACCCCCAGGAGCTAAAAATAGAAATATTTTCAAACGTCCATATTTCCCAAGCCAAGCACTGTTATTTTGTGTGAAGCATTCTTAGGACCAGTAGAAATGAATGGTAAAGAAAAATTGCCATTGGTTGTGTCAGGGTGTTTTGTAGGGGCGGGTGGGGGGGGGGGGGGGGGGTGGGGGGCATGGGGGAGTTTATAGAAAAATGCTGAGTCAGCATATGTGCAAAAGTTAAAAAACATTTATCTCCAGAACCAATGATCAGAATTTTTTGATATGTGGTATACAGCATCCATAGGGGTTCAGATACAAGTTTGTTAAAATGAAGCCCCTTGGTTCACATTTGGGCTCAATACAGGAGCCCGAATTTTTATTGACTTAGGGCAATACTGTGGATTAATCTTTAAAATGCTTCTTCATCAGAAATACCAGTCAGAATCTTTTTATGTGTGACATACATCATTGTTATGAGGGTCAGATTCAAGATTGTTCAAATGACGTCCCTCGGTTAATATTTTGGGCTTCCTATGGACGCCCGAATTTTAACTTAGTGCAATGTGGGGGATAATCTTTAAAAATCTTCTTAGATCCACCAGTCAGAATGCTTTCATATTTGGTATACAACATCTCTTGGGAGGGGGGGGGGGGGGGTCAGATTCAAGTTTATTCAAATTGAGTCCCTGGGTTAATAGCCCACATTTTAACTTAGTGCAATATGAAGAAATTTCTTTAAAAATCTTCTTCAGATCCACTGATCAGAATGCTGTCATATTTTGTATACAAGATCTCGGGGGTGGGAGTGGGGGCATTTCAGAGGGGAGTGATTGTAGCTGAAGAATTAGAAATTTTTTTATTAAGTACCCTCTAGAGGTGTGTAACTAAGATTAATCTACATAGGTTGTATCAAGGGGCTCCATAGGGGCATTCCACTTTTTACAGATGAAAGATAGATAGATAGATAGATAGATAGATAGATAGATAGATAGATAGATAGATAGATAGATAGATAGATAGATAGATAGATAGATAGATTCTTTTTTTCCCTGACATATGCATACAATATCAAATATAATGCAAAATAATCTAACGCACCCGGCCAGCTTGACCTATATGTCACAGATTAGTTACAAACTTATTTTTGTGCCATGCCCCCCCCCCTTCTCTCCCTCCCCTCTTTCTCCCTTGCTCCCCCCTCTCTCTCTCACTCTCTCTCTTTGAGGTGTTTAGTGCCTTTAATCCCCCGGCGAGTTCCCCTCTTCTCCTGCTATCGTGCGCCTTAAAACAAAGTTTAATGCCATTAAGCATTAAGTATTTTGGATCCCTAAGAGTGGGATTTGTACACGTCTATAATGAAGTTGAATTGTCCAATATAAATAGAGAAGTAGGCCCTCTCTATAAAATGATCGCAGGCCACACCGTTTATAGCATTTTATTAACATACAGAGAAACTTTATAAGTTGGGACGAATACCGGCCATATCGCATTCAAAAGGTTAACAATCCTAAATTAGAATCCTATACTGACTACAACTCAGAAAGATATACATACCTATATAATCATTTAATCACACTTGTTTGATATATTTTACTCTTTCTTCTGTTAAATGCCTCAACAATGTAAGTAGATCACTGTCTAGGATAGTTTTCCATTAACAACAACAAACTGTTGTCATTAACAGGCAAAATAATAGGTTTATGTTCTTCCGAAATTTGCTCAAAAAGCTTTTCTCTTAAGTCGGAGTATAATTGACATTTCATTAAAAAGTGAATCTCATCTTCTACACACTGTTCTGTGCAAAATACACATAACCTATCACATGACCTTTCCTGTTTATATCTACCCGTTTTAATACGGATTGAGAGGATTCCACAACGAAACTGGGCTAAAAGTGATCTCTGTTGACGATTAAGCCCGTTGCAAACATAATCCTCTGTTTGATAAGCCCTTTTAAAGGTTTTATAAGTCCGAAGTTTTGGAACAAACTGTATACTGCTTAGCCATTTAAAATTAGTATTCGCTTTTAAAACATCCTCAATTTCATTAAGATCACAATACAATTTGAGGTTATATATTTCTGTTTTCTCAATACTTTGAAAAATGCATTTTATTTCCGAACACCAACCATTTTCACTATTTTCATAATCCCAATTAAAAATTTGTTTTGTTAATTGTTCATCGTCCATATTAATTAACTTATTCCATAACTTAATGATACAAATCCCCCTCCTATCTATAGACAGCGTTAATCCCATTTCCCCATTCATGGCCAGAACAGGAGTATATCTTTGAACCCCTAGAAAATACCTTATTGCTCTGTTTTGTACAAAGTCTATACACGGATATTTTGTATATCCCCAAACCCCTGAAGAGTAATCAAGTATAGACGTTACACAGCTGTCATAAAGTTTTTTATAAGTTGAAAAGCCAATATCTTTATATGGATGGACTTTTGAGATAACTGCGCCCAAAGCTCTACCTCTCGCTTTAGAAAGTACATCAGCGGTATAATTATAGTCTTTAAATTCATTAAGGACAATGCCTAAGTATTTATATTTATCTACAAACTGCAATGTAACATGCCCCAATTTAAAATTATAATTGCTTCTTTTATTACAGGGATTTCTAAAATGCATTACTTTGGTTTTGTTCTCATTAACAGACATTCGCCATTTCGTACACCAAGCATCGGTAATATTGAGTAACGTTTGAAGATCATTTTCATTTTCAGCTAGGAGAACTATGTCGTCAGCATACAGCAAAATGGACATGGTATTATTACCCACTGAGACCCCTACATTAGCAGATTTTATAGTCCTTGCAAGATTGTCAATAAACAAAGAAAACATGGTCGGCGAAAGATTATCTTGTTTTACTCCTGACTTACACTGAAATTACATTATGATTAATTGAAGAGAAGGCATGATTCTTGGACTATTTTTTTTAGTCACTCCTGAGGGGCTCAAGGATTGACAATGGATTCCCCCCTCATCCAAGCATCTTGGATGAGCAGGATGAAGGGAATTCTGTGAAGCATAAAAAGAACATGTCAGAGGGATGAAATTGCATCGTCATCGATAGGGGGCGCGCCAATCTCTAAAGTGAAAATGAGTGCTATGCACGAATGATTTTATGATTAGTTATTGTTGCCTGAGTATAAAAGGCTGGTTCATGATAAACAGAATGTCGACTTAAAGCCTATTGGAGGTTGTCAGTATGAAAAAATGGGTGAGTTCTTGTTTGTCTGGGTTTTTAACCACAAGCTTGGAGTAATCCTACCAAGCTACAAAGAAATCCCTTCATAATTATGGTCTGTGGAATATTCTAAAGGTTTTCAGGCTTCGGGCCTCTGTTCCCGACCCAGTTGCCCAAAAGGGGACGTTCTCATTTAGACATTATATGAAGTCAACCTATTAAGTTACAATGAAATCCCTCCATAAATATGACCTGTAGACTGTGCTAAAGGTTTTCAGGCCCCTGTTGCTGTCACAGTTGCCCAAAAGGGGACGTTCTCATCTAGACATTATATGAAGTCAACCTATCAAGTTACAATGAAATCCCTCCATAAATATGATGTGTAGACTGTGCTAAAAGTTTTCGTGCTTCAGGCTCGGGCAGACATCATGGTTGAATGATCACAACCAAAAGGGGACATAATCATCTGGTCATCATGTGGATTGATCCTACGAAGTTACAATGAAATCGCTTCATAAATATGAACTGTAGACTGTGCTGAAGGTTTTTGGGCTTTGGGCACCTTTGGCCATCACAGCTGCCCAATCACATCCAAAAGGAGACTTTCTCATGTAGACATTATATGAAGTCAACCTATCAAGTTACATTGAAATCCCTCCATAAATATGACCTGTAGACTGTGCTAAAGGTTTTTGGTTTTTGGCCTCGGGCAGTCGTGACAGTTGATAGATCACGTCCAAATGGGGAAATTCTCATGTAGACATCATACGTAGTCATCGTAACAAGTTACAATGAAATCCGTCCATATTAAACATGACCTGCTGACTGTGGTAAAAGTTTTTGGGTTTCGGGCTTGGGCAGCCATCAGGGTAGACAGATCATGCCCAAACGGGGACGTTCTCATCTAGGCATTATACAGAGGCATTCTATGAAGTTGCAATGAAATCCCTTCATAAATACGACCTGTAGACTGTGCTAATGGTTTTTGGGTTTTGGGCTTGTGCAGCCATACCAGTTGACCGATCATGACCAAAAGGGGACGTTCTCATGTAGACATGACCTAAAACCTGCATATGGAATTTCGTGACGATCAGACAAGAACTACCAGGTATAGCCTGTACTTGAAGGTTGAATAAAAAACTTTAACCAAAACTCCAAATGTCAACTGAACAGGAAAAAAAACCAAAAAACACTTGAACCTTCAGTAAAAAACTTTAACCACAAACTTTAACCAAAACTCTAAATGTTAACAGACGGACAGACGGGCGGGCGGACGGACAGACAGACAAAAGTCATTACTGTAGCCCTCACTGTAAACAGTCGGGCTAAAAATGGCTGAAATACCAAGTGTGGAAGACGCATCAGTGTATAGCTGCAGCATGTTACTAGGTTTCCAGCTAAGCTCAAGATATGTATAGTTTTCCATTGTACTCCTCCAGAAACTACAGCCATAAAACTAAGTCATCGTTAACTCTTAACCTGCTGAGTAATTTTAAAACATTTTTTACCAAATCCAGTCATGGCTGCTGTGAAGCAGCCATGACTAGATTTGATGAAAAATTCCTGAATATTTGATACAAGAAATCAGTGGTTCAAACTCTGCACAGCTTACAAGTGAAAATAGCGTTAAATATTCTCAAATTTGACTTATTCTAATAGCAAGAAATTTCTTGTCCTGGGTGGGAATATCCGCTAGCAGCACGCAAGGAGTTAATCTCTTTAGCAAGCCTAAACCTTGATGATGCTATATTCTGAGGGTGAGATGAATTTAAATGTCTCAAAACTACCTTCCTTGACACTATTTTGGAAAATTGAGAAAACACGCAATAGATTGTATTTCTCATAATGTGGCTTTCATGAATGGAGGACAACAGTGCAACACTTTAATATATACTAGGGCTGTCATGACTATCAATTTTTGTAGTCGACTAATCACCAGTATTAGTTGATGGTTAGTTGATTAATAGTCATTCCCCCCATAAATTCAAGAAACAATCTCTGATATACTTACACTTTTAAAACTGATGATGTATGAATGGATACACTTCTGCATTGAGATAAAATGGAAACACCAAAATATCTCCAATTTATCCAAAGAATTTAAACAGAAGAGTGTTTGTGAAAATAATTCATTTCTATAACTAATTTCCCAAAATTTCAAACCTAAAACTCTCCTTTCTTATACAATTTAATACTTAGTACAAGTGAACTGACCAATGTGACATCTTTCATACTTTTGCAGTTTGGATTGTTCCAAAGGAGTTGTTCGAGTGTACAAGACTGAAGATTCTATTTACTCTGCAGTCTGCAATAACTCCCCAAACCATGAATCATTCAAATGGTACACTGTTTGAACATTGCTCTTTAGTATGAATTAACAGAGTGCTGATGACATGAAACTCAGTTATTCAGTCCTGAAATTTCAAATTATATTGTTGCCCAATCGTGCTGAAAGCAAAGACTATTGGATATTACACATAACTATGGTTAGATATTTCAAAGGTTAACCCTTTACCCAATGTAACGGCCAAAACCGGCCAGCGCTATTCTCAAAAATCGCCAATTAATTTTCAAAATATTTTCATTTTTTGTCTCAAAAACATAGGTTATGACCCCTCGTTGGAACGAGCTCGTCGAGCTCGTTCCAACGAGGGGTCATAACCTATGTTTTTGAGACAAAAAATGAAAAAAATTAGTTATTCAAGAATTTTTTTTTTCCAAGTGTCGTCTGCTTTTCATGTTAGGTAAAGGGTTAACTGTTCATTCACCTCATTATGTAATTTAAACCCGACTTATACCACTTTGAAAATGAATAATGGTCCACCAAAATTAAACACCGATGACTACTGCAGCCCACTCATTTCACTAAGATGCCAAAACTACTGAACATGTGCACACCTTTGCTGTCCATGAGTCAGGCTAAAAAAAAAATCATCCAGGACATGAACCATATTGGGAAAATGTTGAATTTATGAACTGCAATCCCCTGCAGGGCCATACTAAAGCTCTCAGAAATCTTGCATGAGGTGTAGCAGCCCATGGAGATACATGTGTCAGAGTATTTGTTTGTCCATTGCAGCCCAAAAGGCAATGGATGTTTGGGTGTGTGAATATCAGTCAGAAAGCCAAATGGATATCAGTGTTTGCTAAAAAACAACCTGCCCCTAATTGCTGAATGAAAAAAATGGCATCTTGTATCGTGGAAGAGCTATTAACAGACAAACAGTGAGGGTATGACAGATTGTGAATGACCACAAAATTTTCCGGAGACTGTTTTGTGGACAACTCCTAGTATGGAAACATGGAAATCAGAAATCAGAATCTGATAGTAAAAAACTAATGTGCCTTGTATGAATTGCTTCGGCCATCTTAGCATACAAAATACAGTGGTCCCCCATTAATTGAATAGACATTTTGCCAGAGAATAATATTCAATTAAAACCTAAAAAAGTTAATAATCGATTTTTCAGGTCCTCCTGCATGGTCCTTTTGGCTGCCTCATATTCTCTTCTTCGTTTTAACCATTGCTAACTTAACAAAATAAAAATAAAATTGTTTATGGCTGATATTTTACCCTAGTTAATAAAATTGATAAAATTGTCCCTTGAGTGCAGCAAGGCTTTGCAATGCTTTAACATTGCATTTAGGCCTTCTTCCACTGAAGCGACAAAATAAACCACCACCCATGCTATTCTATGGATTATGAGGCCTAAAACATAAAACAAACCAAGAAGATGAACTTTTGATGGCAAAGAAATAATTACAAAAATAAAATTAAAAAATGCCTGCCAACATGCAATTTTACAAAAAAGTGGCCTGAGAAACAGATCTATTTTGTGGTGTCTAACAGAAGTCCACAATTAACCATTTACCCAATGAATCGGCCACATCCGCCCGCATAATTTATATGCAAATTCAGCAGTTGAAAAAATATTATTTTTCAACTAAACCATATCATGTGACCCCTCGTTTGAATGAGCTCATCGAGCTCATTCCAACGAGGGGTCACATGATATGGTTTTATTTATTTACTGGTGTTTAAGGTCACTTTTCTGCAGCTATGGCTAATTGTGACCGCAAAAAAAGGTGCAAAGTCAAGTTTAGCCAATCGTTACCCATGCTGCCCATTTTAGGGGACTTTTACCCCGGGCAGCGGTGACCAGGTCCTATTTTACCAGTAAAACTGAACTTGTTTACCACAGCAAACAAGCACTGCTTCACTTCCAAGGTTTCCACAAGAGTCCTTTTTAGGTTACCAGGGCTGTTGGTTATTAAAAGCAACAAAAAATTAAGAAGTACATTATAACAGTTTTCACTGTTATGGCATTTACCATTCCAGAGTTATGTCCCTTGAGATGTGACAAAATGGTAAAGAGATAAAATATTTTAAGTTATTAAATGCTCAGGGCAAGTATAATCAAATCTGCTTATACATTCACCCAAATTAAACAGTGACCTGTCTTCAAAGGCTAGTTTAATATCCTTCCCAAGGAGCTTTAATACAGGTTTACTGTGTACTGTTACCCTTGCCCTTCCACATGTTTTTTGTATTTTTTTATTTGACTTAAACCATTTCACAGTTCTGCTTTTGAAAAAAATCAGTATGTTGTTTTCATCAATATGCATTTCGAGGAGCATCTGTTGGCTGTGACAACTTTTAACTTGTTATTCCCCACCTCCGAAGACGGAATTGGGGATATCTAGTGAAGACGTCTGTCTGTCTTTCCATCTGTCTGTACATACAAACATTTTGGAATAATTACATTGTTAATGTAGTTATACATTTTGGGTCCAAATACTCAATTCCCATTGGTCAGCTTGATAAAAACTTCATGACCAAATGTAATTCATTTTCCAATGAATATGAATGCATTTGGTCAAACTTTGACCTGCATTTGGGTCAATGCCAAAAACCGGTGCTCAACTCAGAGTTGTGCGCTTTGTCCTTTGTGTGAGGGTGGTTTTTCGCCTTGTTCGTTCGTACATGTTTTATTTCGTCTTTCTGCTTTGTTGTTTGGTAAAAAGTAGTTTAAACAGTTACGGAATGTAATTATAAGAATTGAATGCAATTTTTATAATCTTTATTGGAGTATGAATGTGTGGGAATGGGTACAAATTGTATGAATCCCTTTGGGATTCATACATAATTTGTACCCATTCCCACATGTTCATACTCCAATAAAGATTATAAAAATTGCATTCAGTTCTTAATTGTAATTTCAAAGCCATCAGTCGGATTTGGATCTCTTTTGGTATGCTGATAGACTCTCGTGGAGGGATGGATATGCTCAAGGAATGGGTTCCGTCCAGTAATTTTTCCCAGCGTTACGGCTCTTTTTCTCTCTTTTGACTTTGAAAATTTTTCTCTCCCACAATACCGTTAAGGCTACTTCAAACATGCCTATGCGTCAGGGGCAGTGGCCCATGCTTGCGTAGCCCTTGTTTAAATTCCTTTCATTTGTTAGTAAATTTGCAAAACCCATTGCTAAAATTATTGGTAGCAAGCCAGAAAATAAGCAGACAGTCATCTGCAAAATGAGATCCCCAGAGGGTGAATTTAGTGATGCTACCATGCTATGCAGGGTAGTATCACTAAATTTGCTCTCTGTGAACCTCAATCTGAATCAGGATCACAAAACTAAACAGAAAGAGGTACCCAGAGGATAAATTGGCCCACTGTATGGGATAGCATTATCAAATTCACCCTCTGGGGACCTCATTTTGCAAATGTTAGACAGTTTATTTTCAGGCCAGATTGGTAGCAACTCATTTTGAATATGTTTTACTTTTTCATACTGATATATCAAATGTCATGTATTTAGTATGTATTTTATGGGTTATTTCAATTGCAGGTTTCCTGCAGACAAGGGCATTGCAGGGTTTGTTGCTAGAACCCAAGAGATTGTAAATATTCCAGAAGCATATGAAGATGAACGATTTAACCCGTAAATATTTACCATAATATGTGCTTTTTTTTAGAATTGTTCATGGCCCAGATAGGAATTTTGATCAATTAGAAATGTAATTTTTGTCTCACCTGCTTTAGCAGAGGCTAGAAAAAGGCGTTACTAATTTCACAGGCCGAAAGCCATTAACAATGGGTTATAACTTTTGAACAATTCAAAATATTTTGGAACAACTTGACAGGGTTATACCCCAGCTTGAACTGATATATCACAATCAAAAACCATGACCCTAGGTTGAAGGTCAAGGTCATTGTTACTAAAAATAGAATTTCAAGGTCAAGTTTTTGTTTTTTTTCAAGTTTTTCAACCAGCTTTTACTAATTTCAAGGTCAAGTTTGTTTTTTTTTTAAGTTTTTCAACCAGCTTTAACTTTTTAACCATTGAAGATCATTCTGTGAAACTTTGTGGGATTATTCACCACTTTGAACTGGGATGAATCTTTGTTTTGGAGGGGGCGGGTGGATGGTGAGGTGGTTGGGGTTGTGGGTGAATTTTGTTTTATTTTCTTTTTAAATTAGTTTCGAAGGATTTCAAGGAATTTCATGCCAAAAAAATGTTTTCACCAAATTTACCCTAGTCGAGAGGGACTGGAGAGAGTGGTGAGGTTATTTAAAGAAAAAAAAAAGAAAAAAATTGTTTTAAAAGGAGTTTCCAATGATTTCAAGTGATTTTATGGGAAAAAAATCTCCCAAATTGACTTGTTGACTTGCTGGGGTAGGGGGAATTTTTTTTGGAGGGGAGGGGGGAGCAGTGGAGGGTATGCATAAAATCACTCAAAATCCATCAACACTCCTATTAGAGAAAAAAAAAAATCACCTTATTCACACACTAACCCCTGGGTCTACCATGATAGATGATGTTTAATGCAGTTTAGACCCTGATGAGGCAGTTGCTTTGTTCTTCATGGGATTGCCTGTATTTAGGACAGTAGTTTCATTGGTTCTGATGTTTTTGTCAGTTAATTTTATTTTGTTAGTCGAGCTGTGATGAAGTCATACTCGACTTATAGTTTGGTGAATTGCGGGCGAGGGTTCTCAGACGTAAACATTTGGTATCCGGACGCTAACTTGATAATGGATGAACCCACATTCATGAAATTTTATATATAGGTTGGCCTTTGTGAGAGGAAGAACTCCATTTATATTGGATTCGCTAGGTATAAGGTCATGGTCACAGTGGCCCTGAACATAATAAATCAAAACAATTGGTTTCCGGATGATAACTTCATAATGGTTTGACCCACGTTCATTAAACTTCATAGGTAGGTTGGCATCGGTGAGAGAGGAAGAGCCCTATTATTTTAGACTTGCTTGGTCAAAAGTCAAGGTCACATTGACCTTGAACATTGTAAATCGTGAACTATTGTTTCCGGATGATAACTTGACTATGGTTCAACCCACATACATGAAACTTCATATGTAGGTTGGCCTTCTTGAGAGGAGGAACCCTATGTATTTTGGACTAACTAGGTCAAAGTCCAAGTTCACAGTGACCCTGAACATACTAAATCAAAACAGTTGGTTTCCGGATGATAACTTTATAATTGTTCGAGCCTCTTTCATAAAAGTTCGTGGGTAGGTTGGTATCGGTGAGAGGAAGAACCCTATTTAATTTGGACTCGCTAGGTGAAAGGTGAAGATCACAGTGACCTTCAACATAGTAAATCATAAACAATTGGTTTCCGGATGATAACTTGATAATGGTCAAAGGTCAAGGCCACAGTGACCTTGAACATAATAAATTGTAAACAACTGGTTTCCAGTTGATAATTTGACAATGGTTCCACCCCTGTTCATGAAACTTCATAGGCAGGTTGGCATTGGTGCAAGAAAAAAACCTATTTATTTGGAAACACTAGGTCAAAGGTCAAGGTCACAGTGACCCTTCAATTGTAAACAACTGGTTTCTGGACAATAAGTTGATAATGATTAAACTCACTTTTGTGCTGTCACAACTTGACTTTGAATCGGTGATCCTATCGGCATTTTTATAATTTATTGGACCTATTGGTTATTGGTTTGGAGTTTGACAGTCATCAAAAACGGCAATTGTCAGTCGGCCACTTGTTCTAAAAATAATAAATATCTTTGCAAGCAAGAACTTTCAAATTCTCTCCTGTGCATAAATTATGTGAATTAGCCAGCCGCTTGGTTTTTAAAACTGTTGATCTGTAGACAGTAAAAAAAACGAAATCAACCAAATGACCAAAACTAAATTAATTCATGACCAAATGTTTTGAGACTTAATTCAATGGTGTTTATTGACAAGAGGAAGAGGATAGTACAATTTGGGTTTTGACAGCTGTCGGCCATTTTGTTCTAAAACTAGAAATTTCACTATTCTCTCCTGTGCATAAATTATGTGAATTAGCCAGCCGCTTGGTTTTTAAAACTGTTGATCTGTAGACAGTAAAAAAAACGAAATCAACCAAATGACCAAAACTAAATTAATTCATGACCAAATGTTTTGAGACTTAATTCAATGGTGTTTATTGACAAGAGGAAGAGGATAGTACAATTTGGGTTTTGACAGCTGTCGGCCATTTTGTTCTAAAACTAGAAATTTCACTTTTTAAGCAGAAACTTCCTTTTGGTTATTCAGAGTTTGATTATTCTTGGAATGTAAACAACTGGCACAAGGTACATGACCTATTATTAGTGTTGAAACAACTACAAAATTTTCATGCCAACTAATCGAGTACTAAAAGTTGAGTAGAAGTTCACTAATCATGTCTCCATACTGCAATAGGAATGAAACTCTATACTGACAGGCCATAGTCTTAGACCAAATTGCAGTGCCCCTGTACGTGCCATGATCAGACCTGTGAACCTCTTGGAATTTCTGGGATACTCACTGAATCACTCCCAGAATGAAACCAGATTCAGTTTAAACACTGAAAAATAAAACAAAGAGTTTTTTTTTTTTTTGCAGTTTTGTGTCGAAACTTCAAGTGCCAAATGTCACCAGTGTTGGACCTTCAGAGCGAAATTAGGTGACTTATGCTCATGCCATTTTAAATTCCACCTCCATTTAACCCTTTACCTAACGCAGACGATATCAAAATTTATTATTTGAAATATCATTTTTTGAAGTTTTTCAAAATATTTCAACAAAACCATATCATGTGAACCCTCATTGGAACGAGCTCGACGAGCTCGTTCCAACGAGGGGTTACATGATATGGTTTTGTTGAAATGTTTTGAAAAATAATATTTTTTCAACTGCTGAATTTGCATATTACGTAGGCGGAGGCGGCCGATTCGTTGGGTAAAGGGTTAAATTAAGCTTCAAGATGAAATTGAATAAAATATATCAAAGGGAAATTAAATAACAAATATTTATTCACTTTATTTAATTAATGATTTATGTTCAAATTTGAATTTTCGATTGGAAACCCACAAGTATATACATGTCAAAAGTAGGTCCTGTTTTATACACAGTAATTCAGATTGCTTTTGTTATGGGTCAGAGATCAATGACTGAAAATACATAACGCCTGTGTTTTCAAATAGCTTCTAACACTGCATTTTGTATATTTGTAGTCATGTATCTACCGGTAGTGCTGGAAAATCACAAATGAAAAAATACAGTGCTTCAAAAATGATAACCAATCCCAGAAGTCCATGCACAAAATGGCCATACACAATTTTTAGAATGTTTACATAAATAAGTAACATGCACAACACATTGAAGTTATACTCCGATTGTGAAAACAATTGGCTGATGAGTGTATTTATTTGTTATTGTTCACTTTGTGTTGACAATGATTAAAGAATAATTGGGAAACTAGATTGTTTACAAATGAACTAACAATGATATGAAATGATGAATCTGCAATTCGTGGTACTGGTGGGGCCCTGCCAGTGTAACTTGTACTGGGATATTATAAATGTTTGTGACTAGTTGACAGGCAATTTTCTTGCCTACTAACAGCATTAATCGCATATTATACAGGTTTTCCTCTCATGCATAAACTATGCCAGCCACCTTAGTGTTCAAAATTCCATCTCTGCTAAAAAAACCTGACAATCTTCAAAGTCATCAAATCTCAATCCTAGACTGATTGTTATGAAACTTATGCCGCTATTGGATATATTTCATCTGTTTCCAGTTTTCTGTTTCAGTTGTTTCACCAAACAGTAACAAGTTGCCAAATCACTTTGTTCACAAACAGGTATAAGCAATATGTTTTCCAATTAAAATTCAGTAGCGATAACAAGAAACAACCAGCTTATTTTTCTCAGTTTTTGCCTCACCGGATCTGTAAAAATATTTAACCCTTTATTTACCTTTTTAGTGAGACAAAACAGAGAAATAGTAATGACAAAGCAATGCAAATCCTAAAAAATAATCGTTTGCCTCTTGTCAAGTATCTCTCTCCCTTCGGAGCATCTTTTGAACGTAAAGTTAATAGTTTCACCATTTCAGCCTGAACATGTCAAACATCAAAATAATATATATTGCCGAATAAAGAATTTGAAACCCTAACATCTTCACTTTTGTCTGTTTGCACCATCCCATCCCTCCTTACAAGAATGAATGCAAGATTAATCAGTATAGCCATTTTTCATGTATTAAATTTGTGCAGGTGGAAAACAAAAAGATGATTCATACAGTACATTTGTATGTGTATTTGGACTTATTCTGAAAGTATTTCTCAAAATTATTGAATTGATGATAATTTTCTGCCCTCTCAATTTGGAATCAATGTTTTGAGCAACAGGCAATGTAACATGTATTTTTATTAAACATTGAGTATTTACTGTCATTTTCTCATTTGTGGTTATTGATAATTATCACATGATTAGAACAGCTGAAACAGTTGATTGAGTTCTTTCACTTCTTTCTCGAGCAATATCTTTTTCAAACTAAAATGCGTTTCTGTTTGACCTTATCAAATCAGTGTTTTTCTGATACAGTAAGTGAAACACAAATGCATTTCACCTAGAAATAACACCTTTAATACAATGGTGCACATTGACAAGTGGAAGGGGATGTATTGAAACTTTCAAGAATATACCTCACTCTTTGCTGAAGAAATATGAACCAATATTCCCATTTCTATTGTGGCCATTACACAGGTCAGGGGATCTGCTATTCCTTAGATGCCCATTTTTTCATTAACTGGTAGAGTGCTAAATTATTTTTTGAGCATCAAATCTTGTACACATGTCTTTGCCTTGTTACAATTTATGGGAGAGTGCCTATGGGCACTCTCCCATAAATTGTAACAAGGCAAACCCTTACAGATTAAATAATATCACTTCAAAGATAATACAAAGCACATGCATTGAATATGAGCCTTCAAGCTGTTGTACCTGCACTTCAGAATAAAGCCCAAATATGGGCTTCCAGCACTCTACCAGTTAAGTGGTACCCATTTGCATCTGTCTATCCATCAATCTGTCCAGACATTGTATGTTTATATGTATTATGCACGATAATTTTAGTTTCCTTTAGTACAATATGTTCAGATATTACAGAATTGAACTTCTATTTGCTATTTTTCTTTGTTTTCACCTGATAATTGTGTGCAAAAATGGATTGAAGTTTAGCAGTTTTTCTTGTGATCTTAAATTTGATTTTGGAAGTTTCCTTAACAATTACAAAAGGAATACCAAGTTTAATTTTCATGCAAGTAATATGGTAATTATGACCTTTGATATATAAAATCTGGTATTTTGGAGGTGTCCCTCTAATAAATTTTTTGGAGGGAGGAGGTGGGGGGAGGGGGTGTTTCACTTATGATTAGAAAATTAAGAGCCAAATTCTATTTTTCCACATTTTCATGCAAGTCTTTCCTCATTTACACATTTATGGCACTTGATTCAGCAAAAGTTTTGTTATTTTAGGATGGGCAGGGTTATTATTGTCCCATGGACACCTTCTAGTTTTTAGAAAGATAGATCAGGGTTCCTGCAAGGTCTTGGATGCAAGGAATGGCCTTGCATTTGACTAAGGCCCTTTGAAGACATTGAAATCCTGATAAATGGGCCAGGGGTCTTAAGAAAGTCCTTGAATATTCATCAAATAAAAAATGCTGACAAAGCATGGTACCATAGCTATATAGCTCTCTCTCTGTATATAGTTCATGAAGAGTTGGTCCTAAATTGTACCCTCTAGTTATTACCCCCCTCATCCCACCTCCTTTCAAGAGAAGGGTTAATGACTAGTTAGGACTAGTGAAGGTGGGAGCCTTGAAAATTCTGAAATTTGGCTGTGGTAGGGTTTTGAAAAATGTCAAGAAACGGCTTGGTGGAGCCTTGAGTTTTCAATTCTTGCCCATAGGAACTCTGTGGATGGAAGTGTGAAAATAATTGTTTTCCAAGATTTCAGCTGTCTCATTAATTACAAATAATATGATTTGAGCAGTTTGGGAATATGGCATTGCATGGTGATGCCTCATGTAATTAACCCTTAAGCCCCCATATAGCCCCAAACCGCCACTTTTATATTGCATTGAAGCGGGTGCTCCCTTGTGTAATCTTTTTTATTACTCTTGTATGATGACTGAATTTTCCCTGGCAGTGGTTCTACATCACTGCTGGCTGCCTGTATAGGCAGCCAGCAGTGATGTAGAACCATTGCCAAGTCATCAATAACTATGTAAGCAGAAAAAAGGCCATAACTACTTTAAAATTAATCTGAGGACTTAAGGGTTAAAATAAATAATTTGTTTCTAAAATGGTCAATACGAAGGAGTGAAAAAGATATTTTGATTCTTAGATATTGCTGCAGATGGAGAGAACATGCATGTTGAAATATTGTTTCCTCACTTGAGTAGAAAAAAAATTATATTACCGGTATAGTTTCAAATTCAGACTTGAAACAGTGTTTATTCAAAGTATTACAGTACGTGGAGAGTGTATTATCACTAAATCACCCGCAGAGTGGAGATTCCACCCGAGTAAGAATTGCAAATTTGTTGCAAAGCACAACAAACACCAGCAAAGTTTCAACCAATGGACCTCCGGGTTAAACCCGGAGGTCCATTGGCTGAAACATTGCTTGTGTTTTTTGTCGATATGTACAGAATTTGAAAGTTATAGCTTGGGTAATAACTCCACTCCGCGGGTGATTTAGTTACAATCCACTCTCCACGTACTGTATTCTCCAATACACATCACCATCATCAAATAAAAAAAAACCTAGACCACATAGCAAATTATTTTGAAGTTGCATACTATTATTAAAAGTTGGTAAGAATCATTTTCCTTTCTGACTTCACCCATTATAAATCACTCATAACAAACTTTGTGAAGTTTTCATCCATATAACGTATTGCTGCAAGCAATGAAAAGCACGTTTGAAATAAAATAGCCCGGGCCACGCATACTGTTGCTTCTAATATTATTAATTTTCAGTGACATTGATAAAACAACTGGATATAAAACGAAGAATATTTTGTGCATGCCAATTTTAACTGAAGAAAATGTGATTGGAGTTGTGCAGATGATCAATAAATTGGATGGAGATCACTTCACTAATGCTGGTAAGTTTTCCTAGACAACAGAGATAGTTGCTAAATTAATATATTCTGAGTCGAAAAAGAAAGTATAATAAACTTTGAGGAGCAATTGTTCGCTCAACTTTGGTGAAGCCAAATTTGAGCTTTTGTCATTGCCCGTCGTCCATCTGTCCGTCTGTCCGTACGTCAACAATTGGATACGGCTCGGGCTAGAGGCTGTATTTATGAACCGATCTTTACGAAACTTCTTGGGTACCTTTGTTATGACTGTGGTACGAGTACGAGTGTTTTTGGGTTCGATCCGAAGTTCAAGATGGCTGTCAGCCGCCATTTTGTACCGACGATGCAGAAATCTGTTTTTTGTACAGAACTTCCATATGAAAGCGCTGATTTGAATAATTTTTTGAATGAATGTTTAGTACCATGGGATACATTACATATCATTTGGGTTTTTTTCTCGTACGTAAATTATGCAAATTAGACTAACTTTGATGTATTTAGTGTTATTTTCAGCACTGTAAGTGCAAATGCCAATACGGCTCGGCTAGAGGCCGCATTTATGAACCGATCTTTACGAAACTTCTTGGGTACCTTTGTTATCACCGTGGGACGAAAACGAGTGTTTTTGGGTGTGGTCCAAAATTCAAGATGGCCGATGGCAGCCATTTTGTTCAAAATTAGGGCCAATCAGATTTTTGCGCAAAACTTCCACATGAAAGCTCTGATTTGAATAATTTTTTGTATGAATGTTTAGTACCATGGGATACATCACATATAATACAGGTTTTTTTTCTCGTGCAGAAATTATTCAAATTAGATGATGTTTTCAGTGCTACTTACACACAGTAAGTACACATGTCAATACGGCTTGGGCTAGAGGCTGTATTTATCAACCGATCTTCACAAAACTTCTTGGGTACCTCTGTTATCACCTTGGGATGAGAACGAGTGTTTCTGAGTGCGGTCCAAAATTCAAGATGGCTGCCAGTGGCCATTTTGTACTGAAATTAGGTCCAATCAGTTTTTTGTCACAACTTATATGCAGCTCGTAATTATGAACTGATCTTCACGAAACTTCTTGGGTACTTTTGTTTTCACCTTGGGACAGGAAAGAGTGTGTTTTGGGGTGCCTTTGTTATCACTGTGCTTTGAGAACAAATATTTTGGGGTTCAGTCAGACCCACTCTGGGACTCAAAGATTTCTTTTCTAGTTTAGCATCTGACTGTCACCCACCTTTACAATACTTTACCTATACATTTGTTACAGGCTACGGTCAGTATTTATGTACAGACTGTTACAATACTTTATATGTACCTTTGTTATCAGGTCATTACCTAGATGTTTGTCATTGGTGTGTCACATACTATACATGTACATGTCTTGACAAGTTGAGCTACAGTATCATTGACACTTTCATTTTATTATTATCGACTTTAATCCCAAACAAATTATTGTAAATTCATATTTCGAGTCTAGCTGTATGCATTTGCATAATTTCATGTTCTTACTGTTGGCAGTGTCACGTCAGGACGTCGCAATTCTGGCTTGGGGTGAAATGAAAAGTTCACACATGCAGTCAATAGCTTGTATGTCCACCATTTGCCTCTTGGATAGGAAAGCATCGATGGCGCATGGACGTGATAAGTCTCTGGATGACACCCTGTGGTATTGCATTCCACTCCTGCCTTAGAACATTACGTAAATTGCCTAACGTGAGAAGATCATGAAGTCGTACCCAATGGTCCAATTGATTCCAGAGATGCTCGATTGATGTCAAAACTGGGGGCTAGGGAAGAAGTTCGATGCTCTGCTCTGCAAGAAAGTCATGACAGATACGCGCCACGTGACATCGGGCATTGTCTTGCTGAAAAACTGCAATCCGTCGTTAGCGTTGAACAACAGGATAACAACAGCATTAAGAATTTTGTCCCTATATCGCTGTCCATTCAGATTACCATTGATGAAGATCAACTGTGTTCGATGGTGCAAGGAAATTCCTGCCCAAACCATTACATACTCCCACCGAAAACAGTCGCATTCTCGCACACAATCATCAGAAAACTGTTCTCCTCGTCGGCGATACACTTTTGCCCTATCTTCAGTGTGCTGTAGACAAAATTGTGATTCATCACTAAAAAGAACTGTGCTCCAACACTGCTGAGTCCAGTGAACACGCTGACGTACCCATTCCATTCTGACGGTACGATGACGTTGGGTAAGGATTGCTCCGTCGTTTGGACGCCTACTTCAGATGCCGTGTTCATTGAGTCTGTTGCAGATAGTTTGTGCACTGATTCTATTGTTAGTTCTACCAGGAGTAATTGCTGCTGTCCTCATCGCCGGAAGGAAGCGATCCTGCAAGTGCGACGTTCTGATGTGTCGGTCTTGTGCAGGGGTCGTAACTCATGGTCGACCTGAACGTGGTTGGTCGGCAGTAGATCCAATGGTTATATACTTTCCAATGAGACAGTAAATAGTGGCCACAGTGACTCCGAACTCAGCAGCGAGCTCATCTGGAGGTATCCTAGCCTCATGCATACCAATGGCACACAACCTCTGATTTTCGGTTAACCTTGGCATTTTTAGCTCACCGAAGGGAGCTTCACTTATCACTTGCCGTCCGACGTCGTCGTCCATTGTGAACTTTACATTATCTACTTCTCCTCCCAAACTACTGGACCAAATTGAACCAAATTTGGTGTGCATGTTCCTTATCATATGTCAATTCAAGCTTTTACAAATAAACTTTCCGCGTCCACAGGGGGCACCACAAGGGGCATTACTCTGATAGCACCCATAAATTTTGTTTTTAAAATTAAAAAAATCTTCTCCAGAACCATCATTTAGAATCTTTTGATATTTGGTATATAACATCTCTATTGGGGTCAGAAGTTTGTTCAAATTGAGTCTCTGGGTTAATAATTGGGCTCCCTGTTGGAGCCTGAATTTTAACTTAGTGAAATATGAGGAAATTTCTTTAAAAATCGTCTTCTTCAGATCCACCAGTCAGAATGCTTTCATATTTGGTATACAACATCTATAGGGGGGTCAGATTCAAGTTTTACAAATCAGGTCCCTGAGTGACTATTTGGGCTCTCTATTGGAGCCCAAAGTTTAACTTCATACAATTCGAGGAAATTTCTTTAAAAATCTTCTTCAGCTCCACCAGTCAGAATCCTTTCATGTTTGGTATACAACAGCTATAGGGGGAGGGGGGAGGGTGAATATAGTTTGTTCATCGAGTCCCTGGGTTTATATTTGGGCTCCCTATGAGAGCCTGAATTTTTACTTTGTGAAATATGAGGAAATTTCTTTAAAAATCTTCTTCTTTAGATCCACCAGTCAGAATGCATTCATATTTGGTATACAACATCTTGAGGTGGGTCAGTTTCAGGTTTGTTCAAATTGTTTATCTGGGTAAATTTTTGGGCTCCTTATGGGAGCCTGAATATCAACTTGGTGCAATATAGGGGATTTTTTTTTTAAATCCTCTTCTTTAAACCCTGTAGTCAGAATGTTTTCATATTTGGTATACAACATCTCTAGGAGGGTCCGATTCAAGTTTGTTCAAATCTGGTCTTTGGGTTGATAATTGGCTTCCTATGAGAGCCCGAATTTTAACTTCATGCAATATGAGGAAATTTCTTTTAAAAGTCTTCTTCTTCAGATCCACCTATCAGAATCCTTTCATATTTGGTATACAACATCTCTAGGTGGGTCAGATTCAAGTTTGTTCAAATCGGGTCCCTGGGTTAATATCAACTTAGTGCAATATAGGAAATTTTTTTTTAAAATCCTCTTCTTTAGACCCTGTAGTCAGAATGTTTTCATATTTGGTATACAACATCTCTAGGAGGGTCTGATTCAAGTTGGTTCAAATCTGGTCTATGGTTTGATATTTGGCTTCCTATGGGAGCCCGAATTTTAACTTAGTGCAATATGAGGAAATTTCTTGTAAAAGTCTTCAGATCCACCTATCAGAATCCTTTCATATTTGGTATACAACATCTCTAGGTGGGTCAGATTCAAGTCTGTTCAAATCGGGTCCCTGGGTTAATATTTCGGCTCCCTGTTTGAGCCCAAAGTTAAACTTAATGCAATGTGAGGACATTTCTTTAAAAACCTCCTTGTTCAGATCCACCAATCAGAATTCTTTCATATTCGGTATATACATTTGTAACATCTTAAGAGGGATCAGATTTAAGTTTGTTCAATTTGAGTCCCTGGCTTATTATTTGGGCTGTCTATAGGCAGGGTTGGGGGGAGGGGGTGGGCAGGGGAGCATGTTAGGTTCAGGTTTGTTCAGATCCATTTCCATAAAATTTGCCTTTGCATGGCTTCATTCCTTTGTAGTGTTGATGAACCATGTCTAACTGAATGTGACCTCAAATACTTCTTTGAAGCACTTTGGCCGGTGAGCGATTAAGGTCCCCTTGGGGCCTCTTGTTTAAAATGTCGGAAGACAAAAACTAGCATGCTTTCCCAATAATCCAGGCTCTCTGGCACAACGTAAAGAAAATCGTCAGTCACCCATTAAATTTGACATTCTCGGGTAGCACGTGCTATTTTGAAGTCTGTAGTAAAATTGTATATGGTTGGGTGGACAACAACAACATGTCATTAAACTCTTTGCATGACTTCTTGTCCACAAACATGCAGCATTAGAACTATTTCATCCTTGATGCTATTTTTTCACATTTGTTTCTATTATACTTTCTTTTTTGACTCAGTATATAAGAATTGAAGGGAGCATGGTGGCTCTGTGATTAGAGCATTGAACTTCAAATTGAAAGGTCCATGATCCGATCCTGTCCAGCAGTAACTACATCATTTCCTTGGACAAGGCACTTAACCCTTTACCTAACATGAAAAGCAGACGACACTTGCAAAAAAAATTCTTGAATAACTATTTTTTTTCATTATTTGTCTCAAAAACATAGGTTATGACCCCTCTTTGGAACGAGCTCGACGAGCTCGTTCCAAAGAGGGATCATAACCTATGTTTTTGAGACAAAAAATGAAAAAATAATGAAAATTAATTGGCGATTTTTGAGAATAGCGCTGGCCGGTTTTGGCTGTTATGTTGGGTAAAGGGTTAATCCGGATTACCTATGTGGGGGAACAATGGCTCCAGGTCTGGAAATAGGCAATTGATCATTTGCAGAATGAGGTCCCCAGAGAGTGAATTTGCTGATGATATCCCATACAGTGGACTAGTTTATCCTCCGGATACCTCTTCCTGTTCAGGCTGGAGACCTTGATGAAGACTGAGGTTCACAGAGGGTAAATTTAGTGATGCTACCCAGCTGTGCAGGGTAGCATCACCAAATTCACCCTCAGGGTACCTCATTCTGCAGATGGCAGTCTGCTTATTTCCAGGCTTGAATGGCTCTGTGTGCCAGGGTGTACGACACGTCACTGGTGTACTTTCCTTCAACCAATACTAACCCCATGCTCATGCAGAGTTAGTACATTTTATGAGTCTGACAGTTGTGTGCCATTGCATGGTGGTTCTCTCTGGGTACTCCGACTTCCTCCCCAAGTAAAACTGGCACAATTTGACCCTGTCGAAATTGTTGTTAAACGCCAATAAATAAAGAAATATAGCAACTGAAATAGTATATAGAGTATGAATATGTAGCACGTGAAAAACTTAACATGTCCATCTTGCATTCATGCTCCAATAAAAAGTCAGAAAATTCATTTCAATTGTCATAATTTAATTCAGAGTATTTGCTTTTTATTAGCTCACCTGAGCAAAGCTCAAGGGGAGCTTTACTAATCACTTTCTGTCCGTCGTCCGTCGTCGTCCGTCCGGCGTTAACTTTACATTATCGACTTCTCCTAAACCACTAGCCCAATTTTATTCAAATGTTGGCTAAATGTTTATTACCTAATGCCTATTAAGATTTGTTCAAATGAAGTTGCCCCTCCTCCTGGGTGGTGCCACGCCCCCAAGGGGCACCAAAATCTTTGTAAATCTTCTTCTCATGAACCAGCAGTAGCAGAGACTTGATATGTGGTGTGCAGCTTCCTTTTGAGGTGTAGACTCAGATTTGTTCAAGAGAAGTTTGTGGGGCTATACTTGGCGTCGTTATGGGAGGGGCAAAATTTTTGGCCCCGCCCAAAATTTCTATTTTCCAAACCGAGAGGCTGATTTGAACCAAATTTTATGTGAGGGCTTATTGGGTCATAAGTACCTAATTTATGCTGATTTTTTTTTTCCCGTAGCCCCATGGGAACCGCAGGAGCTAAAAATAGAAAAAAATTAAAACGCCCATATCTCCAAAACTGCACGGCACCGAGAATTTTTATTTGGTGTGAAGCTTTCTTAGGACCAACAGAAAGAATTGGTAAAAAAAAATTGCCATCGGTTTTATCATAGGGTACAGTTTCGGGACTTTGAAAAAATGCTGAGTCAGCACTTTTTAACACTGTAGGCAATGGGAAAAAATCTTCTTCTCCAGATCCAGCAGGCAGAATCTTTTGATATTTGGTATGCAACATTGGAGGGTGGATCTGATTCAAATTTGTTCAAATCGGCCCCCTGGATCATATTTGGGCTCAGTATAGGAGCCCGATTTCGAACTTAGTGCATTTCAGGCAAATTTCTTAAAAAATCTTCTTCTCCAGATCCAGCAGGCAGAATCTTTTGATATTTGGTATGCAACATTGTGGGGTGGATCTGATTCAAGTTTGTTCAAATCGGCCCCCCTGGGTTTATATTTGGGCTCAGTATAGGAGCCCAAATTTGAACTTACTGCATTTCAGGCAAATTTCTTTGAAAATCTTCTTCTCCAGATCCAGCAGGCAGAATCTTTTGATATTTGGTATGCAACATTGTGGGGTGGATCTGATTCAAGTTTGTTCAAATCGGCCCCTTGGGTTTATATTTGGGCTCAGTATAGGAGCCCAAATTTGAACGTAGTGCATTTCAGGCAAATTTCTTTGAAAATCTTCTTCTCAAGATCCAACAGGCAGAATCTTTTGATATTGGGTATGCAACATTGTGGGGTGGATCTGATTCAAGTTTGTTCAAATCGGCTCCCTGGGTTTATATTTGGGCTCAGTATAGGAGCCCAAATTTTGAACTTAGTGCATTTCAGGCAAATTTCTTAAAAAATCTTTTTCTCCAGATCCAGCAGGCAGAATCTTTTGATATTTGGTATGCAACATCGTGGGGTGGATCTGATTCTATTTTGTTCAAATCGGCTCCCTAGATTCATATTTGGGCTCACTATAGAAGCTCGAATTTGAACTTAGTGCATTTCAGGCAAATTTCTTCAAAAATCTTCTTCTCCAGATCCTGCAGGCAGAATCTTTTGATATTTGGTATGCAACATTGTGGGGTGGATCTGATTCCAGTTTGTTCAAATCGGCCACCTGGATTCATATTTGGGCTCACTATAGAAGCCCAAATTCGAACTTAGTGCATTTCAGGCAAATTTCTATGAAAATCTTCTTCTCAAGATCCAGCAGGCAGAATCTTGTGATATTTGGTATGCAGCATCCTTAGGGGGGTGAGATTCAAGTTTGTTCAAGCCATGTCCCTAGGTCCATATTTGGGCTCACTGTGGGAGCTTGAATTGTAACTTAAACTTGTTTGAAATGAGGAATTTTCTTAAAAAAATCTTCTTCTTCAGATCCAGCAGTCGGAATGGTTTGATATGTGGTGAGTAGCATCCTTGGGGGGAGGGGGGGGGGGGATTCAAGTGTGTTAAAGCCAAGTCTATGGGTCCATATTTGGGCTCCCTATGGGAACCCAAATTATAACTTAGTCAATATGAGGAATTTTTCTTTAAAAATCTTCTTCTTCAGATTCAGCAGTTGGAATGTTTTGATATTTGGCATGGAGCAACCTTAGTGGGCTGAGATTCAAGTTTGTTCAAGCCAAGTCCCTTGGTTCATATTTGGGCTCACTATGGGAGCCTGAATGACAACTTAGTTCAAAATGAGGAATTTTCTTTAAAAATCTTCAGATCCAGCAGATGAATGCTTTTGATATTTTTTATGCAGCATCCTTAGAGGGGTAAGATTCAAGTTTTTTAAAGCCATGTCCCTAGGTCCATATTTGGGCTGATTGTGGGAGCTCGAATTGTAACTTGGTTCAAAATGAGGAATTTTCTTTAAAAATCTTCTTCTTCAGATCTAGCAGTCGGAATGTTTTGATATTTGGTGTGCAGAATCCTTAGGGGTGTGAGATTCAGGTTTGTTAAAGCCAAGTCCCTGGGTTCATATATGGGCTCCCTGTGGGAGCCCGAATTATGACTTAGTTCAGTATGAGGAATATTCTTTAAAAATCTTTTTTTAGATCCACTGGTCAGAATATTTGGATATTTGGTTTCAGCTTTTCTCAGGAGGAGCAGATGCAACCTGTGGAAATCAATTCTCTGGGTTGATATTTAGGCTACCATGTCAGGTGAGCGCCCTCAGGCCCCCTGGGGCCTCTTGTTGTAATTAACCCTTACACATCTGAAGTTTCCGTTATATCATTGCAGTCATATCATCTATTGCGGACATGACAATTTTATTATTTTCAGCACAGACTGTGCATGCAGTTTCAAATACTGAAGAGAAGAACCACATGAATACTACTAAGGCCTAAGAAAGTCGAGAATCTGTTTCTCAGGCCCTCCCGCATTGTCATTTTGGCTGCTGAATACTCTTTTTTATAACCAATGCAAAGTTAGAAAAATAAAAATTAAATGGTTTATGTCTGATATTTTACACAAGTTAATAAAATTGGTAAATTTGTCCCTTGAGTGCAACAAAGCATTGCAAAGCCTTGTTGCACCCAAGGGACAAAATACACCACCAACCTTGCTATTCTGTAGATTATGAGGCATAAAACATAAAATAAACCAAGAATATGAACTTCTGATGGCAAAGAAGTAATTATCCAATGTATCATTTTTAGTCGAGTTGTGACGAAGTCAAACTCGACTTATAGTTTGGTGAATGGCGGGCGGGCGGGCGGGCGGGCGGGCGGGCGGGTGGGCGGGCGGTATGGGCGGGCGGGCGAGCGTAAACAATTGGTTTCCGGATGATAACTTGATAGTGGTTCAACTCACATTCATTAAACTTCATACGTAGGTTGGTCTTGGTGGGAGGAAGAACCCTATTGATTTTGGACATGCTACGTCGAAGGTCAAGGTCACAGTGACCTTGAACATAGTAAATCTTAAACAATTGGTTTCCGGATGATAACTTGATAATGGTTCAACTCACATTCATGAAACTTCATAGGTAGATTGGCCTCGGTGAGGGGAAGAACCCCATTGATTTTGGACTCGCTACGTCAAAGGTCAAGGTCACAGTGACCTTTAACATAGTATATCGCAACAATTGGTTTCCGGATGATAACTTGATAGTGGTTCAACCTAGAGTCATGAAACTTCATAGGTGTGTTGGCCTTGGTGCGAGGAAGAACCCTATTGATCTTGGACTCACCAGGTCAAAGGTCAAGGTCACAGTGACCTTGAACATAGTATATCGCAACAATTGGTTTCCAGATGATAACTTGATAGTGGTTCAACCTAGAGTCATGAAACTTTATAGGTGTGTTTGCCTTGGTGTGAGGAAGAACCCTATTGATGTTGGACTCACCAGGTCAAAGGTCAAGGTCACAGTGACCTTGAACATAGTATATCGCAACAATTGGTTTCCGGATGATAACTTGATAGTGGTTCAACCTAGAGTCATGAAACTTCATAGGTATGTTGGCCTTGGTGCGAGGAAGAACCCTATTGATCTTGGACTCACCAGGTCAAAGGTCAAGGTCACAGTGACCTTGAACATAGTATATCGCAACAATTGGTTTCCGGATGATAACTTGATAGTGGTTCAACCTAGAGCCATGAAACTTTACAGGCGTGTTGGCCTTGGTGCGAGGAAGAACCCTATTGATGTTGGACTCACCAGGTCAAAGGTCAAGGTCACAGTGACCTTGAACATAGTATATCGCAACAATTGGTTTCCGGATGAGAACTTGATAGTGGTTCAACCTAGAGTCATGAAACTTCATAGGTGTGTTGGCCTTGGTGCGAGGAAGAACCCTATTGACCTTGGACTCGCCAGGTCAAAGGTCAAGGTCACAACTCGACATTGGATCTGTGATCCTGAGCGGGATTTTTTCTTCATATGAAGATCTAGCTTTGCATCTGGTAGCATTTAAATTGTTTACTGACTTTGAGCCTTTTTGTTTGCCTGATTACTTGTTTCCGTTGTTTTCATTGACGTTGTTTACATTAGCTACGTCCTCATTTGTATGTAGTGTTTTATATTATATTACTGTAGAATTACTGTAGGATACATTGATTATTATTCCGGTATTGTAGCTCAAAAACTTTGGATTTTGTCCACATTTAGGCTCTATCGGGAGGCACTTTGGGAACTTCGGGCATTTTTTCAAAATGTTTCTAAAAATATTTTGAATTTAATTTTGATTGCTATTATTCATGTATCTTAATTATACATTTTGTTGTGGAGTTTGTAGGAGTGATATCGACTTGAGTCGATGCACTCCTGTGGATTCTTGTCCTACTTGTGTACACTGGGATGACTAACGTTGGAGACGGGTGTCGCGGTATGTTGGTGGCGGTGAGGTCCATAGGCCGGACCTCGCACCACGTTTTAATTCATTTTTTCGGTTTCTATTTCAGAGGAACATATGAACATGGTGATGATATTGTGACACCCATCCAAAGTATGCTACCATTGTCACGCTCTGTTCAACAAATAGAGCAGCTACAGTGCTCATGATAAGCAAGGGATAAGGCCTCTAGTTAGTGTTCTTAATCTCTTGCAAGCTGCTAGCTCGACCAGTGAAGGGATTACTCCGTCCATGGGAGCCGTGACATCGGGTAAGTCAGTTGTGGTCGAAGGAAGTGTAGATGTGGGTAGAGTGAGCACTTAAAAATAAAAAGCTCAAATAGGGAGGATATAGGGAGGAAGTCAGCAATTTTTTTTCTGGAAGGCTCAGCGAGGTCTAATAGACTGCGAGCGGGAGAGGCCCCTCTCTAACCTAACAACATTTGGGGCCAAATGTTGTTATGAGAAACTTGCACGAGCCAGTGCATGCGTCCACCCACCGCTTGGGAAGCTCTCTCTAGTGTGCAGCTGGGATCGGCTTCAGTCATGGCTTCCTCCTCTATGTTATTAAGCACACACGACTGCAGGCTAGCTACCCGACTTCAGATATCCAGTCAGCTGCGCGAAGATGGAGCCATTCTTCGGCCGTGAAGTTGGACCATCCGTTAGCTAGCGATCCGAGGCATCGATCAACAGGACGTTCGGAGAAGAGATCTATCTCTGGATCTTCGTCCCAAGAGCAACAAGCGCCGAAAAAACAGAAGACCACTGCTCCTCAAACCTCGGGAATGGACTTGCTGGCGCAGTTTGCGCAGCTGTTAGCAGCATCCCAGCAAAGCAAGAGCAGCCTCCCGCAGACTTCAGTGGTGAGCTGTCGGATGGTGTTGGGTCGGTCCGGTCAGTTGTGCATGTAGAAGAAGCCAGCTAGATCTGGGTTCAGATCTCTGTTTGGAGAACCCTCTCCATCTCGTTAACAGTCGGGGTTGACTTTGTCCATTGTGAGAAACCATAGAGAGTTGAAACATGCATCGAAACGTTCCTTCCACACTACAGCCGTGGCCGCCGGCAGTTATGACGTCTTCTACTTACATGGAAGTGCATGAAAGAGGATTAGCCTAGAAGTTTCTAAGCGGGATACTCAGCGAGATCTGGGGACAGATCGCAAGTGCAGAGCATTTATCTCCCTGTTAACAGTCGGGGACGACTTTTGTGTTGTAAGAAACTTCAATGAGGAGAGCATCCATCCTATGTGACGAGTCGGGGATGCTACTTCTGCACTTCAGCTGGGGTCGGCTGTGGTTACGGCTTCCTCTTCTTCCATGGATATGCACGATAAGGGATAGATGCCTACAAGTTTCTAACGGAATGCTCGGCGAGGTCTGGAGCTGACTGCGAGGTGGACATCCTTCTCCTTTCTGTCAGCTGTCGGGGTCGATTGTTTTTGGTTCGAGAAACTTTAGTGAGTTGGGATGCCCATTCACGCTTACGGCTCGGGTCGCTCCTTCCACACTGCAGCTGGTTTCGGTGGCAGCTATGGTATCTTCCCCTGCTTCATTAATGAAGCACATTGACTGCAGACTAGCTATCTGACTTTGCAGGTTCGGGTCGATAGCTAGTCGTTTCAGGTTTTTTAAAACTGGACATGCATCGAGGATCTGGGGCCAGATCTCAGTCCTGTGAGCAGCTTATGATAACAAGTGGATTATCATTGCTCTGCTAGCCTCGGTCACTGTCCGGCTGCCGCAGATTGCTCTGCGCATCGCAGCATTCCAGTGGCTGCTGGTACTACCATTTAACAGACTTCAATGGTGAGCTGTCGAACGGTGCTGCATTGGTCCAGTCATCCGTTCAGTTGGATGGAGTTGGCCATATTTGCTGATGGCACATTTGGATGGTGAGAGGGCTATGGAGTGTGAGTCTCCACCCTCACATAAGGGCACTTTAAGACTATGAAATTTCAGTCTTAAGCTCTTAGAATATTGTTCCATCTGAATATAAGTCTGCTTTAGATGAGTAGGCCGGAGATGAAGATATGTCCCTACCTGCATCATTTAATATATGCTCAGAAATAATGAAATGTGCTATTTCATTCAAAAGAGCTAATCTGGATGCAATGTCCTAAGCAGATCACCTTACCAGAGCTATGATGCCATGTCTCAATGGAAAAGAATATGAGGATGTGGTTCCTTGCTAAGTATGCCACGTACAACTCTGCACAGACAGTGGAATTTGGAGTTGGTAAGGCGTGATGCTTCCCTTGTGTTGTAATCACTTATAAATGATGAGGTGAAAAGCTCTCTCTGAGTTGCTCCGGTTACCAGAAATATACTATTTGATGACAAGCTTACGTTGCTATATGAGCAGGCTACAAGAAAGCTTCCAGTGCACTGCTATTGAAGTCGGTGTCTGATCAACACACTTCAGCAGACCGGGGTAAGCGAAGCCGTTCTGCTTCTAAGAAAGCATCAAGAGAATGTCTTGTGAGGGTACTATAATCCTCTTATATTTACTTCGGAAGTCGTCATTATAGCGACTTGGAAAAGGGGCATACATCTGATCAAGGCTATGGATCTGACGCCCCTAGGTTGACGGTTAATGGAAGGTTATCTTCACGAGAAACTGGATGTTAATCATAGAAGTTTCTTTCACAGAGAGTCGCTCCTGGTGGAGGTAAAGGCTCTCTTATTGAAGGGAACAATTGAGATCGACGAGACAAGCTTCTTTGCGGGGAGGACTTAGTTTCTTCTCCTGTAAGCATCGTAACTCGTACAGGTGATGGACATGACCTCTATTGCTTGCCAGTTGACGGAAGGGTATCATCTTCATGATAAACTGGATGTTAATCACGGAAGTTCCTTTCAAAGAGAGTCGCGCCTAGGGGAGGTAAGGCTCTCTTATTGAAGGGAACAATTGAGGTCATCGAGAATAGATTTCGGGTTGCTTCCCAATTGGTGATAGGTTATTAGCCCCGCAATTAAGTGAATAAATTGCGTAATATCAGTGGATGAGAATGTAATCTTGGTGAGACTGCGGCTATCAGCCCGGGCAAGCTCCACTTACAAGAATACTTGTTGGACAAATCTTCTAAGAGAGGCTTTCCTTCTGGAGGTACAAGCTCTACTATTGAAGAAATGCATTAGACGCCGTCAAAACTATTCTTCAGTTGTTTTATTATCATCTGTTTCTTGTCCTGAATCTGGATGCATAAATAGGCTGAACATTCCTTGGCGTCAAGACAGTTTATGTCATTGTGGACTCCATAGTAGCTTTATGTACGTTACAGCGGTCTTTTGGGTTAGGCTCTGACCGCTGTTTTTTGGGAATAAAAACTGAAAAAGGTGCTTTTCAGTTTGTTTTTTCTAGGTGTCATAGACTTGAGTCTTATTGTTTACACCATAGTAGCCTAGCTAGAATCGTGAGCGAGAATTTTTCAGTAATTATGCAGTGACACAACTGAATTTATTATCTCTTGGGACTGCGGTCTCTTTGGGAATTTAGGGCTGTTAATATAGCGGCTCTTCATTCCCTACCTTGCACGACGATAGTCGTAAGTCTCCGTTAAGTGAGCCTTCAGGGTTTCAATTTACACTGATATATCCATCTTCACAAAGATGAAGACTTATAAGCTATGGCAAATGTTGTGTAGCGGTCGAGGTATAAAGGCCATTTATCAACCAGCCTGGTTGGTCCGGATCTCTTAGTCTCGTGGTAAATCGGTCGCTTTGTATACTAGAGGTCGACGGTTCGAACCCCGGCTCCCGCACTTATCTCTCCTCCTGTTACATTTGGGGGCTCGTCCTATCCTCAGCAGTAGGTGGCACTGTGGGTGTTTCGACCGCTCTGAGGAAGGAACTTGGGTGAGATTCGCATGTGGTGAATCTCAAAAGAAGGAGAAAGTAGTGTAGCGGTCGAGGTATAAAGGCCATTTATCAACCAGCCTGGTTGGTCCGGATCTCTTAGTCTCGTGGTAAATCGGTCGCTTTGTGTGCTAGAGATCGACGGTTCGAACCCCGGCTCCCGCACTTATCTCTCCTCCTGTTACAGTTGTAAGTCTCCTTAGTGAGCTTCTAGGGCCACAGTTATCAGCTTTTAATGGTCTTCACGTACAGAAAGACCTTTAGCTGCTTCAGCTAGGCTGAGTTCGGACAGGATCCCATTTGTTAGAGGAGGTTATTCTCTTCCAACCGGTATGGTTTGGTGTGAGTTATTATGTAAATACAGTGTATTTGTTCATCACGCCCTTCTCTGGCCTTAGTGGCATTATGGAGTCGTTCAGACATGAGGGAGCTTTGCGGTTCCTATACTATTTGATGACTAACACAAAAACGATTCAAGTAAAGAGGGTGGGGGGTGGGGGGGGGTTCGGTATGAAATTTTCATTAACAGGAGATTACAGGGCAGGACATAGTTTCCTTCCCGTAAGCCTCGTAGGCACCTAAGTATATTTATATGCCTGCCTTTCATGACTTCTTGATTAGTGGCTGGGTCGTATTCTGTGGCAACTTCATGGGCACATCCACTTTTTAGTTGGTTTGTTTCCTGTGGTTGTTCGTTTATAAGTCATATACGAGCATATGATTCATCATCAATAAATTGCTAGCCTTTGTATACCTGTATAGTCAGTTAACTGGTATTCAGATGATTACATGCAGGATTTCAGTGCTCGCGTGCATAATATGTGTATTATTAGGCAGATGCATTATTGTATGTTATGGTCCTTAGAAACAATGAATTATTTCTGGGGCAGTCCATGACGAGTCTGTTTATCATAGCTCATTCCATTTCTAAATCCAGGTTTCTATAAGTTTCGGTTTACAAATCGAATATAAGATTTCTATGCATTTTCGTATTTTTGCACGTGTCTGGGAGTGTTATTTATTGGAATTAATTGTACACCTGAATGGGATCGCCTGTGAGTTGCCTTGGAAGTGTGTTTACTCTCCATAGATCGTCTATTGTGATTCTATTGGACAAGTGTATGTTGTACATATTATATCACTGGTTTTTGACCTATCTACGTTAGTTACAAACGTGCGTATTAATTACCGGAATCGCCATGATAGCCTTAGCTTCTGAAGTGGCATTAAGCACCAAGCTGTCAACGATCTTGCGCCTCCTTATCTTTGCAATCTAGTTAAGAAGTATGAACCTGCTCGTCCTTTGCGATCAGCTTCTTCGTGCAATCTTGTTCAGACTGCAGGAAAGCTGGTCCCAGCTGGCGATCAGGCCTTCTGCATTACGGCACCACGTTTGTGAAATGCGTTACCTGACGACATCAAAAAACCACAGTCACTCGAGTCATTTAAGAGACATGTAAAAACACACCTGTATAAACTGGCTTATAGCTGACCTGCTTGTATTATATAAAATGCAGTTTAGTTTTGTGTGAAGCCTGTGAGCACTTATGTGGATACTCGGCTCAGAACCATATTATTATTATTATTTATTAATAATAATTAATATCTGGGTGCCTGTTTGGCGAATATGTATTGTTATTTGGCACCGCTTCTACTGATTCCAAAGCACTCCCCTCTTTGTTTCTGTAAAAGATTCCTTCAAAAAAAAAGGGGGGGGGGGTAATTTTTTAAATCTCCTCCGGCTTGATAAGTGTGTAACTATGAATGAAGCTGTTTTGTCTGTCGATTATATCTGATCCTGGATACAGCTTGTTTATTATTGTATATGGCGTATGTTTGTTGGGGTTAACCTCTCACTCTCGAATACACCATCCTAATTTTTGGGCTTAGTCCAGACTAGCCTTAAAATTGGGAACTCGTTACATCCAATTAGCATTGTCATTTATGCTAAGAATATGGAAATTTCTCGAATTTGGCTCCTTATTTATGATATGTCTTCTCTATTATTGTATAGAGAGACATACATGTAATTCCTTTTAAATTTAATTTCCTTTCACCTTGGATTGCAGGCTTAGGGACTATGTTGGTCTACTAATTCTGAAGTCCTAGGCCCTCCGCCTTTTTATGATTCAGCTAGTCTGGGCCATTGGTTTCTAGTATAAAAATATGATAAATTTAAAGTAATTTGTATATTTTTTATACTTACCAATGGTTAGACGGATATGTCCCTCCCATGAGTGGTCACTTATACCTCCTCGCTGAGTTATTCTGTAGTACGCTTCTACAAAGAATGATGTTGGCGTCAATTCCGGTCACTTCCTGACGGCTGCGCATGCGTGGAGGGTAAAAGTATGAAGAACCGATAGGACTTTTAATTTTTGGTTTTGCAAGCAAATTTGGGGGATTGGGGGGGGGGGGGGGGGGGTCAAAATTTGTGTTTGGCCCTTGATAACTGAGTTTGCACCAGCTTGTCTGGACCATTGGAAAGTATAAAAAATATACAAATTACTATAAATTTATCATATTTGTGAGCTAAACCTTATTCATACTGAGATATTCAATTGAATTGTAAGACTGGTGGTGATGTATTACAAATATTTTCTATAAGGATAATCAAAAAAAGCTTTGTTTTTGCTTATGCAGACCATATACCATTGCACATCTGACAGAAAATTTCCACTAATGTGCCAGAAATTCTTGTGCCATCAGGGCTCGATTTAACTGGATTAGCATAGCACTTTGCTCTCCAATTTCTGAATTTTTCTATTCAAGATTTATTAGTTTCAAGTGCTTTTGGATCAACTGCTAATCAATTTTCCAGGGTGAATAGTAAATTGCTATTCAAAATTTTCAGATTAAATCAAGCCCTGGCCATTAATCTTGAAAACAAGCAATTCATTTGTAAACTGTCGCCTAGACAAAATAAAAACAATGTATGTAGCATATTACTTTCGGTACTTTTAAGGGTTATATCACAGTATTAGATTGGTATTCAGTATCTGACTCGTCTGAGATTTACTGATAGAACCAAAGGGGAAATCACACCAGGAAAATACAGAATAAGTTTTCCTTGTATCATTCTACCACAGCGCCACATTTGCCACAGCAAATGAGTGGAAATTTTGGGGCTTGTTCCAAACAGGCTTTTGCGATGTCCTTAACAAGCCAATTAGGAGGTCCTGCTGACATTAAACAAATCACCAGAGAAATGATTTCAAGTCTTGGCTGCCTTACAGACATGTTAAGTCTCATGGATTCACTGTGAGACACCCGGATTGGGTTATGATCTCCCAAACTCACGGTAGCACCCATAAATCTCCTGCATTGTCAGATTTCAAGTGAAAAAAACGAAATCGACCATTTCTTTATTGTATCCAGTTTACTTCACGTTTGCAAACAGTAATCCGTGAGATCTGCTCAGTGACCCGGATATTTAAGTAAGCTTCAGAAATTCAGTCTCTTTTTTTTTTCTCTTCCCTTTGTTCCAAATTGTGTTTAATTAAAATAAATTAATACAAGAATGGACTATTTGATATTATTCTGTCATTAAATTGTGATCGAAGACCCAACAATATAGCTTGGTGCAATGTTTTCACAACAAATTTTTAGCAGATGTTATCTCCCTGGGAGCTTTCCAGCGGACGTTCTTTCCCTGCGAGATTTTCAGTAGATGTTTTCTTGCCGGGAGCTTTCCAATAGATGTTCTCTCTCTGATAGCTTTCCAGCAGATGTTATTTTACCAGGAGCTTTCCAGCAGATATTCTCTCCCCGAGAGCTTTCCAGCAGATTTTCTCTCCCTGAGAGCTTTCCAGCAGATGTTTTCTCACTGGGAGCTTTCCTGTAGATGTTCTCTCCCTGAGAGCTTTCCAGTAGATGTTTTCTCCCGGGGAGCTTTCCGGCAGATGTTCTCTCCCTGAGAGCTTTCCAGTAGATGTTCTCACCCTGAGAGATTTTCAGTAGATTATGTTAGTGACTGGTACCATCAGTGAATTGTGCTATCCATATCAATGGATAAAGTAGTGAATGTCATTTTTTTTTCTAAGTACTAGTGCTGATAGGCACAGATGATAATGAAATCTTGGCTTGAGGCGCTAACCTTATTCAGCCCTTAAAATCTGGATGAATACAGTGAAGCCCTGTTAATTAATTATACACCCACTTTTTTTTCAAAAGGTGGGGTATACTGGATTGCACCTGTTCGTGCGGCCATCCCTACGTCTGTCCATCTGCACTCAGATGTCTGTTTGCTTATAACTTCAACATTACTGCTCAGATTTTGATGAAATTTGATACAGATGTTCACTATCATGAGATCTTTAAGCAGCCCATTTTGCTGTTGGAATATTTTTTCTGTGAGTTATGGCCCTTTGAATATACAAAAATAGGCTATTTTTTGTCTGTTCGCCTTGTATCTCAGGTTTGGGTTATTGGATCTCAATGAAATTTGGAATGAAAATTGTTTATGGGAAAGGCTTTCAAATGAGCCTCTAATAATATTTCTTACTTTTCACTTTTTAGACTTTTCCCCCGTTTTAACATTGAAAATTCACTTTTTGCCTCGTAAAATAGCTAGTTTTTTGTCTGTTCGCCTCATATTTCAGGTTTGGGTTATCAGATTTAAATGAAATTTGGAATGAAGATTCTTTATGGGAAAGGCTTTCAAATCAGTCATGTCCCTGCAGTAAAACAAAAACAAATACATGCAAATCACCTCCCCACATGTGGCATTATGTCTTTGTTCTACATCTCTTATGTGGATTGTCACTAGACTTCAGTAACAGGTGTTTCTGGCCTTCACAATTACCTCACTGTAAAACAAAGACAATAATTTTGCTATTTGCTTGGTAAAATAGCCAATTCTTTGTCTGTTTGCCTCATATCTCTGGTTTGGGTTTAGCGGCTCTCAATGAAATTTGAAATGAAGATTGTTTACAGGAACTTTCACAGTATTGTGGTTCATTTCTTGTCATTGTTTGGCTGTATGCACCGTGGGGAATGCCCTGGGGCGTGGCCCCCCTCTTGTTATATGCGTTAATTCAATAATCCTATTAATTGCATATCACATACAAAGACCAAACCATTTATCATACCTTCAGGACAAATTTGACCTTTGCATTGCATGCATGCTATAGAGTGAAATCCTGATAACTAAAAAACAAAATTGTAACCTATGGAAGAAGTAGTCTGAAAACCACTGAATTAATTATGTTTACAGAGCTATTTGGCTTTTGTGTATTTAACTGCGCAAGTCTGAAGATCTCTTACCATTAAAATAAGTGTAAAATTCGAGAATTTTTCACCAAATTTTCCTTTGTAAATTGTATAAACTTTTTGGCCAATGATTTCATGAATCATATCTTCATGAATATTTCATGAAATCTAGTCATGACTGCTTCACAGCAGCCTTGACTAGGTTTAGTGATGAACCGATAATCGGAATTGGCAATCAAAACCGGACGGTTATGGGGCATCGGCTGATTATGACAACCGGCAGTTAAAAACGGTCAGTTTCTGGTTATTCTATATTTAACACTGACTATTAAAAATCCCTTTGATATCCGGTCATTTCAATAAAGTTTCTCCATTAAAAAAGTGTGTAGTGCATAGGAGAAAAATTAGGGATTTTCAGAGCAGAGATATTACAGAATTTACCAACTGCAATCGGTACGAGATCGCCACCATTTCCTGAAGATTGTAGAGTTCATGTAAACATTAGAGAAACACATCAAGGGAGGTAACACGTTGGAAAAAGAACATTGAATAATACGTTCTGACAGACGTGTAAACCATGCGTCATACGACTTCACAGCACACATTAACATCAAAATTCTTATTCATTTAAGACACAAAGTATGCTTGCTCAGTATATTCCTGGTTAATATAGCCAAGTGTTTTGTATCCTTTCATATGTAATGGATTTGGTAACAGCAGTTGAAAAATAATATACAATAGAAGTTCTAAATTACTCTGTTATAATTCATCCGCTCATAACAGAGGTTTAATTCTATTTTTGTTGGCTTCAAGTCATTTCCATGTTTAAAATGAATCGATGTACCTTATTGGTTCATGCCATAGTGCACTTTGCTGTTGTTTCATTCCTCGAGGTGAAAGCGAGGGATCAATCAGATTCCAGTATTCGAAATCATTCCCTGCGAAATTATCCTATATAAGAGCGGTCTCGCTCATAATTCGTCGTCCACTTTATGTTTGGCTGAAGCTTTGATCTGGCTGTCCAAACTTAAACCATACACTAGCTTAGTTATGGGGACACTTTACAACCTGTAAAAAGGTTAACCATAATGTGTGCCGCAATTTTGGGACCCGTTCAACTCGGCCTTGGTGAGAATCAACGTTTCTGACAGTGATTCTCTCCAGGTCTGAGTTCTAGGCAGAGCATCCACATTTACCGAACATATGTTGGGTGGAATTTTAACCTCCTTTTTGGTAAAAGTGTTGTGAACCTGTGGGTTTTGATCCGTCAATCATATTCATGTCCATTTCATATCATACTATTTTTGGCTTCTTAATAAACCACGTATAAACTGTTATTCCTATTTTATTGTGTATTCATCCAGACCACAACACATAACTTAATGATTATTCTACCTCTAGAGGTGAGATATATTTTATCCATGGTTTGCTAGTTGACCCAGATCCTCACGAATCTGAAGAACAACAGGGAGATTTCGGCCAGGGTTCTAGCCCCTGGAGAGTCTTCACCCCACCCCCTGTTACACACAAAACCTTATTAACACTATTTACCGGAATAAAAACGCAATCTTCACAAGAACAATATCGTGTGATTGTATCGTTAATAATGATCTTTTCCCCACACCCCAACCAAAATGCAAATATTATTTTGGCTAATATTGCCCAGCACTAAAAATGCCTACTCTGAGAACTTATGTGGTATTGAGCTTTCATAATTGATGATTTATCAAAGATATTCTGTAGTATAACAGGCACCAACAGATTTTCTTCAGTGTCCTACTTCAGCCATTGGAATCGGCATCGCAATTGGCATAATTGGCAGAGAAATAACCAGTAATCAGTTAATAGCAAGTTTTGATAATCGGTTCATCACTAACTTGGTTTGATGAAAAATGTTTTAAAATTACTCAGCAGGTTAAGAGTTATGAATATTGAAACTTTTATATCTTGTTTGATGGTGCTACATGAGGACTGTCAAACAATGTGTAATAAAATAAATGTGAAATTTATCACTTGTATACCAGAAGTACTAATTTCATATTAATTGAACACTCCTGTTAGATGGCTATTTTTTTACCTGCAATGTGGTTCCTTTGTTTCTGAAAAACTTCTTTGAAGTTCTGAAGTTTTAGTCTGTATGAACCTTTACATTCATTTGGAATTAAATTCTTGTGTTGAAAAAAAAAAGAAACCATTTCACAGTTACACATATGAAGGAAATTTATTGGCATATTCTGCTTTCAAGGCTAAATATTAGATTATTATCAGTTTTATATTCATGTATATTTCTTGAATAAAATAATTATTTCAGATGCTGCCTCTTTCAAAATGTTTGCTGTCTATTGTGCATTGTCTTTGCATTATTCAAGAGTATGTATGGTTCTGTTTGAAGTTTTTCTTGCTTTTAATCTCTGTGTTTAGGCCACAAAAAAACTGAAAATTGGTCATTCATTCTTGCTAATAAAAACAACACCATTTTCAATTTCTTGAAAATGAGTTATTAACTCTTGAACCTTGCTCATATTATCCAAATTTACTACTTTAATTATTGTTTTTTCAAATTTAAAAAAGAATTCAACAGAGCTCTACAAGCTTGTTCCAGTGATGAGTCTCATGATATATAGTTTTGTTGAAATTTTTCGAAAAATTTATTTTTAACTGCTAAATTTGAAAATTTTGTGATTGGATGCAGACGATTTATTAGGTAAGGGGTTAAATAAAATGTAGTAATCCTGTGATTAATGACATTACACGCTGTCATTCATGACCTGGTTCAGCCCTATACAAAGTGGGATTTTTTCAATAATACCTTTCTTTCAATACTGTGGCATACAAAAATAATATTAAAGTTTAACTGAAGCTGTTCTAGGTGTTCATTTGCCAAGTTCCAGGCCTTAATTTTTGTCTCTATTCATGAGAATTGGTTTTGATTCCTGCAAACTCTTGCTGCGAGAATCAGTTTTCAGTTCTTAAATAATTTAAAATATGGGAATACTGTTATATCCTTTTTTGTAAAACATGGACATGTTCCAATATAAAAATAAACCTGACATTATAAGTTACAGGGTGAAGCCAAACCTAATATTGTTTTCTCTGAGCCGTATATGACACTGTATCTGCCAACTAAAAGCCCCGTAACGTATTTACGATCAAGTAACGTATTTATTATGCACGGCATGCTAAAATGTCATTGGGAAAGTTAAAAGATGCACACTTATCGAAAAATGTAAACAAAGCAGACGATGTTTACATACACAACAAGGGGAGTAATTTTGCTTCCGCATTGTAATAAATCACTCGTGACTTGTTCTATAACCGCCAATGTTTTGGGCTGGTTTGGCATTTTATTATAACAATTTCATTCAATCGAATGCAAGGTTTATAACAATTTCATTCAATCGAGTGCAATGCTTATACAACGGGGCTATTTTATATGATGGGTTTTCTGTATGACTGCGCTGCAGCATGTACATACGTGTAAATTAAAAGCTGAGGCGTGTGGATATAATGATAAAACAAAATGGCTGACGGGCACCTAATATTAAATTAATCCTGAACCTAATATTGCGGAGTCCATGTCTCTTAGTAACTTCATTTGATTGGATAAAATATCTTACTAGCATGATAATTATATATTTACTGCAGTTTAACACATGTGGTCCTAGTTCTAACTTTGGTTAGTTTCTTGCCTTATACAGGGACCGATCAGGACTATTTAAAATACGCTCTAGCCTCGGAGCCTATTTTTTTAATTCATGCGCCAGATTTCAATTTACGGAGTCACACTGCTGTTTGTAACACACACTGCAAGTTTGTAATAGCTCTCATCATTTTCATTTAGTACACTATAGCAAACATTAATCTTCACCGTGGTTTCTGATCAAGTCTTGGCTGCCTATTTAGGCAGCCAAGACTTGATCAGAAACCACAGTGAAGATTAATGCTTGGTAATTAAAACTTGAAGTATTAACTTATGCACTCTACAACAATGATAAATGATAATCATATATATAATACATGTAAGAGTGTCTCTCTCAATTATCCATCGAAAGAATATCAAAATATGATCTGAGAAGTTATGCGCCAACTGAGAAGCCTATTTCTGAGATTTAAGAGCCAGGTCCTGATGTTTCAGAACCAAATACGCACTGGCACATGCCCAGGTCGGTCCCTGCTTATATATACAATGTAGAACACATGAACCAATATACAAGCTGTTTGGTAGTTTTATCACTGAAAATTACAGTATATTGACAGCGGCTTCTAGTGAAGTCTTGACTCCTGAAAACACTGATCCTTCCAAACAATATGGTAATTGTGTCTACTCATCCACTGCTAATTTTCCTTCACATAATAATTCATGTATACTTGGGTTGAAAGAGTTGAACATTTATCCCTGGAGCTGTAGCATTGTAGTTGGCACCTTTGTGCTTTCAAGAGGCAGTACAGTTAAAACTAGAAGTCCTGTCATGAACTGTGCACTTTTCTAGGCTTAATTGGGGCGTAGGAATTGCACGCAATTGCCTTATTGAATGGCATCCAAAGCACGGCAGGTTCTTCTGGTTACTCCTAGCAATCACTGGCAATGTTCCTGCCAATGGGCCTCTGGGTTACCTGGAGGTCCATTGGCTGAAGCATTGCTTGTGCACAGGCCATATGTACAGAATTTGATGGCCTTACTATGGTCATAACGCGTAGATTAACTTGCAGATCGACTTGCTATTTGTGTGCATTTTATGACAGGACTTCTAGTTTTAACTGTATGTGAGTAGCTAACCCTTTACACAATGCCACAATAGCCCTCATAATTCACAAACTGAGCAGTTGAATTTTTTTTTTTTATTTTCAACAAACCATATGTGACCCTTCCCCCTCCCCATTTGTTGGACTGAGCTTGTTGAGCCCTTTCTAATGAGGGGTCACATGATATGGTTTTATTGAATTTTTTTTTTAATAATTTGAAAAAATATTAAAATATAAAATTTTTAAATCGTGTGTGTTAGGTAAAGGGTTAATAAAAAAGTATTAAGTGCGGAGGCACATTGCAAGAAGCCTTGGACTTGAGATCAAACGATTGATGGGTTGACCCATGTCATCTGCATTGTCTCCTTTAGCAGGGTACTTCATTCCAATTACCTGTCCATAGTGGCACTGTGTATGGCACAATGATGGTGCATTTGCCTTCAACCAACACTAAACTTGCTTGTGCTGGGTAAGTACATTGGAGTGTTGGTGGCACTGTGTATATAGGGCACAACAATGGTGCATTTGTCTTCAACCAACACTAATCTTGCTTGTGCTGGGTAAGTACATTGGAGTGTTGGTGGCACTGTGTATATAGGGCACAACAATGGTGCATTTGCCTTCAACCAACACTAAACTTGCTTGTGCTGGGTAAGTACATTGGAGTGTTGGTGGCACTGTGTATATAGGGCACAACGATGGTGCATTTGCCTTCAACCAACACTAAACTTGCTTGTGTTGGGTAAGTATGTTGGAGTGTCTGACAGTAACTTGGCATTGCTTGGTGGTTTACTCTGGGTTCCACCACCCCAAAAACAAAACAAAATAGATAATTTAATTGATAGATGATACTATCACCTGCTTTAGATCAACTATCCCTGTAAACAAGAATGTATTTGTGAATGATTTACTGGAACAAAAAAATTAGCGTTTAAATTTTTAGCTCAACTTGACAAAGTCAAGCTGAGCTATTGCCATCACTTCTCGCCCACCGGTGTACGTATGTATCTCCGGCGTACGTACGTCCACAATTTCCTTTGGCACACTGCACAGGTCGCATTTATTATCAGATTGCTTTGAAACTTGGTATGCTTGTTTGGGGTGGCCTCTAGATGGGAGCTATCGATTTTCGTCAATTTCCGTCAAAAAACGTTGCCGCGGCTAATGTTCATAGAACTTAGTTTAATCAGACCTCAATATTTCCCTTTGGCACACCCTACAGGGCACATTTATGATTGGATTGTTTTGAAACCTGGTATGCTTGTTTGAGGTGACATCCAGATGGGAGCTATTGATTTTCTTCCATTTCTGTTAGAAAATGTTGCCGCGGCCAACGTTCTTAGATCTTAGTTTAGTCAGACCTCAATATTTCCCTTTGGCACACCCTATAGGGCACATTTATGATCGGCTTGCTTTGAAACCTGGCATGCTTGTTTGGGTTGACCTCTAGATGGGAGCTTTTGATTTTCGTCAATTTCCGTCAAAAAACGTTGCCGCGGCCAATGTTCATAGAACTTAGTTTAATCAGACCTCAATATTTCCCTTTGGCACACCCTACAGGGCACATTTATGATTGGATTGTTTTGAAACCTGGTATGCTTGTTTGAGGTGACATCCAGATGGGAGCTATCGATTTTCTTCCATTTCCGTCAGAAAATGTTGCCGTGGCCAACGTTCTTAGATCTTAGTTTAGTCAGACCTCAATATTTCCCTTTGGCACACCCTACAGGGCACATTTATGATCAGATTGCTTTGAAACGTGGTATGCTTGTTTGGGGTGACCTCTAGATGGGAGCTATCGATTTTCGTCAATTTCCGTCAAAAAACGTTGCTGCGGCCAATGTTCATAGAACTTAGTTTAATCAGACCTCAATATTTCCCTTTGGCACACCCTACAGGGCACATTTATGATTGGATTGTTTTGAAACCAGGTATGCTTGTTTGAGGTGACATCTAGATGAGAGCTATCGATTTTCTTCCATTTCCGTCAGAAAATGTTGCCGCGGCCAACATTCTTAGATCTTAGTTTAGTCAGACCTCAATATTTCCCTTTGGCACACCCTACAGGGCACATTTATGATCAGATTGCTTTGAAACGTGGTATGCTTGTTTGGGGTGACCTCTAGATGGGAGCTATCGATTTTCGTCAATTTCCGTCAAAAAATGTTGCCGCGGCCAATGTTCATAGAACTTAGTTTAATCAGACCTCAATATTTCCCTTTGGCACACCCTACAGGGCACATATATGATTGGATTGTTTTGAAACCTGGTATGCTTGTTTGAGGTGACATCTAGATGGGGGCTATCGATTTTCTTCCATTTCCGTCAGAAAATGTTGCCGTGGCCAACGTTCTTAGATCTTAGTTTAGTCAGACCTCAATATTTCCCTTTGGCACACCCTACAGGGCACATTTATGATCAGATTGCTTTGAAACGTGGTATGCTTGTTTGGGGTGACCTCTAGATGGGAGCTCTCGATTTTCTTCCCTTTCTGTCAAAAAATGTCACGGCCAACGTTCTTAGAACTTAGTTTAGTCAGACCTCAATATTTCCCTTTGGCACACCCTACAGGGCACATTTATGATCGGATTGCTTTGAAACCTTGCATGCTTATTTGGGGAGACCTCTAGATGGGAGCTATCAATTTTCTTCCATTTCTGTCGAAAAATGTTGCCGCGGCCAACGTTCTTAGGACTTCGTTTAGTCAGGCATCAATAGATTCCTTTGGCATGCCCTGCAGGGCACATTTTGATCAGATCGGTTTGAAACTTTGTATGCTTGTTTGGGGTTACCTCTAATGGGAGCTATCAATTTTCTTCGTTTTCTGTCAAAAAATGTTGCCACTGATCTTCGATGAACTTAGTAAAAACTTAGTGTAGTTAAGCATCAATATTTCCCTTTGAATCACCCTGCAGGGCACATTTATGATTGGATCGCTTGCAAAGTTGGTGTGCTTGTGTGGGGTGACATCTATATGGGAGCTGTCGATTTTCTTCCATTTCCGTCTAAAAATGTTGGCGCTGACCTTTGAACTTAGACCTCAATATTTCCTTTTAACACACCCTTCAGGGCACATTTATGATCGGGTCACTTTGAAACTTGGTTTGTGTGTTCGGGGTGACCTCTGGATGTGAGCAACTGCTTTTTTTCATTTCCATAAACAATTATTGTCGTTATCACCAGCCTTTGAGCTCACTGCATCTGTGCATCAACTTATCCCTTTCGCACTCTCTGCAAGGTATATTTATGAATTTCCATACCCCCTCCCCCCCCCCCACCCCCCCACCAAAAAAAAAAAATCATTGCCACAAGCAGTGACTTTCTACTTCGTGCATTTGTGCATTAACATCTTCCTTTGGCATGCCTCAGAGGGCACATTCATTATCAGGTTGTTTTAAACTTTGTATGCTTATGCAGGGTGACAAAGATAGGAGCTATTGATTTTCTTTTCATTTCCATCAAAAATTGTTGCTATTAGCAACAATCTTTGAATTTATTGCATTTGTGCATTAACATTCTTTGACATGGCCTACAGGCCACATTTATCATAGGATTGTTTTTGAACTTGGTGTGCTCATTAGGCAAGACCTTTAGATAAGAGCCATTGATTAGCATTCATTTCTGTGCAAAAAAGTTTCCTTTTACAATAACCTCTGAACATACTAAATTTGTGTATCAACATTCTTCCTTTAGCCAGTCTTACAGTTTACATTTAAAAATGCATGGATTACTCTGATGTTGTGCACACACAATGCTGTTATGGTGAAATTTCATCAAATAACGTTGGTACCAATGATCTTCAATTTTGCCGTTTCATTTATAACTTACCGAGTTCAAGTTTGTCAAGTTGAACTACAGTGTCATTGACACTTTCATTATCTTACAAGAAGAACGTATTTTCCCCCATACAAGTAAAATTGTCTAGACCAAATACAAATATGTATTAACTGGTTGAGTGCTGGAAACCCAAATTTGGGCTTTACTCAGGCGTGTGGGTACTACAAGTTAAAGGCTTCATATCCTGTGGATGACCTTCAAATTATCTTCGAAGTGAGATTATTAAGTCTGTAGGGATTTGCTTTGTTGCAGTTCATGGGAGAGGGCAACGACATGAGAACAAATTTTTCTGACCTTTTAAAAATAATGTAGCACTTGCAAATAAAATTTGTGTAGCACTAATTTTTTTGAATTTTTGCATCAAAACATAGCTTATGACCCCTTATTGGAACTAGCTCGGGAAGCTCATTCCATTGAGGGGTCATAAGCTATGTTTTTGTGACAAAAAATGAAAAAGTATTAAAAATTGAATGGTGAATGTTGTGAATGGCGCCATTATGGTGTGTAAAGGGTTAAGGGTACCAACTGCTCGTGTGATTATTCGATTCAGAAAGAGAACGTTTTTGACCTTGCCCCTGTGTCATATATCAACTTGTCCTAACGGACTCGTCAGTATTTTATTAATTAATTAGAAAAGATGGGGGCGCGGTGGCTCAGTTGGTAGAGGTGCAGGCTGCAAGTCGAGAGGTCCTCGGTTTGAATCCCACCAGTGGCAACCGCGTTGTGTCCTTGGGCAAGACCACTTCACCCCCATTGCCCATTGGGGGCACGGTGACGCTGTGTACTAAGGCGTACTGCACGTCGATGGTGCACTTGTCTTCAACCAATGCTAACCCTGCTTGTGTGGAGTTAGTATGTTGGGGAGCTGACAGTTGCTCGCTGTTGCTCGGTGGTTCTCTCCGGGTACTCCGGCTTCCTCCACCCATAAAACTGTCATGGTCATGATTAGCCATTGTGCAGAAATATGTGACCTTAAACACCAATAAATAAATAAAGAAATAAATAAATAATAATTAGAAAAGATTTATGAACATTCATGAAAAACAAATTTTTAAGTTTTGATGGCCTTGTTATATGTTTCATTGTTCACAATATAATTATTTTATTGTTTATGTTTGCTTTTTTAATATTAGGGAGTTTTATGTTTATTGTTTAAAAATTCATTCTTATCTCATCTGACTGAAAGTCAGTGTGAGTTGTTGCCATCTTCTGATGTCCATCATGTGTTATCTGTATGTGTTAACTTTTACCTTTTATATTTCAGTCTTTAGAAATTCACCGGACCCAATGTCCTCTGATTTGGTATACATCATCCTTGGGTGACTGACATTAACTTTGGTTTCAGAATATAAATTCCCCACACTTATTTTAAATTTGCATCTTAGATGGTACATTTTTATTTTGTGTTCACCTTTGTTTAGGTTAGTTTCTTTGAAGCCAATGGCCCAAATTTTCCTGTATTGTTTCTGGTTGTTTAACCCTTTACCTAACCTGAAAAGCAGATGACACTTGCAAAAATAATTCTTGAATAACTAATTTTTTTCATTTTTTGTCTCAAAAACATAGGTTATGACCCCTCTTTGGAACGAGCTCGACGAGCTCGTTCCAAAGAGGGGTCATAACCTATGTTTTTGAGACAAAAAATGAAAAAAAATAGTGAAAATGAAGGCCACACAAAGTAGATGTGCTGTTTCTCAGGCCAAATTTTCTAAAATTGCATGCGGGCGGGTGGTTTTTTATTTTATATTTTATTTTTGTAATTATTTCTTTGCCATCAGAAGTTCATATTCTTGGTTTATTTTATGTTTTATGCCTCATAATCTACAGAATAGTAAGGGTGGTGGTGTATTTCGTCCCTTGGGTGCAACAAGGCTTTGCAATGCTAAAGCATTGCAAAGCCTTGTTGCACTCAAGGGACAAATTTATCTATTTTATTAACTTGTGTAAAATATCAGACATGAACTATTTAATTTTTATTGTTTTAAGTTTGCATTGGTCATAAAAAGAGAGCATGCGGCAGCCAAAAGGACCATGTGGGAGGGCCTGAGAAACAGGTTTTTAATTTTATTAAACCTAATTGGCGATTTTTGAGAATAGTGCTGGCCGGTTTTGGCCGTTACCTTAGGTAAAGGATTAAGACCATAACTGTTAAATGACGAATAATTCCCAGGAGAGTAAACATTTCAAATTTTTTAGACTATTTTAAACTGTCTTCAAGAATTTAAGGGAAACAGAGTCTCTCTCTCTCAAGTCAAAAAAAGTTCTCGTGTTCAGCCCTAACTATCTGTATGTATACATATTCAATTGGACAACTCAAACCAAATTAATTGATGCTCAGACATCTTTTCAAATAAGTGAAGCTTTTCCGATGCTAAGTTGTCCGTCGTCCATCCGTCCATCTTGCTGTACATCTGTCTGTCCACCTGTCTGTCTGATCATCATCAACATTTTGCTTGTCCAGGCCATAATTTCTAAACCACTGAACATTTTTAATTAAACTTTATAACAATATGTAATATCAAAGGACTGCATTACGTGTACACTCCATACGAAAAAATTATCCAAAAATCGCCGGAGTGTGTTATGTGTAATTAAATAATGTCAGACATCCACTCACTAATCAGTGTTGATTAGACTGTATTGGGAAAAGATTCGCCAATTAACATATTAATTTCTGTTCACTAAATCTTCTTTTTTGTACCTGGTACATTTTGTTTGGGAATTTTGTATATCAAATAAAATCTTTAAAGGTGAAAATCTGTTCGGTGAATCCCGTTATTTTGTGTGATAAATTTGACCCCAAAAATTAGAATTTTGCCGATCACGTGCAACAGTGTGGCTCTTCTGTCATTTGGATCTACATTGCATGAAATATTCTGAAGTCATTGGAGACCATCGAACAAACTCAGTATTCAGTCTGTTTTTGAACAGACATGGAAAGTTATAGATCGCTTATACATTTTTAATTTTTGAACATCAAGGGAACTTACCTGCTTTTGTCAGGGGAATAACATCATAATCCACCCAAATGTCAAATTATAACACGATTTTTGTGACATATCTGGCAGCTATTTACAGCCTCGGATATCTAGTGAAGTGGATTGTTGTCGAAACAGATCAGATCCACCCGCGCGTGCCTTTTTACGGAGCTATTTTAAAACACAGCATCCAAATTCAACTTCCGATCGATAAAGCATGTCCACACAAAAAACAAAATGACGCCAGGAATACATTACTTGAATTTATGGTTGCGAGAACAACACCGCAACATCTTATGGTAACTGGGGGAAACGGTCATAGCAGCCTCGTAATTGCTGAGAACACCAGTTTTGCTGTTTTTTGTGCAGGTGGGGGAGGGGGGTGTGGGGAAGGGAAGGGAAAAAAATCGACCAAACTCATTACTCACAACCCAACTCGGATGATGCCATGCATCATACTGATACTACGAGGATAATTAATGCCCCCCTTCTTTGTGAAATTCTTGAACCGCCACTGCAGGGAGCCACCTGTCTTCTCAGTTGCCTCTTAACCCTTTACCCAGTATGGATAGCAGACGATGCTTGCAAAATAAATTCTTGGATAACATTTAAAAATTTCAAACTTTTGTCTCAAAACATAGCTTATGGCCCCTCATTGGAACGACTCGAGGTCATAAACTATGTTTTTTGGACAAAAATTTAAAACAATAAAATTTGAATGGAGATTTTTGTGTATGGTGCTGGCCGAATTTGGCCATTAACGTTGGGTAAAGGGATAACTGAGCTTTATTGTATATGCCATATCATCAACACCTTTTCCAAGCTATTACTCATTAACATCTGTCAAGGGGCAAGGCAGTTGACGCCTCTATCGAATTCAAAGTTGAATAGAAATCCATACTTGCCGCGGAGAGTTATGATTACCAAAACACCTTATACAGTAGACAAAACAGTGGCAGGCAAAAGTGTTATTAGACTATAATTTCCACCCCCCAAAAATAAACCCACTATTTTTAAGAAAGAGCATACCAACTGCTGGGGAGCTTTCTGGCATTAGTGTCCACCCAATGGGGATAGCAAACGGCACTTGCCGCTAGATAAATCCTTGAATGACTAGATTTTCATATTTTGGGTCAAACACATAGCTTATGACCCCTCATTGGAATGAGCCCAATGAGCTCGTTACAATGAGGGTCATAATCTGTGTTGTTTAAAAAAAATTGAAAATATATAAAGTTTGAATGGAGAATTTTGTATTTAAGGTGGGTCGGTTTTGGCAGGATCCAAATCATATATCAGCAAAAATTTTAGTTTAATATGAAAACAAATCGAAAATCTCACGAATTAACGAACAGATTTTTTCAATTCCTATATTAAACCGCAGTACAGAGTTCTGGAAATGAAAGATATGGCATTTGTATCTGAATATTTTATTAAATGTAGGTTTTAGAAATTTTCTGACTGAACAATATATTTGCTAATCAGGGACAGTCTCTGAAAGATTTTTCTCACGAAACATTAATTAGTTATGTAATCCTTCTCATGTGACTGCACTAAAACAGCTTTTCATACCCAGGCATTTCTACACAAACAACGGGGTATTAACAAGTGCGGTTTTGTATGCAATGTACACGTAATGGTATGTCGCAAACTATAATATGATGTGTGTGCTGCAAGGTCAAAGTCACAGTCCCTACGATAAGGTGACACTTAGAAATACTTGAACCCTTTACCTAACATGAAAAGCAGACGACACTTGCAAAAAAAATTCTTGAATACCTAATTTTGTTCATTTTTTGTCTCAAAAACATAGGTTATGACCCCTCATTGGAATGAGCTCGATGAGCTCGTTCCAACGAGGGGTCATAACCTATGTTTTTGAGACAAAAAATGAATAAAATAATGAAAATTAATTGGCGATTTTTGAGAATAGTGCTGGCCGGTTTTGGCCGTACGTTGGGTAAAGGGTTAACATGTGTTTGTCTGTGCCATAATTTCTTAACCCTTTACCTAACATAAAAAGCAGACGACACATGGAAAAAAAAATTTTCGAATAACTAATTTTTTTCATTTTTTTGTCTCAAAAACATAGGTTATGACCCCTCATTGGAACGAGCTCAACGAGCTCGTTCCAATGAGGGGCCATAACCTATGTTTTTGAGACAAAAAATGAAAAAAATAATGAAAATTAATTGGCGATTTTTGAGAATAGCACTGGCCGGTTTTGGCCGTTACGTTGGGTAAAGGGTTAACCATTGAATATGTTTTAATGAAACTTCATGACAATATGTAATGTCAAAAGGCAGTGTGTCATGAATTATAATACGGTATGTGCCCCTCAAGGTCACAGGCACTATGATAAGGTGACACTTAGAAAAACTTTGACATTTGTTTATCCGGGTCATAATTTCTAAACCACTGAAAATTTTTCAATGAAACTTCATAACAATATGTAATATCAAAAGACAGTGTGTCGCGAATTATAATATGGTATGTGCCTCTCAAGGTCAAGGTTACATGCCCTATGATAAGGTGACACTTAGAAAAACTTTGACGTTTGTTTGTCCAGGCCATAATTTCTCAACCACTAAATATTTTTTAATGAAACTTTATAACAATATATGTAATATCAAAAGACAGTGTGTCGTGAATTATAATGTCGTACGTGGCCTGCAAGGTCAAGATCACAGACCCTATGATAAGGCCACAAAAAGTAGATCTTCTGTTTCTCGGGCCATTATTTGTGAAATTGCATGCTGGCGAACGGTTTTTTATTTTATTTTTTATTTCAGTAATTTTTTCTTTGCCATCAAAAGTTCATGTTCTTGGTTTATGTTTTAGGCCTCATAACCTACAGAATAGCAGGGTGATCTCTCCGTACATCGCCCATCAACATTTTGTTTTTCCGGTCCATATAATTTGATCTAATTGGTGGATCTTGTTCATACTTGGTACAACTATTTCTCATGTCTAATGCTAAGTTGTCCGTTATCTCTCCGTACATCGCCCATCATCAACATTTTGTTTTTCCGGTCCATATAATTTGATCTAATTGGTGGATCTTGTTCATACTTGGTACAACTATTTCTCATGTCTAATGCTAAGTTGTCCGTTATCTCTCCGTACATCGCCCATCATCAACATTTTGTTTTTCCGGTCCATATAATTTGATCTAATTGGCGGATCTTGTTCATACTTGGTACAATTATTTCTCATGTCTAATGCTAAGTTGTCCGTTATCTCTCTGTACATAGCCCATCATCAACATTTTGTTTTTCCGGTCCATATAATTTGATCTAATTGGCGGATCTTGTTCATACTTGGTACAATTATTTCTCATGTCTAATGCTAAGTTGTCCGTTATCTCTCCGTACATAGCCCATCATCAACATTTTGTTTTTCCGGTCCATATAATTTGATCTAATTGGCGGATCTTGTTCATACTTGCTACAATTATTTCTCATGTCTAATGCTAAGTTGTCCGTTATCTCTCCGTACATCGTCCATCATCAACATTTTGTTTTTCTGGTCCATATAATTTGATCTAATTGGCGGATCTTGTTCATACTTGGTACAATTATTTCTCATGTCTAATGCTAAGTTGTCCATTATCTCTCCGTACATAGCCCGTCATCAACATTTTGTGTTTCCGGTCCATATAATTTGATCTAATTGGTGGATCTTGTTCATACTTGGTACAATTATTTCTCATGTCTAATGCTAAGTTGTCCGTTATCTCTCCGTACATAGCCCATCATCAACATTTTGTTTTTCCGGTCCATATAATTTGATCTAATTGGCGGATCTTGTTCATACTTGGTACAATTATTTCTCATGTCTAATGCTAAGTTGTCCGTTATCTCTCCGTACATCGCCCATCAACATTTTGTTTTTCCGGTCCATATAATTTGATCTAATTGGTGGATCTTGTTCATACTTGGTACAACTATTTCTCATGTCTAATGCTAAGTTGTCCGTTATCTCTCCGTACATAGCCCATCATCAACATTTTGTTTTTCCGGTCCATATAATTTGATCCAATTGGCGGATCTTGTTCATACTTGGTACAATTATTTCTCATGTCTAATGCTAAGTTGTCCGTTATCTCTCCGTACATCGCCCATCATCAACATTTTGTTTTTCCGGTCCATATAATTTGATCTAATTGGCGGATCTTGTTCATACTTGGTACAATTATTTCTCATGTCTAATGCTAAGTTGTCCGTTATCTCGCTGTACATCGCCCATCATCAACATTTTGTTTTTCCGGTCCATATAATTTGATCTAATTGGCGGATCTTGTTCATACTTGGTACAATTTTTTCTCATGTCTAATGCTAAGTTGTCGGTTATGTCTCCGTACATAGCCCATCATCATCAACATTTTGTTTTTCCGGTCCATATAATTTGATCTAATTGGCGGATCTTGTTCATACTTGGTACAGTTATTTCTCATGTCTAATGCTAAGTTGTCCGTTATCTCTCCATACATAGCCCATCATCAACATTTTGTTTTTCCGGTCCATATAATTTGATCTAATTGGCGGATCTTGTTTATACTTGGTACAATTATTTCTCATGTCTAATGCTAAGTTGTCCGTTATCTCTCCATACATAGCCCATCATCAACATTTTGTTTTTCCGGCCCATATAATTTGATCTAATTGGCGGATCTTGTTCATACTTGGTACAATTATTTCTCAAGTCTAATGCTAAGTTGTCCGTTATCTCTCCGTACATAGCCCATCATCAACATTTTGTTTTTCCGGTCCATATAATTTGATCTAATTGGCGGATCTTGTTCATACTTGGTACAATTATTTCTCATGTCTAATGCTAAGTTGTCCGTTATCTCTCTGTACATAGCCCATCATCAACATTTTGTTTTTCCGGTCCATATAATTTGATCTAATTGGCGGATCTTGTTCATACTTGGTACAATTTTTTCTCATGTCTAATGCTAAGTTGTCTGTTATCTCTCCGTACATAGCCCATCATCAACATTTTGTTTTTCTGGTCCATATAATTTAATCTAATTGGCGGATCTTGTTCATACTTGGTACAATTATTTCTCATGTCTAATGCTAAGTTGTCCGTTATCTCTCCGTACATCGCCCATCATCAACATTTTGTTTTTCCGGTCCATATAATTTGATCTAATTGGCGGATCTTGTTCATACTAGGTACAATTATTTCTCATGTCTAATGCTAAGTTGTCCGTTATCTCTTGGGTACATCGCCCATCATCAACATTTTGTTTTTCCGGTCCATATAATTTGATCTAATTGGCGGATCTTGTTCATACTTGGTACAATTTTTTCTCATGTCTAATGCTAAGTTGTCCGTTATGTCTCCGTACATAGCCCATCATCATCAACATTTTGTTTTTCCGGTCCATATAATTTGATCTAATTGGCGGATCTTGTTCATACTTGGTACAGTTATTTCTCATGTCTAATGCTAAGTTGTCCGTTATCTCTCCATACATAGCCCATCATCAACATTTTGTTTTTCCGGTCCATATAATTTGATCTAATTGGCGGATCTTGTTTATACTTGGTACAATTATTTCTCATGTCTAATGCTAAGTTGTCCGTTATCTCTCCATACATAGCCCATCATCAACATTTTGTTTTTCCGGCCCATATAATTTGATCTAATTGGCGGATCTTGTTCATACTTGGTACAATTATTTCTCAAGTCTAATGCTAAGTTGTCCGTTATCTCTCCGTACATAGCCCATCATCAACATTTTGTTTTTCCGGTCCATATAATTTGATCTAATTGGCGGATCTTGTTCATACTTGGTACAATTATTTCTCATGTCTAATGCTAAGTTGTCCGTTATCTCTCCGTACATCGCCCATCATCAACATTTTATTTTTCCGGTCCATATAATTTGATCTAATTGGCGGATCTTGTTCATACTTGGTACAATTATTTCTCATGTCTAATGCTAAGTTGTCCGTTATCTCTCCGTACATCGCCCATCATCAACATTTTATTTTTCCGGTCCATATAATTTGATCTAATTGGCGGATCTTGTTCATACTTGGTACAATTATTTCTCATGTCTAATGCTAAGTTGTCCGTTATCTCTCCGTACATCGCCCATCAACATTTTGTTTTTCCGGTCCATATTATTTGATCTAATTGGCGGATCTTGTTCATACTTGGTACAATTATTTCTCATGTCTAATGCTAAGTTGTCCGTTATCTCTCCGTACATAGTCCATCATCAACATTTTGTTTTTCCGGTCCATATAATTTGATCTAATTGGCGGATCTTGTTCATACTTGGTACAATTATTTCTCATGTCTAATGCTAAGTTGTCCGTTATCTCTCCGTACATAGCTCATCATCAACATTTTGTTTTTCCGGTCCATATAATTTGATCTAATTGGCGGATCTTGTTCATACTTGGTACAATTTTCTCTCATGTCTAATGCTAAGTTGTCCGTTATCTCTCCGTACATAGCCCATCATCAACATTTTGTTTTTCCAGTCCATATAATTTGATTTAATTGGCGGATCTTGTTCATACTTGGTACAATTATTTCTCATGTCTAATGCTAAGTTGTCCGTTATCTCTCCGTACATAGCCCATCATCAACATTTTGTTTTTCCGGTCCATATAATTTGATCTAATTGACGGATCTTGTTCATACTTGGTACAATTATTTCTCATGTCTAATGCTAAGTTGTCCGTTATCTCTCCGTACATAGCCCATCAACATTTTGTTTTTCCGGTCCATTTAATTTGATTTAATTGGCGGATCTTGTTCATACTTGGTACAATTATTTCTCATGTCTAATGCTAAGTTGTCCGTTATCTCTCCGTACATAGCCCATCATCAACATTTTGTTTTTCCGGTCCATATAATTTGATCTAATTGGCGGATCTTGTTCATACTTGGTACAATTATTTCTCATGTCTAATGCTAAGTTGTCCATTATCTCTCTGTACATCGCCCATCATCAACATTTTATTTTTCCGGTCCATATAATTTGATCTAATTGGCGGATCTTGTTCATACTTGGTATAATTATTTCTCATGTCTAATGCTAAGTTGTCTGTTATCTCTCCGTACATAGCCCATCATCAACATTTTGTTTTTCCGGTCCATATAATTTGATCTAATTGGCAGATCTTGTTCATACTTGGTACAATTATTTCTCATGTCTAATGCTAAGTTGTCCGTTATCTCTCCGTACATTGCCCATCAACATTTTGTTTTTCCGATCCATATAATTTGGTCTAATTGGCGGATCTTCTTCATACTTGGTACAATTATTTCTCATGTCTAATGCTAAGTTGTCCGTTATCTCTCCGTACATAGCCTATCATCAGCATTTTGTTTTTCCGGTCCATATAATTTGATCTAATTGGCGGATCTTGTTCATACTTGGTACAATTATTTCTCATGTCTAATGCTAAGTTGTCCGTTATCTCTCCGTACATAGCCCATCATCAACATTTTGTTTTTCCACTCCATATAATTTGATCTAATTGGTGGATCTTCTTCATACTTGGTACAATTATTTCTCATGTCTAATGCTAAGTTGTCCGTTATCTCTCCGTACATCGCCCATCATCAGCATTTTGTTTTTCCGGTCCATATAATTTGATCTAATTGGCGGATCTTGTTCATACTTGGTACAATTATTTCTCATGTCTAATGCTAAGTTGTCCGTTATCTCTCCGTACATCGCCCATCATCAACATTTTGTTTTTCCAGTCCATATAATTTGATCTAATTGGTGGATCTTGTTCATACTTGATACAACTATTTCTCATGTCTAATACTAAGTTATCCGTTATCTCTCCGTACATAGCCCATCATCAACATTTTGTTTTTCTGGTCCATATAATTTGATCTAATTGGCGGATATTGTTCATACTTGGTACAACTATTTCTCATGAATTCAAGGGTGTGTCACGACATTGATCCAGGGTCATGTAACCAAGGTCAAGGTCACAGACAGTAAACCGTTTATATTGTTATACAGCCCTTGTCTGGTTCATATAACTTGGTGTGATTGGCAGATCTTATTCATAGTTTGTACAATTATTACTCATGACTGAAAGGTGTGTCATGACTTTGATCCAAGGTCATATCATCAAGGTCAAGGTCACAGGTAGCAAAACCTTTATATTATTATACAGCCCTTGTCTGGTTCATGTAACTTTGTATGATTGACAGATCTTATTCATAGTTGGTACAATTATTTCTCATGACACAAAAGTGTGTCGCGACTTTGATCCAAGGTCATACCATCAAGGTCAAGGTCACAGACAACAAGACTTTGATATTGTTATACAGCCCTTGTCTGGTCTGTATAACTGAATCTGTGTGACAAATCTTGTTCATACTTCACACAGTTGTTACCCATAACCTAACCTTGTGTCATGACTTTCACCCATTGTCATATGAAGGTTAAGGTCACATCAGTAGCACTTGGATTCTTGTCTTGTATTTAGCTTCCCATAAAAGCTGTGACCCTCGGTAGAGCTGTCTAGGTGGAGATGCCTCTTGTTATGTTTTAATTTTTTTGCATATGCAGAATATATAGAAAATGCATACTTATACAAATTAACTCAATTAATTTTATCCCTCAAGGGCCTATTTCTGACTTTGATCACTTTGTACTGCAACAAAGCAGGTGCCTCAACGTGTTGTCTCTGGAAAACTTACAAGTTACATGCTAAATTCCTTCGCAGATGCTTCTAGGCCTATATAGGCAGCCAAGACATACAGATTATCACCACAGTGTGTGTCTCCGGGAATTCAGATCAAGTCAAGTTGTAGGAACAGAACAGTATTTCGACGAGCCCGTTAGGGCGAATCGAAATGCGATTCTGTGTCTACAACGAGACTTGATCAGAATTTCCGGAGACACACACCGTGGTGATGATAAATTAAATTTATCTCACAATATTGACCACAAAATGTGTTATAAAACTATTTTAAGAGGAACTTTTTCATTTGCCTTATTGATGGAAAGACGTAAAATGAAAAATAGAATAGCATCTATTGATCTCCATATTGAGATCAGTGATGACGTTACACTTCAGAGAAAATTACGTCACTGGGATTCACTTTACTGAATACTGTCTTGCGAAGTGGAGCAACTGTGTGTTTCGTCAACGTGAATTTGGTTGTTACTTTTGCAATGATTATTGGTGAATTAAATATCCCTCTTGGTGCAAAGGTTTATTATATTTTAAAATATGCCGTTCATCATTTATTGAGGTGGAGTTTTCCACATTTCATAGCAAAAGCTAATCCTTTAACTTCAAGAGAGAAGCTTCGACTCGAGCATTCAGGAAAATCCCAATAATAGGCTACAAACCAACCCAAGATGCTGAAAAGTGCGCATAATTTAACTATTCGTTGAGTTAACTTCCCCAGTGACATTTTAGCATGCTGTGCATAATAAATACGTTACAGGGCATGTAGTTGTCAGATACAGTGTCATATACAGCTCAGAGAAAAGAATATTAGGTTTGACTTTGCCTCACCTAATATTGTTTTCTCTGAAATTAATGCTGTTGTTTTGGCAACAGCAGAATCACGTGCTTGTATCAGGGGCCCTTGATACGGATTCGGAACAAGGGCCCAGATACATTAACTTTAGTTAATATTGGAAGACACTGCAAGTAAATAAAAACATTCAACGAGAGGATTCAATTCCAAAGAGAGATTGCCTGAGAATCAAAACATTTTTTTGGCCCAATGTTATAGTTTCTGTTAAGGTCTGTTTTCTTTGAAACCTTCGAGTAATACTTCAAGTGTTTCATTCGAGTGTTTTGTGGCATAACTTCATTGTCTTGGACAACTCGTAAAAACAGCCTTCATCCATTTGCTTGTCTTTCCATTAGTGTTAAAAGTATTCTTCAACCAGTTAATGCCAACGTGATTAGTACTAATCAAATCTGTTAACCGATTAGTGAATCACTCTTTGTTGCCTGAGGATATTTTCTAAAGCCTTGAAGTTTCCACTTTGTGTTCCTTTAAGAAATCAGTTCATCTCTGTTCTTAATGAAGTTTTGCAATATTGTCTAAACCCCATTACGTGCCTCGCAAGATCAAAGGTATCTCACTGCAATATGCAGAATGCGTTGAGTGAGAGACGAGATAAATGGGAAAGCGTACATAACAACATAATAAATTGAACTCGGTTTACTGCGTTCGGTCTGTTATCTCTCGGTGAATTCAGTTATTACAGAAGCAAAATGAGTTCCGTTTGAAATCTGATGTCATATGAATGGGGCGGATGCACTATAAGATTGACAGATATATATGGTCACCAATTGCGCTTAGTTCAACTGCAGATAGAATCTAGTCTAGCACGATAACCATTTGTCACAATTTGTGTGTCTGACTAATTGGGGGGGGGGGGGGGGGGGGGGATACAAAACAACATGAGTATTATAGGAAATGTTAAGAGCTGATGAGCTATGCCACTACTCAAGTTCTTGTGTTTATATACATTAGTTACACATAATACGCTGGGATTGGGTTTTATTTTCAGGATTTTGTTCAATGGATGAGTCACCCTCTGTGATAGTATAGTATATTTTGTCATATGCGCACAAATCCTGTCTCCATATCAGAAAACGTACTAAAAAAAATAAAAAAAATAATTTTTTTTTTCATTTTTGCCGTCATTTTGTCAGGTATTCTGAATTCAGATGAACAATTCCAATGGCAAATGTATCCCTGGTTATTGTAGAACATATATCCATTGTAAATTTGTAATGGGACCCATCTTCTAGCGATTCATTAATGCATGATGTCATCAAAATGACTTGGTTGATTTTTCACAATTGGCGGTCATCTGGGATGCTATCTTGAATTTTTTTAACACACATGCAGGTTCCAGCTTGGTTTTCTCTTTGTTGTTTGGGAGGGTTCGTAGATTCAAAAAAAGTTAAAACCAATTCTGTACAATTTTGTTCTAGGTTAGCCGATTTTATTTGTATTTTGACTGAACTGTAAGCTCACTTTTTTGGAGTAGAAATCAAGATTTTATTTTACCAGTAATCAAGAAATTTTTAGCTGCAACGAGCAGCTCTATATGTGGCAATGTCGGTCTGTCTGTCTGTCGGTCGTTCTGTCACCGAGTTTAAAAACACCATGACTCCTAAAATACATGATGGAATTACACCATACTTGGCATGCAAGTGTATCTTCATGATGTCTATACCCTCTCAGTACTGCACGTCATTCGGATAATTTCTGTCACATTTATGACCTTGTCCCCAACAAGTTTTTTTTGTCACCAACGAGCTTAAAAAACACCATAACTCCTAAAATACTTGATGGAATGACACCATACTTGGTATGCAAGTGTATCTTCATGATGTCTACACCCTCTCAATAGTGCTTGTCATTCGGATAATTTCTGTCACATTTAAGGATTTGTCACCAACAAGTTTTTTTTGTCACCAACGAGTTTTAAAACATCATTGGCGTTGCACGAATCGTCGTGGCTTTGGCATTGTGACAGTGCCCTCTAGTTTTGCATGTCATTGGGTTGGGTAAAGGGTTAACCTTGATTTATTTATCTTTTATAGCTGTACAGTTTATTGAAACAACAACAAGACAGATATAGAGTAGCCATGGATATGCTGCAGTACCACATGATTTGTAATGAGGATGAATACAATGCTTTGATAGAAGATCCACACATTAATGAAGAAGAAGTGCCACCAAATCTTTTCAGGTAATTTGAATTTGGTTGGATATTGTTTTTTTAACTGGTGGAGTGCTGGAAGCCCATATTTGGGCTTTATTCTGAAGTGCTGGTACCACAATTTAAAGGCATCATATTCTGTGGATGTGCTGCATATTATCTTTGAAGTGATATTATTTTATCTGTTAGGATTTGCCTTGTAACATTTTATGGGAGAGTGCCTATTGGCACTCTCCCATAAATTGTAACATGGCAAAGATGCACAAAGAAATTTTGAGGACCAAAAATAATTTAGCACTCTACCAGTTAACAAAATACCCAAATGAATTTCACAGGGTTCGAACACCACTCCTGGAAAATAAAATGGATTGCAGGTCCTGGAAACTGTTGAAAAAAGTGTCGGGTTTTTTGCCTGTTTTGAAATTGTACATTATTTTTGTTGCACCAGTTACAATCAGTGGACATTTTGACTGACAATGTTGCTGTCCTCTGCCTTTGAACAATGTTAATTAACTGGTTGAGCGCTAGGAATCACTATCTTGGCTTTCAAAAGAATGAGGGTACAATATATATATACACACTACAGAATAGTTTCTGCGATTACTCATCATTACTCACGGAAACTGCCGATCATTAACAAAGTCTTGAACTCCAAAGTTGATTATATCTCAATATTTACAACGCGGCTTTGATGTATAATCTATCACAAAGGAGAAGTGGCCGATTTACAACATTTTAAACGTGGAATGACGATCACTATCGATATTTCGGTTAACCGGTTCACAGTTTTTCTAATCAGGTAGCTAACTGGTTTCAAACTGATTATCCGATTAACTACTATTCAGGTCCCACCTCTATTTTATTCTTTTGATTTCCTTCTAATGCTAGTTGTTCATCCAACTGTTGACAGTCAGTTTTATTCTCCTCAAATAGTATTTTATTCTTATCTGTAGGTCGATATTTTTCAAATGAACAGGCTGGGACTACCGTACTGACCCGTGCTGAAGTCTATATTCATGATTAAGCCCTTGCCCCCTCCCCCCCCCCCCCCCCTGCCTTTTCAGATTTGTGAACCATGGTGCCCTACTCGAGTCAAAGCCCACCCCAAGCTTCAAATTGGACGAAAGTTGTTTTGAGACAAGACGTCAAATTTACAGGCATCAAATGGAAAAACAGGTGACTTGTTCTATTTGGTAAGTAACACTATTACTTGTCCTGAATCCCCTCCCCTCCCCCCACCCCCCACTTTGCAATTTATCCACTGCAAGCTCCCCCTGGGCTTCAATACGAGTCAGTATGGTATGACCTGGATATTTCCAGCCTGTTGAAGTTTTCCGCAATTGGAAACTTGGTGTTTATTCTATTTGGACATTCTCTTACAAAATGGCCAGTGCCCTGACAACCAAAACAAACCACTTTACTAAGGTCTTGTGCAACACCAGAAGCTCTGTTTGCGGAGCCAGCAGAGTTACCATCAGTATTATGTGAATACTGATGAACCCTATTTTGTTTATTTCCACCAAAATTTTCTCAACCTTTTCTTCTATTAGTTTCTCACATCCTGTGGGAGTTAAGGCCTAAATTTGGGTGCATTTACATCCCATGGGGACATTTGTTCATCAGTGGGTTTGCAACCCTGATACCCTAATCCCTCAAATGTTTCATATTCAGTGGCAAAGGCTATGGCTTGTTCTAATGTTTGAGAATGCCTGAACTGAACATGCTGTTTCATCTCATGAGACCCCAAACCACTAATGTACTGGTCTACTATGTGTATCTCGAGAGATGATGTCACCTCCCTGGGATAGGCTCGCTGTCCCAGCCTTCGAAGGGCAAAGCCAAAGTCTACCACAGGCTCATTTGGCAAACGCTTCCTGTTTTTGAACTTGCACCGATATGACATTTGATTTTCTTGTGGGCTAAACCTTTGAGTCAAAACATTTTTCACCGCCGCATAATCAAATAATTGATGGGATGGTATACTACTTAACATAGTTTGTGCCTGACCATGAAGAAAGATAACCAACTGGTGAGTTCTTTCAGTGTCATCCCATTTATTCCATTAAGCCACCCACTCAAAATGCACTATATAATCTTGCCAATCTGCAGTTTTACCATCAAATTTATCTGGCTCTTTTTGCTTTCTAAATGAGGGGTGATTCAGTATATGTGAATTTCCAGTGTACAACAATTGGTTAATTCCTGTGTCCATCAGTTTTCTCCTAATCCTTGTAATCCTGGGTCGATACCCACTCCATGTGCGACACTTGGTAATCCATGTATTACTCCTGGTACTCCTGGGTTTGAAATTGACACGCCTGACATCAAACTGTATCCCCAGGTACGAAACCCTGGACTCCAGATACTAAACACTGCCTCCCGGGAGCTACACTCGGGGCCCATGTGATAAGCCATGCGCCCCTGATATCATAAATTTCCATGACTAATTGTAGTCATAGCAACACTAGATGCTGTGAGGGCAGTCTGCCCTCCCCCATACGCAGGCACACTTCGAAACCAAGCATAGTCACAGCCCAGAGAGGGGACACAACTGACAGAATCATACATACTAGTAGTCTGAACTCCTTGTCCTACTCTAGACTGCAAGCCTGAAAATAATTTTCATTGCGCTTCCAGACAAAATGTCAGACACCAAATGAATGATGTCTGTCATTTAAGAATGATACCGGTATCTAACATATTACAAAATGGAGTTTGAGTATTTGAAATAATGTGTTTTGGGTGTACATGTACCTTCATCTTAAAACTGCTCAGAATTCATCCAACCATACCTTGTTTGGCAGGGCTCAATGAGCCCTGCCAAACAAGGTATGATTGGTTTCATTCTGAATTGGAACTGAATTACTCTCCAGACATGGCTATATCAAATCATATTCCTTCACGTGCTGTTAATACTGATGAGCTGTACAGTCACTTTCTTCTCACTTCCCAACTTGTCAGGACCAGAAATCACAATAATCATTAATTTTAGGCTTGCTAATTATGTTCATGATTTCCAGCATGCATGATGTTCTGATCACTGAACTTCAATGATAATTTTGGCATCAGATTTTTTGACTGATGATTTTAAACCCCTGTCAGACATTGGCCTTTTCTTACCTGACACTGTCCTTGTCTGACCACTTATTTTCTGGTATACTCTAGAGTCTAATGAAGTTTGAGTAGCCATTTAATTTATGGATGGTGATGCTTCTTTGGGTAATTTGCCGAGCAGTGGAAGTCAAGGTGGACACTTAATTTTTTTTTAAAGGCTCTGAAGATAAAGTTTAACTTCTGTCTTGGCAGTCAAGGAAGTTAAGAAGGGTTGTTAGAAGTTCTTTGGCAGCAGAAACTCTTTCTCTGTCTGAAGCAGTTGACAATGCCATTTATCTGGCTCCGTTATACACTGAACTTATTTTTGGTGAACCTAAACCAAACATGCTAAAAATTGAATGTATCGCAGACAATCTCAAAACTAACAATATGACCTGTGAGAAACGTTTGAGGATAGATATTGCAAATCTTCGAGAACTTTTGAAACAAATAAGTGAAGTTAAATGGAGTCTATCTACATCTCAACTTGCAGATTGTCTTTCAAAGAAAGGAGCTTCTCCATTGGGTCTTCTGAGACTTTTGGAGGATGGAAAACAGTAAAATGTTCTTCATAAACTTCTGTTCATATGTACATATTAGTAGGTAATAATTGCGGATTTACGACCACTTTGTACATGTACGTGTACAACATACGTACACAATGCATTCACCAACGTGGAATTCAGTGTTAAATCGCACGCTTGTTCACAAAAATGTACAGTGGTCTTGAATGCCCCATGTTTTTTTGTGACTCCTAGATTGCACTTTTAACGTTCAAATACTCGTGGTGAACGCGCGTTTTTAAAAAAAGGGTGAAATTGTACATCTTCACTTTTATCTTTTACTTTAAAAATTTTTGTCGACGTTCCCATCGCAGATCAGACCATCGATCCATCGTTGGTGAACGCGAGCAAAAAATTCTAGGCTATCATAAAAAAAACGGTCTGCGGATTCTAGACCAGTGGTCCAGAACCCGCAATTGTTTTGAGGCGGTGGGTTTTTCCCATTTATGACGTCATGAGGGGAATTCCCCACTATGGGAATTTCCAAACTCAGCTAATCGAGCGATCAGATCGCTCGATTCTCCGCCAATCGACCAATCGGATCGGTCGATTCTCGTAAACTCGATCTGAACGAAGAGTGTTGTCGGTGTGTTAGAAATTCGCGAGCCCGCTGTCACGTTTTTGATTGATATATATACAGGGGAGAAAAAAATATATAAATAAATAGTTATTTAAAAAAAATAAATATATCAAATCGAATAGATAATAAAAACGTAAATCATGAGCGATTCTCAGGATATTAGAGTGAGGTTTCTTTTAAAAATGCTGATGAGAGCCTACGCATTCTGCGTGAACGAACAACTAGGTCGTCTCCTGTTAGAACGATGCGTCAGATGTCGGGATCACCTAGACTTCGATCACGAGAATCATTCGTGTCTGTGGATGGAAAGGGAAGATATGGTCGTCAAGTATTTCGAACCGGCGTTCGAACGCGTTCAAATCAATGAAGTGATCGCGTTTGGAAGAGATTACTCTACTGTAAGAATCGAAGCAAGCCCACAGATTCGGAAGAACAGAAATTGGCGCGTAAAAGTCTGACTTTACGAGATAAGGGATGCATCTTGAAATTATTGTTCAACGAAGCATACGTCTAAGTTTTCTCGTTGATATAAAATAAGGGAGAATAGAAAATAAAAATAAATACACACATAAATTTTTTATCTAATATTAGAAAGAAAAAAAATACAAAAATGAGAACCAGAAATAAATTGTATCCGACGTTAGATGACGACGAGGACGAGAAGCCGAACGGGGTTTTGCCGACTGCGCCGGCGCTAGAAGAAAGAGAAAAAGGAGAGAGGTATCGCATCGATCAAATCAATAGAATCCAAGAGTATCTAATTCGAGAGAGAGATTCTCGTCATTCCCTCAAGAAGAAGTATTCGCGTTTCGTAACAGTCGTCAACGCGATCGACACGACACTCATCACGATTTCTCTGGGTTTACACGCGGCCGGCATCGGATTTTTGTCGACCGCGGTCGGCATTCCGATCATGTTGACCGTAGAAGGAGTGGCTCTCGCCGCCGGATTGTTTAGCACGCTTGGAAACTTTTTGAGTAGGAAATTATATCTGAAGGCGAGGAAACACGACAAGATTCGCGTCTTGGCCGACTCCAAGATCAACACGATATCCGAAATGATCTCTATGGCGTTGAAAGACGGTTGGATATCGGACGGAGAATACTTCACGATATTGAGCGAGAAAACGAAATACGATGCCATGAAAGAAGCCGTGAGAATCAAGACTCGTCAGATCATCAAGGAAGAGATGAAGGATTCTCTCGTGGAAAAGGGGAGGAAAGAGGCCAGGGAGGAATTCAGTAAGATGATAGAACTCAAGAGCAGCGATTGAAAAAAAAATATATATAATAAGAACAGAATTTAAAAAAAAAAAAAAATATTAAATTTATATATAAAATAAAAAACAAAATTAATTTAAATAACTCTTAAAAAAATGTATTGCGTAAAGTGTAAGAGAGTTACCGAGACGAGTAATTCTAGAGAAGTGCGAACTAAAAACGACAGACGGATGCTTCGCGGAATTTGCAACGTGTGTGGTTCTGTCAAGACGCGATTCGTAAAAAAAAAAGAACGCGAGCAAAGGTAAAGGCATCGTGAATAAAATGATCAACAATCTACCTTTCGAAATGCATCTGCCCGGTCACAGTTTCACGGGACCCGGAACGAAATTGAACAAGAGACTCAACGCCGATCTGACACCCAAATCTTGGAGCAAACCTGTGAATAGGGTGGATGCGGCCGCGTATGATCACGATTGTGCTACGCCGGACATCCCGACACCAAGACTCGCAACGACGTCTGCGACAAAAACATGTTGGGGAAATTGAGAGGCATATCGAATCTGACCAGGAGAGAGAAGATGGAACATTCGCTGGTCGGCAATCTGATCGGTGCGAAACGTCGATTTGGATGGGGCGTTCAAAAAAAAAAAAGCGCATCTGAAAAGAAGAAGAAACGATTATTGACGAGCGAATTGGCCAAGGAGTTACACAAACCCATAGTGCGTAAATTTCGAAAGAGAAGGGTGTTCGTGAAGGGTCTGGATGATATTTGGTCTGCCGACTTGGTCGACATGAGATCGTTTTCGAGGTGGAACGAGGGCGTCAAATATCTATTGACTGTCATCGACATGTTTTCCAAATACGGTTGGATCAGAGCTTTGAAGAATAAATCGGGACCTTGCGTCGCTGAGGCTCTGAAGAGCGTGTTCGACTCGTCTTCTCGAAAACCGAGTAAATTGTGGGTGGATAAGGGAAAGGAATTCTACAACAAGCACGTTCGTCGATTGGTAGACCTCTACTCGATAGAAAACGAAGAGAAAGCCAGTGTGGTGGAACGTTGGAATCGAACAATGAAGGAAAAGATGCACAGATACTTCATGGCGAATTCGACCAAGAAATACATATACGCTCTGAACGGTCTGGTCAAAGATTACAACAACACGCGACACAGAACGATCAAGATGACTCCTGCGGAAGCTAGCGATCCTCGAAACGAAAAACGGGTCTACGCGAATCTATATCCTGAGAGATCTAAGATCAGGAAGAAGTCTAGAACGCCGAAATTTGCGGTCGGTGATCGAGTGAGAATCTACGCTTATAAGAAGCACTTCGAAAAGGGTTATACTCCTCGATGGACCTCGGAAATCTTCGTGATAATCAAAATATTTCACACCGATCTGGTGACTTACGAAATCGAAGCTTTGGATGGAGAAAAAGATCATCGGAAAATTTTACGAACAACAATTACAGAAGACGAAGTTTTGATGAAGAAGACAAAATTCTTTTTTATTTACTCTCTTTGACATTTTCTTGTTTACACACATATATATAAGAGAGAAAAAAATAATAAAAAATAATTAAAAACTATTTTTAGATAAATAAAGCAAGTTAATTAATAAACAAAAAATTAAAATCCTTTAAAATGACAAATATACTAGATATAGCACAAAGCATAGTGAAAGTTGAAAGTATTCAAGAATATGAGGTTCACGAATACGAACCGGTAACCGGAACGAGTTTGAACAATGCGGGAGAGATAAGAATCAACGTCGAAACTCAAGATCTATTCGTACATCTTAGCGAGAGTTACATAGTGGTGCAGGGACGTCTCACCAAGGAAGCTGGGAGTGACTACGCCGACGACACGGTTACTCTTGCCAATAATGGCATCATGCATCTATTCAGTAACATAAAATACATGCTATCCGGACAAGAGATAGAATCTGTGTTTCATTCCGGTCAGGCCACCACGATGTTCGGACTCTTGACGTATCCTGATGATTTTTCAAAATCCAGAGGACTTAATCAGTTGTGGGTGAAAGACACCGTAGGTCCTGCTAGCACCAGCGCCACCTTGATATTCAACTACGTCGTCAAGACGTCCAGACCTAAAGGAACGTTTTCGTTCAGGATACCTTTGAAACACATCTTCGGATTTGCGGACGATTACAACAAGATCATGTACGGATTCAAACACAATCTGACGTTGATTCGAAAAGGAAACGACGACGCAATAGTGAGACTCACTGCGACCGATGCGGGTAAGATAACTCTACACAAGATATCATGGTTCGTTCCGCATGTGGAGCCTTCGATCGTGGAGAAAGCGCATCTCTACAAGATCATAGAATCTAAGAGTAAATTACCCGTGGGATTTAGAATGAGACAGTGCGACACGGCAAGCATTCCTCCCTCCACGAATCACTTCGATTGGAGATTGACGGTGAAATCCGCTTCCGAGAGACCGCGTTTCATCGTGGTTGCGTTTCAGACCGATAGGGGCGGGTCTCAGGAAAAGAATGCGTCGCTGTTCGATCACTGCCATTTGAGAAAAATGCAAGTGTTTCTGAACGCCACGAGATATCCAGCAATCGATTACAACGCGACGTTCGACAAGAACGATTTCTGCAGACTGTACGGCGACGCCGCTGATTTTAGAAAGAAGTATCACGGTCTAGACGAATTGATGAGCAACCCCAAGATGTCTCCCGGCAAATACAAGTATTCGACGTCAGTAAACAGAGTGAACGACTCAAGAGTAGCGTGTTAGACATTCAGATCAAGATTCAATTCGATAGGAACGTGCTGAGAAAAACCGAAGCCTTTGCCCTGGTCCTGTCGGACAGAGAATTACAATTCGAATCGGATGGAAATAAGATGTCGATCGTTCGATGAGAGACGAGTATGTGAAAAAAATAAAAAACAAAAAAAAAAGTAATGAGTCATTATTAAAAATAAAAAACAAAAAAAAAGAATAAAAAAATAAATTCGTTTTTAATGATATTTTTTTAACAAAAAAAAAAAGTTTCATCCGAGAAAAAATCGTCTTTTTTCAACATTCTCGACGTATAAAATGTTACAATTCCTAAGTAGTCACGTAGAAAACGAAATACACGTTCCATTTTCATGTTTGAAAAAAAAGAAGATATTTACGATTATGTTCTGAATTATTTAAAAGATTGCGTGCTATTCACTCGAGAGAAACAAAAAGGATATTTCGTGACGAAGATATTAAAACTCGAAGAGATCTTAGATTGTTCGATCCTGTGCGATCGTCTCTCTGTTTCCGTCAGATGTTCCATCCTGTGTTGCAATCCAAAAAACAAAAAAAAAAGATGTGGAAATATGGTTAGGTAAACAGCGGATAGACGGTTGGAAATGAAAAGAATGAGACGCATTCCACCATCACCACTACCTTCTGAAGAGAATGGTAATGATGCGAGTGTTACCAAGAGATGCACAACATTCGTTCATAATTATGATTCGGATCAACAAAAGTGTTGTTATAAACGTATCATATCACAAAGAAAAAGAAAAAAAGAAAAAGAAGAAGAATCGACGCTGAAAATTGAGAGAAAAGGAAACGTCATTATAATATATGGTGATAGTGAAGAAGAAGAAAAACAAAAAAAAAAGTAATGAGATCATCTTTAGATCTCATTTTTTTGTTTTTTTTTTGTTTTTAGTAATCACACATTATTTTTTTTTTTTAATTCATTATTTTCCATGCGTTCACTGTTTGTTCAAAGGATCTAGTTCGATCAGTAGACTCACCACGGAAGTGGCGGCTTCGAGATTATTGGTTTTCGTAACGAAATTAATCCTGTCTCCGGCATTCACTTTAAGAGGCGTGCCGAACGTGCTAACATTCGCATGTTGATTCTCAGTCTTTTCGACGCTGTATCTCTTATCGCTCTCTACACCATTCACCATGAGATTGACGACCGCTCTGTTATTCAAATCCAAGGAAGCCAGACTCATTCGAAGGATTTCACCTCCCAACGGCATGGGATATCCCACCTGACCATGTTTCGATCCACTACCTCCATTTCCGAAAGACCACTCAGCTTTTCCCTCATCTAAGGCGCCGGCCTCTTCGGCCCACACAGTGATCAATTGTCTAGCATATTTGACTTTCTCCACCACCGAAATCAGGGTGCAGGCATCCGTCATGTTCACGGGATCCGGTAGATTCGTGAGTGCGTGTCCACCCATGTCTAGTTTACCTTCCATGATGTCACCCTTTCTCCAGACCGAGTTGTCGTCCAAGTACTTTCTGCTGACCGCGCTGGAATCGAATTCGGGATCGTGACTGAGTCCGAATAAATTCTTACCGTTCATGTCGATGCCACCCTCCATGGTTCCGCCAGATTGTTTGTTCAGGTAGAGATCGTCCACTTGCGATTCTAGGTATTCTTGTGATTGTATCACGGCAGAATCTACGTAGCCCTTGTTGATCGCGGTTGAGTCCGCATCCGTGTTGTCGATCTTCGACAGATTCAATATCTTGTTGAATCCCGCATTCAGATCCGATTTCATTTCTCGTCTGTCAGACTTTCACTGTTCCAGATCTACGTAGTGTTTTGTCGCCACGTCCTTGGGATTCGTGGGAGTGGGCACGTTCGTTATCTTGTTAGAATTGGCGTTCAATTCCGAGTGCATCGATTTCATAACGTATCTATTTCTCAGGTGTTCGCTGAATCTCGCGTGAGAGTCGTCCGCGTATTTCTTGGTCGCGGCATCGGTGGGATCTATGGGATTCGCGACGTTCACCAAACGTTTGGATTTCAGATCGAGATCGTCGGTCATGGTTTTATCCACGTAATTATCCAGCAGGATTCGTTCGAAATCGGCGTTCCCCCTGTCGACGTATTTTTTAGTCGCAGCATCTGCGAGATCTATCGGCTCGGGAAGATTGTAGAGCTTCTTATCGTTCATGTTCAAAGGTTCTTCTCGAGGTTCATATTTCCGAACGTAACGTTCGTCCAAGTTGGCAACCTCGTAACCATCGTCGACTTCGAACGTCTTCCTCTTCTTTCTTGGGTTGACTTTTTCGTCGTCACTTCTACCAAATTTATCGACTGGCATGTTGTTGTGGGATTTTTTTTTTTTGTTTTTTAGAAAAATATGTTCAAAATGCAGTTTATTAAAAATGAACTATGTTATTTTATTTTTCGTTTTTATTCGATTAAAATTTTTTTAAAATAATTTTTTATCTTTATATATACTATAAAAAAAAAATCTCTCTCTAATGTAAATCATTGAGAATGTCTTGAAATCGATCTCCTTCAGACCATCTCTTGAGAACGTAGAGACACAGGTGACCGCAAAACACTTGATGTGGTGATTGCACTTGTTCTGTGTTGTAACGAACCATCGATTTGTTCAAATAGTTCTTGATTTCTTTTGGCGGCGAGATTCCGTAGCTGTCGAAATAATAATTTTTCTTCTTCCCGTTCTTCATCCATGCCACCCAGTGAGTGCCTTCACCCGATGAATCGTCTAGATTTAAAATTCCGCATTCCAATTGTCGAGGTCTTCTCTTCGGCAAGGCATCTCTGGAAAACACGCCTAGAAAATCTTTGATTTTCAAATCTTTTGCCGCATTCAACAGATCGATGTTGGATAGGGGTTCGTTAGGTAAGACGACACCTTCTACGGATATCTTTATTTTCTTATTCATAAATGCGTATATATTTTTTTTTATTTATTTTATTATAATTTACTAAAAATGACGTTATTTTTTTTTTTCTATTTTTTAGCTCACCTGAGCGAAGCTCAAGGGGAGCTTTACTAATCACTTTCTGTCCGTCGTCCGTCGTCGTCCGTCCGGCGTTAACTTTACATTATCGACTTCTCCTCCTAAACCACTAGCCCAATTTTATTCAAATGTTGGCTAAATGTTTATTACCTAATGCCAATTCAGATTTGTTCAAATGAAGTTGCCCCTCCTCCTGGGTGGTGCCACGCCCCCAAGGGGCACCAAAATCTTTGTAAATCTTCTTCTCATGAACCAGCAGTAGCAGAGACTTGATATTTGGTGTGCAGCTTCCTTTTGAGGTGTAGACTCAGATTTGTTCAAGAGAAGTTTGTGGGGCTATACTTGGCGTCGTTATGGGAGGGGCAAAATTTTTGGCCCCGCCCAAAATTTCTATTTTCCAAACCGAGAGGCTGATTTGAACGAAATTTTATGTGAGGGCTTATTGGGTCATGAGTACTTGATTTATGCAAAAAAAAATTTTCCCGCAGCCCCGTAGGAACCACAGGAGCTAAAAATAGAAAAAATTTAAAACGCCCATATCTCCAAAACTGCACGGCACTGAGAATTTTTATTTGGTGTGCAGCTTCCTTAGGACCAACAGAAAGGATTGGTAAAAAAAAATTGCCATCGGTTTTATCATAGGGTACAGTTTCGGGACTTTGAAAAAGTGCTGAGTCAGCACTTTTTAACACTGTAGGCAATGAGAAAAACATTAAAAAATCTTCTTCTCCAGATCCAGCAGGCAGAATCTTTTGATATTTGGTATGCAACATTGTAGGGTGGATCTGATTCAAGTTTGTTCAAATCGGCCCCCTGGGTTCATATTTGGGCTCAGTATAGGAGCCCCATTTCGAACTTAGTGCATTTCAGGCAAATTTCTTAAAAAATCTTCTTCTCCAGATCCAGCAGGCAGAATCTTTTGATATTTGGTATGCAACATTGTGGGGTGGATCTGATTCAAGTTTGTTCAAATCGGCCCTCTGGGTTTATATTTGGGCTCAGTATAGGAGCCCAAATTTGAACTTACTGCATTTCAGGCAAATTTCTTTGAAAATCTTCTTCTCCAGATCCAGCAGGCAGAATCTTTTGATATTTGGCATGCAACATTGTAGGGTGGATCTGATTCAAGTTTGTTCAAATCGGCTCCCTAGATTCATATTTGGGCTCACTATAGGAGCTTGAATTCGAACTTAGTGCATTTCAGGCACATTTCTTCAAAAATCTTCTTCTCCAGATCCAGCAGGCAGAATCTTTTGATATTTGGTATGCAACGTTGCGGGGTAGATCTGATTCAAGTTTGTTCAGATCGGCCCCCTGGATTCATATTTGGGCTTACTATAGAAGCCCGAATTCGAACTTAGTGCATTTCAGGCAAATTTCTTAAAAAATCTTCTTCTCCAGATCCAGCAGGCAGAATCTTTTCATATTTGGTAAGCAACATTGTGGGGTGGATCTGATTCAAGTTTGTTCAAATCGGATCCCTGGGTTAATATTTGGGCTCAGTATAGGAGCCCAATTTCGAACTTAGTGCATTTCAGGCAAATTTCTTAAAAAATCTTCTTCTCCAGATCCAGCAGGCAGAATCTTTTGATATTTGGTATGCAACATTGTAGGGTGGATCTGATTCAAGTTTGTTCAAATCGGCCCCCTGGGTTCATATTTGGGCTCAGTATAGAAGCCCGATTTCGAACTTAGTGCATTTAGGCAAATTTCTTAAAAAATCTTCTTCTCCAGATCCAGCAGGCAGAATCTTTTGATATTTGGTATGCAACATTGTGGGGTGGATCTGATTCAAGTTTGTTCAAATCGGCTTCCTAGATTCATATTTGGGCTCACTATAGAAGCTCGAATTTGAACTTAGTGCATTTCATGCAAATTTCTTAAAAAATCTTCTTCTCCAGATCCAGCAGGCAGAATCTTTTCATATTTGGTAAGCAACATTGTGGGGTGGATCTGATTCAAGTTTGTTCAAATCGGCCCCCTGGGTTTATATTTGGGCTCAGTATAGGAGCCCAAATTTGAACTTAGTGCATTTCAAGCAAATTTATTAAAAATCTTCTTCTCCAGATCCAGCAGGCAGAATCTTTTGATATTTGGTATGCAACATTGTGGGATGGATCTGATTCAAGTTTGTTCAAATCGGCTTCCTAGATTCATATTTGGGCTCACTATAGAAGCTCGAATTCGAACTTAGTGCATTTCAGGCAAATTTCTTAAAAAATTTTCTTCTCCAGATCCCGCAGGCAGAATCTTTTGATATTTGGTATGCAACATTGTGGGATGGATCTGATGCAAATTTGTTCAAATCGGCTCCTTAGATTCATATTTGGGCTTACTATAGAAGCTCGAATTCATATTTAGTGCATTTCAGGCAAATTTCTTAAAAAATTATCTTCTCCAGATCCAGCAGGCAGAATCTTTTGATATTTGGTATGCAACATTGTGGGGTGGATCTGATTCAAGTTTGTTCAAATCGGCCCCCTGGATTCATATTTGGGCTCACTATAGAAGCTCGAATTCAAACTTAGTGCATTTCGGGCAAATTTCTTCAAAAATCTTCTTCTCCAGATCCAGCAGGCAGAATCTTTTGATATGTGGTATGCAACATTGCGGGGTGGATCTGATTCAAGTTTGTTCAAATCGGCCCCCTGGATTCATATTTGGGCTTAATATAGAAGCCTGAATTCGCACTTAGTGCATTTCGGGCAAATTTATTAAAAAATCTTCTTCTCCAGATCCAGCAGGCAGAATCTTTTGATATTTGGTATGCAACATTGTGGGGTGGATCTGATTCAAGTTTGTTCAAATCGGCTTCCTAGTTTCATATTTGGGCTCACTATAAAGCTCGAATTCGAACTTAGTGCATTTCAGGCAATTTTCTTAAAAAATCTTCTTCTCCAGATCCAGCTTCAGAATCTTTTCATATTTGGTAAGCAACATTGTGGGGTGGATCTGATTCAAGTTTGTTCAAATCGGCCCCCTGGGTTTATATTTGGGCTCCGTATAGGAGCCCAAATTTTAACTTAGTGCATTTCAGGCATATTTCTTAAAAAATCTTCTTCTCCAGATCCAGCAGGCAGAATCTTTTGATATTTGGTATGCAACATTGTGGGGTGGATCTGATTGTGATTCATGAACGTATTTATTTGTAAAGTTGATAGAATCTTAGACAAAATTTGCAGAAAAGATCTACTATAGAAGGGGTGGTATCCAGGGTGAACCGTTTACCCAAATCTAGCAGTACTAATGCATTATTCACACAAATCTCCGTTCAAATTTTATGACCCCTCATTGGAACACACGCATTCAGCTCATTCCAACAAAGGTCATATGCCATGTTTTCGAGACAAAAGAATAAAAATTTTAGTTATTCATGAAATTTTTAGGCAACTGTTGTCTGTTATTCACATTGCTTCATGAAATTTCAGTACTTTTAGAAGTTACCTCAGTAATCAAGGGTTAATTCCCCTTAATTAAATGTCGCCTCTAAAAAACAACCACTTTGCATATCTTACCTTTTTACCAGCATAACTGCCAAAACTTGTCAGCATTCTTTGCAAAAATCGCTATTCAAATTTTAATTTTTGTCTCTTAAACATACATGTACTTATCGCTTGTAAATACCCCATTGGAATGAGCTTTTTGAGCTCATTCCAATGAGAGGTCGCACACCATGCTTTTTGTGTCAAAAAAGCAATTTTTTAGTTATTCCAGAATTTCGTACGTAAAACACAGCTTTATGACTTCACATTAAAATGAGCTCTCTAAGCTTGTTCCAATCAACATTCAGGCACTATGTCTTTCACACAAAATCAAATGCCTAATCAAATTTAAATACTTTTGCATCATTCTGTATCTAGAACAAACCATTTACCATATCTTTACGCAAAATTCTCCAGCATCATTCACAAAAAAACACCATTATTTATATATTCACATTTCTGTCTCAAAAATATACCTGATCTTCCCATACCCCTATTGGAATAAGCTATTTGAGCTTGTTCCAATGATGATATAAAAAACCTAATATTTTGGAAAATTTGTGAAAATTTTTGTTTTCTTGCATGCAAATATGTACATGTAGCACATGGAAGATATCCACAGTTGGGGAGAGATGTCCAAGGCTATCTCTTCACATTCCTTGTTTGTGCTTCAAGCTAAACCAGTTTGTCTGCAGAGATAAATTTGCTTTATTAAAAATCATTGGAGATTGGCCACACACCAATGATTTTAAATAAAACTAATTTTAGGTAACAAATGTTGAACTTCAAACAAAATCTATCACTCAACCAGTTAATGTTGATGAGGCATGACATGGTGAAGGTGACCTAAAATACTTCTTAGAGTCACTTTATCAGGTGAGCGATTAAGGCCACGTGGGGCCTCTTGTTTCTTTTTCTTTTTAAACTAACTTTCTCGATGTCACTATCGATTTCTATAATTTTGTGTTCATCTAATTCTTCTTGATTTTCTGAAATCCTATCATCCACAATCGTATCTGGAATCTTTTCATCCACAATCGCATCTAGAATCCAATCATCCCCATTCATATCGTCTAAAATTAGATACAAAGTCCAATGTCCGAGTGCCAAAGTGCTTATTTTATTGTCTAACACGAATCTCTTATCGTCGTCAGCCGTCAGCGAAATCTTGTTGACTATTTCGGTATACAAGTCGTGATTTTCGCTTCAAATCGATTTCATAGTCTTATACACCGGACCACTTCCAGCCCTTGAAATTGGCGACGGCAAATGGCAAAGCCATCGCAAAATGCCGTCGTTGTACGGTTTTGCGACGGCACACAATTGCCGTCATACTCGTAGTGACAGACCTGTGTAAAATCTGAGGGCCGAACGCTAATGAGTGAAGCAAGTTGTGTGTTGCGTTGATTCATCCGACAAAAATGCTTCCCCGACTTTGCAAATTATGTTTTGTGTTGACAGTCACTTACCTCGTTTTGGAGAAAAATATACCTTGAATAAAAAAAAATAAGCAGCTAATGTCAGTGTATGTATTTAGCGTGAATTGTGAATGAACTGGGTGACCAAGATAAGAAAGTGCGACGTTGGTATAAGGTAATGTCGCGAAAACGTCTTTTTTCAGCTCTGAGCTGCAACTGTGCACATGTCCGCATTGTGTTTCTGACACAATGCCAAATTTACCCAATTTAATAAATAATAATATTCCAATAACTGGTTAGTTTATATGAAAACGAGTCATAAATTGAATAGTGATACAGTTCCGTCTCACCCGTTTCGCGTCTTGATGAAATATATTTGTATGTGTGCGTCAACAAAAGAGGTTGACCTGCTGCACATTGCGTTGAGCACGACGTGAAGTATGGAAGCCAACGCTGGACACCAGATTCAGTATTAATGACGCCCCATTTTATCAACTGGAACAGTTAGGCCTAAATTATGTATTTCTTTTCAGCTTAAGTTTGGATAGCACCCAAGTACAGGTAAGGCTAAAAGACCTAACATGGCCTGCAGTTTCCCATCACATGTGTAAATCTCGCTCACTCAGGCTCACTGTTGATCTGGCTGCAGGGGCGCCAGGTCAGTGGAAGCTGCTGCCCCCCCATTCAGCCGATGGGGGCGAGAGGGTAAAAGGATTGCCCTTTTTCAAATTATGGAAAAATGGGTTATTTGCTAGGCTGAAAAAATATGAAATGCCTTTTCGATAGGTCTGCCCCCCCCCCCCCCCCCCCTCAAGTGCTCCCAGTGCGCTTTCAAATGCGTTGTGTGGTTACGCAGGGACATTGTCATTCACATCCAAAATTTTGGGGTATTTCTATTAACTACACAAGACTGCCTTCAATTTTAAGGCAACATTAGTAAGGTTGGAAATTATGAATGGTCTTAGATTCATTCAGATTCTGGAAACTTCAATTTTTCAAATGCTGCAGTGGGTATAGTATACCCCCCCCCCCCCCCCACCCCCGAGCAGGTATCATGCTCTCATTGTCACGAATACCTTTCCTACCTGGGCTGCATCTCTTGAGACGTGTCTTCAGGAGATTTCAATTCTTGCCAATGCAATAGCCTAAGAACATTAGGTTTCACTAGGGAAAAAAATCGGAGAAAGCTGATTTTTTCAGGGAATGTCGAGTACATGTCACTGAACGATTAGACAAAAGTCCCTTAAAATCCCAGTTGAGCTTTTTTTTCTACAGCCTTTTTTCGAAAATGCGTTTGAAACAAATTAAAAAAAATCGCACGAACTTTGTAACCTCGAATTGATCCAACTGTATTTTTTGTTTACGCGTATTTCGAGCTACATAATGTCTAATATACATTTACCTAGAGGAAAATGTGCATTCTGTGACAATTTCTGCGAAAAATTATTGAAAATTCACAAAAAAGTATCGGATTTACGCAAAAAATGACGATTTTCCTAACGGATTTGCCCAAAGGGTCGTAGTACAGAACGGGATGTTAGTTGGACAGATGATAAAAAATCCACCACCATTTGAAGACTTTTATCATTGCTTACAAAATAGACATTATGGAAGACCCCCTCTGCTTCTGGCCGAGTTCCCCTTTTGGCATAAAATTCGTCAGCATGAGAACTCAACTATTTTCGGGCTTGGGACCGAACAGACACGTCTGTGTCTGGCAGCATTAGATCAATAAATAATATTTACAGAATGTACAAAAATCAATAAATAATATTTACAGAATGTACAAATCAATCAACATGGATTAAGTTATATTGACTATTATCAACGCTATATACAGAAATGACATGACCTATATACATATTATTCATCGAACTCAGAAATTTCCGACAGGACAGTGTTTCTGTGGTTGTTACAAGAATCCGAACTTCAATTACACAAACCTGAGCAAGAGAGTCCTGCCTTCTTACACCCACACCTTTTTGTACAAGCACTCTTGCAACCACAACTGATCAGATTCAGTAGGTTATCGGGGGCACATGGCTTTGTGGCTGCAGTCGGTACAAGAAGTCCATTGTCTAGCGACCACCCCCAATCCGTTGGAGGAAGCGAAGTGCCCAGCCATTGTTGGACCTGGAGATAACATCTGTAGACATGTTGTTGTGCAGCATCGCTGCTTGGTGGGAGTGAGGCTAGGTCGATGGGTTTATTCAGTTTAGATTTTGCTACATAACGCTTGTAAGTGACATATCTATATTGGTCGAGAGAGGAAACAGTTTTACTCCCGTATAAGATCAGGAGAAGTTGTTCCCCGGCAGCGGCTACTGCACTTGGTGTACTGTCATCCGCCAAAATTGTGTTGACATACTGTTGTGAGTCGCTAGTAACATCGGAGACAATTGTACTGAATACTTTCTTCTTACCAACTCGAAAGAGTTCAGAAGTAGTGTCACAACCACTTATAGAATGTGCTACAAGGAAGTTGCTTCTATGGTCACCCATTTTGGTTGCTATTTCACTAACTGAAACTAGTAAGTTTGGGGTAATGGAATACATTATGTGAATATTACATCCTGGTTGAACTCGAGAGGTAAGAATGACTAACAAGTCTGTGTCTGTTCCCACAACGACAACATTGTTGTCATCTTGAGCGATGTCAAGTGCAGTTTCGGCTATCAGTACATCAGCATCAGCCTCGGCCTGCTTGGACTGAATATTGATAGCAGATAGCTCCTGCATTAGAAGATCGATCAGTTGGGTTTTGTTCTTGGCATTTGCAAGGAAATCGGATTGGGGTGTGGTGGCTGGTAACTCGGGTGAGATATTGATATCAAGGGAATACCTGTCTTTAGATCTACGGGCTTGTTCCATGCCCTTTGTTGACATTGTACAAGCATAACCATCAAAAACAACCACGACGTTCGCCCCAAAATGTCTCACTAGATAATTGGAATATGATGTACATATGTCCTTATATGACGACTGTTTAGGCCATACAACTGCCCTCAATAAAAATCGACCATCTACAACAAACAGAGAATGTTCTGGGATTTTAGTTTGCTCGGTACCGTATGTTTTGAGGATCTTACCGAGCGTGCTTTTCTGTGTCTTCTTCATTCCAGCAGAATCAAACAATGCTGGTGGTTTCGGGGCGAGTTCATATTTGAGATACTCTTCCATCTCTGCTTGTGACTGAATAACACATGTGATGCGGTTGAACAGAATTGTGGGGTCAATCACTACCTTACTTCCACGGACTTTGATGCTATTTGCCATCGATGCGAAAGACTTCACAGTGTCAACACGTCGTAGTTTGATGCTGTTGAATGTTTTGCTTACAACATTCGATACGCAACATTCACCAATTTTGCGAACTTGGTCACAGTTCACAGTTTCGTCGGCCACAAGCCCGGTCGCTATAGAGACTAATTGTAGTGGATCTCTATTCTGAAAGGGGGAATGCACTCTGAGCCAGTTCAATAATTTGGTGATATCATTGGCATCAGACAATTGTGAACTTTGACGGAGATCCTGATGTTGTTCGCCATGACCAGTGTGAACATGAACAAAATTTTCGAGAGCATTACATATCGGAAGGCCCAAGAGGTAGTCCATGTACCCATTTCGCAACAGTGCTATCGGTTATTCCCCTGCCATGTGTGAGACCACCAGGGAGCTTGAACATTCTCATTAAACACTGCTCTATGGTCTGATCAGAATATATTCCGTCCCAGAATTTATCTGAGCGCCTTATGGTAAAGTAACCTTTCTCAGTGAACAACTTCAAATCATCCTGTTGCATTATTTCTGTTAGCTCATTCATCTGCTGCAAATAGAGATGAGAACTTTTTGCGTATGCAAAATGACCACCTGCGTGAAATACTGGAATCATGTTGCGAACACAATATGTGTGGAGTTCCCAGTCACCTGTGCGCTCTGCTCTCAAGAACAACTGGAGAAGACCTATTTGCTCGTAGTATTGTACCCAAAGCTTTCCTGTGCGTCCTACGGACGCATTCTGGAGCAGTTTGTGTAATTTTGACAGTAGATGGTTGACACTTTCTTGATTGACAGCGTCAGCTGTTGTACAGTCACCTCTGGCAAGTCCACAGAATATTTCATTGACTTCTGTGCAGTCTATGTTATCTAGTGTTCGGCTTTCTTCAAACACAAGTTTTGTAATGGCAATTTGTGTTAGCAAATGGGCACAAACTGCTCTTGAATATGCATGACCACTGATCAAATGATGGATTGACCCACCAGCATAAACAGTCCCACAAAGATCATCCAAGCCGCTACCAGCCATGATCGAACCAATTGCCCCTAAATATGACATGGCGTGCACACATTACATGCCAATGCATCTTGAGTGTAGGCGAACACCACATTATGTGATTTAATCGAACATGGAAATTGAAACAATGATGCTATAATACGGTATTTGAATGAGAAAAGTCGATGCCGTTTGAATTTGAGTTTAGGGGGTATGGTTAATATTTCACACGTTTCACCAGTTCATTATGGAATAAATGACTATTGTTATATATCATTATAAAGCCACTGCTTTTCTGCAATTTTTGATATATAATTTAACTCCCAAAGTAGTCGTAGATTTGATTTAATGGACGTTGTGTACCTTTTTGTGTATGAAAACAAGAAATTTTTTTTCGTAATTTTGTACATTTTCGTGAATATTTCACCATTGAGTGTGAGGATTGGTACAAAGTTGGCATTTTCTGTTGGGGATATGTATTCTCAATATAATTCAGCACGATATTTATGATTCTCACCCTACTAAGGCGAATAAGAATGAGAAATATGGAGCTGGGTCGAATTTTTTTTTTTATTTTTTTTTTCATCAAAAAAACGCTATAACTAAAAAAGCTCAACTTGGATTTGCGGGGACTTTTCACACTTTATCCGCAGTGTGTGTCCCGGAAACATATAAAAAAATCAGCTTTCTCCGATTTTTTTTCTTACTTTCTCATTTTTATGTCTAATGTGCCTGGACTACAACATCAAATGAAGAGAATCAACCTTGCTTCTCACCAAGCTTACTGAATATATACTCCCCCCCCACCCCCACCCAGACAAAATGTATGTAGGGCCTTCATCCAACTTGTAACTGGTTGACCATTTTACTGACACTGAACACAGAAAGGTCACACGGTGCAGTTAAAAATGAGCTCCCAGATTTTTGTTTATCATATCTTCACCCATCACGACCAGTGGTATGCACGTGATGTGCTGTCCCAGTTCGTAGTTTCGCGAAGCGCGTGAGTTTGAACTCCCGGGTCAAGTCAGTTGGGTTGTGTTTACAAAAAAAAACAAAATGCCGGGGGTGAAGAAAAAAACAGTTGAATCGTGGGGACTTGGTGTTGGATATGAGACGGAGGATGATGATGAAACCGTTAAATCAATTTATTGCACAGTATGCAGGGAGGTGTATGGATCGACCAAGGGACAGTCCATTTTTAACCCACACCGCAAAGGACGGGTTTTAGAAAAAAACGACAGATGGGTCACCGGGACGAATACCATCAAAAAGTGCAATGTCATTATGCATATTCAATCCAATGGCCACAACACTGCATTGATGAGAAAACGTTCGGACAGTGTGGCTTGTGCATCTGGTGATGCCACGAACAGTACATTTATGACAAATTCGCAAACTGGGTCCGTTAATACTAGCAGTTCAATGCAGACTGGTCAGCTAACAATAAAGGAGTCCATTCAGAAGCTCAATAAATATCAGTACAGACAATTGGTTATGAAATTTCAAATAGCCCATTTCGTTGCTGTCAATAACAAACCCTATAAAGATTACGAGAGGATTGCGAAATTTGAAAGAGACTATCACAATGTTGATTTGGGGATGGGTCACCTCACTGATAAAGCAGGAAAAGATATGGTGTCCACACTTGCCCAGTGCATCCGTGAACAAGAGGTTACTGCTCCTTTAAATAACGGACCCTGTCGCTACTACTCCATCCTTTATGATGGGTCCTCCAGTGCAAAAACATCAGATGAGAAAGAATTATATGTTATTAAGATGTGCAAAAATGGGTCCCCCTGTTTCTACACAGTTGCTTTAGAGGAACCAGAAGACACTAATGCCAAGGGGCTCAAAGTAGCATATGATCATTGTATTTCTAAGCTTAATTTTACATTCAACCCAAGTGACTGACAAGTTGGTGTTGGTAGCGATGGCGCTGCTGTTAACCATTCCCTCTTCAAGCTAATAAAGGAAGAGACAGGTACAACGCATCTTGTCATGGGCTGGTGTGCCAATCATAGAAGTGAACTCGCCATAAAAGACAGCTTCAAGCATTCACAAATTAATTCATCTTGCGACGAAGACCTTGAAAACTGTCACAAAATGTTTAAGAGGGCAAATCTCCGCTGGCAGCTCATGAAACGCCAAGCATCGTATGCGGGAAAGGTGTTATACAAGTATAAACGTATGGGCGGTACACGTTGGGTTTCATTCCAAGTAGATGCAGCAGATACTTACCTCAAAAACCTGCCGATATTCCTCGGCTTTTGCCACCAGCAGATTTCAAGTCCCTATAACAATACAATGAAAGAATTTATACCAAGACTAACTGGATATCTCAAAAATGCAATGAGACTCGATCGACTTCTTTTTATCGCGGCGCGGAAAGATGTCTTGGCATATCTATCTCCGTTCTCTCAGTCTTTGGAAAAAAGGGGACTTCTCATGCCCGAAGCAATAACTGTAATAAAATCCTCAATTTCAACTCTCGTGTCCCTCAAAGAATGTGTCTCGGAGAAAAAATCGGCTGTATTATACGATCAAGATTATTTCCCCACTTTATCTAAGCTGTGTTGGCCCTTCATTGAAGAAGACAGTGGTGAGAAATATGTTTCACGGGCGACGCGGGGTTCGGGAAAATCCTTACTTGAAAATCAGGCAATTCTTTCAGAATTAACTGACAAAACTGTTACTTTCCATAGCTATTCCATGTCCATGTCATTGGATAATGCACTGTTGAAAGTGTCGGCCGAGATTGAGATTATTTTAGAAAAGCTAATTGTCAATTTGAGAGCGAGGTTCAGTGAACTGAGTGACAATACCCTATATATGAATGTTGCCACCCTGCTTGACACAAAGACCTACACATACAAACAAGCACATGATCTGGAACCGTCAATGCAAAACATTGCAAAACACTTCCACTCTCTTCTTACCAACAATGGTTGTGATTTATCTCGCCTCAAAATCGAATTGATTATGGCGCATTCTCATGTGTCCACCTTCCATAAAACAGAGTGCCCCAGCAAGGCTTGGCCACAGATATTTCTTTCCACAGATTCATTAAATATAAAAAATTTCATGCACATTATTGAACTGTGTATTGTACTTCCAATTTCTAGTGCGGAGGCGGAACGCGTGTTTAGCTCATTTGCAAAATAGTCGGAAAAGAGCGCCAATCTCTCAGCCATTCGTCGATAGAGGAGCTTTTAATTGTGAGAGGCCGTGGAATTTCGCCCAGTGACCACGCACTGTATAAAATGGCCGTAGATAAGTACCTTTCGGTTGGGCCCGATGGGAGAAAAAAGGCACGCAGAGTAGAAGGATATACCATGAAACGAAAATGCCGGTCAAAACCACAAAATCAGTATAAACGTAACTGTCTCTTCCTAAATGCCAGTTCTACTGACTCTGAGAAAAATGATGGGGACAAGACTACCCTAGGGGACCAAGATATGTCGGAGGGATCTTCTGATTCAGACTTCACCATTGATGATATAGACCTTGATGAAATCTCGTCATCTGACATGTCCTCCAGTTCGGGGTCAGATTCTGGCGAACATGATTGAACTGAAAGGAACCATGCCCTAAACTCATTTAACTGCGTGTTGTAATTTTCCTGCATTAAAATTTGCATTGTGTTAACAGTAACTTGCCGTATCTGTATCCACAGTCTGCGTTTAAAAATATCCAATTATAACAGGGTGAATCTGGTCACGGGTGATCATGAGAGCAAATTCTGATCGAAGATTCGCTGATCCGATCTGTGAAAAGAGGAACTTTGATTTGAATTTTGTCTTCCCAGCATATTAATGACAGTTAAAGCGTTGAAAATATTTTCTCCATTTGTGGGGGTGGGGTGGGGGGGGGGGGGGCAGGGGAAGAAAGATTCACATCTGAAATAATAGTAAAATCTGCATTCGAGCTCACATAGATGTAGGATCGTGTGGGCACTAGCCGGGGGGGGGGGGGGGGGGGGGGGGGTGATTTGCATTGCATTCACAGATGCCGCATGCAGTACAGATGCCCTTATGCCCTAAACGCAATCACCTACCACGTAACCCCCCCCCCCCCCCCCCCCTGCACACACACTTAAAAAAGGAGGCTGCTGTACATTGGATATCTGCAAAGGAGAATACTTTTCAAGGTATTCACATGAACCCTTTTCTCAGAATCAGTGATGGAACAGCTGACTATGCATCTTTACTCACTTTGGTTACCACATAAAATTATTTTTACCCTGTCATCATGACAGGGTCAAAATAATTCCATGTGGTAACCAAACTGAGTAAAGATGCATTCCGACTCAAATGGATGATTCAGCCCTGTCGCTAGAAATTTGCCACGACAGTTAGCAATGCTGTGGAAATAGTTGTAGCTGAATGTCATGACTTTTTCCACCGCATTGCCGATTGACGTATAATTCAACTTCAAGGGCTGTACTGGGTGTCCGTGTCGGCCCGGTTGGGGGGGGGGGGGGTGCATTTACAGATTCCACATGTATTACAGCTGCCCTTGTACCCAACCCCAACCCCCCCCCCCCCCCCCCCCCCCCCAAAAAGGCTGACGCTGTAGTATCCGCAAATGCAAAGCAAATGAAAATAGTTTTCAAGGTATCCACGTGAATCTCTCCTCTGAATCAGTGATGAAATAACACAGCAATTGGCAATGCTGTGGAAAGAGTTATGGCAGACAGGCAGAATGCCATGACTCTTTCCACCGCATTACTGATTGCCGCAGATATCGAAGGCTGCAATGGGTGTCGGTCCGATTGGGGGGGGGGGGGCAATTTGTACTGCATTTCCAGATGCCGCATGTTCTGCAGCTGCCCTTATACCCCAACATAACCACCTCCTCACCCCCAAACCCTCACGAAAACTGAAAAGAGGCTGATGCTGTAATGCATTTGGTATCCACAAAAACAATGCAAATGAAAATAATTTGCAAGGTATTCACACGAAAATTTTCTCTGAAGCTGTGTGTGATGGAATGACCGGGTTTACCGTGGAAACAAGTTGAGTGATGACAGTGACCACATGAAATTATTTTGACCGGGTCAAAATAATTTCATGTTGTCACCGCCATCACTCAACTTGTTTCCACAGGTAGGGTACTGTAATTTTGATAAATATACACAGGTGGTGTGCTTTGCTTGCAGGGCGTCGTGTGTGTGTGTGTGTGGGGGGGGGGGGGGGGGGGGGGGGGGGGGTAGTAGGATGGGAGTGTAAAGCTTGCCTAACGTAACAAAGTAACGATGCAGCATCCCGACTCACATGTATGAATGTAGGACCGATTCTGTGAGTAACCATCAAAGGTGGAAATTTTGTGTGTGTGTGTGTGGGGGGGGGGGGGGGGGGGGGGGGCGGGGATCTTGCCCCAAAAATGATTTTGCGGATATCACCGAGACGCGTAATGCTAGTTTGAGTGTGATCAGATTGTGCTGAACCTCCAGCCACCACGTACTTGAACACTGGCACACACTAGTAGAGTCCGAAGAGCCTCCCTGAGAAGATATAGAAAAATGTAATGGCCTGAGACCGATTCTAGAGCGTCTGAGCCCCAGCTGCCTTTCCGATCTTGTAATTGAGGAGGAAATTGGTCACTTTTTGGAAGGCTTTAAGTTGCAAAGAGAGCAAGCCGAATTTGCCCGAAAAAAAAATTGCCCCGAAAAATTATATTTTTTCCAGACTGGGAGAGAGTTATTCAGCCCACCCCCCCCCCCCCCCCCGGCCCATCAATACGCCTATGACTACCCCCACTCATCCTCCCAAACACTGATAGACATTCAAAAAGATCTTAATGCAGCATTCATTTCAAATGAGATAAAACTGATGAAAGGGAAGTAACCTCAGTTTTTTTTAAAGGGAATTCCCCTTTCGGAACACGTGTGTTGATTGTGTATGCAATTTTATTGCCTGGCTGAAGTAACTGTCAGCTAAAACGTTAAAAATATGCAACCATGGAATACTATTGTGGGAAATATTACAGAAGATGTTGAAAACATTAAAATGTAATTGTCAGAGAGAAATATAATTAATTATGTGTGGTTTCGAACTTTCGATTGTCCGCTCCATTGAGCACCTCATCGTCACCTCCAAGTTCCTCATCCCAGCCTGAGGCACGTCTTCAGTCACTGACGAAAAAATCAACAAATAAACAACACACATTACGGTATCAAATCTGATTTTTTTATGTTCAAATCAACTTTAATTAATGAACAACTGTAACAAAAATATGAATCTTATTTTTATTTTTTAAAAGAGAATTACAAAAATAAAAACAAAGCACGTGATAACTGGGCACCAGGTAAGACCACTGTAACATCAAAATTTGAAACAAGCTGTTGAAAAAAAGTGATTTTGGAGACTCCAAAATAAAGTGAATTTTCGCCCCAAAAGCCACCAGAAGGCTCCATTTGATAGCACATTTTAAAATTTTTCTGACCCCCCTTTTATGCTCGTGCCTTTGGCACTCGTGCAGATGCCTTCGGCATCTCTTGCACTGCCTTCAATTAAAATGCTGTCGCAACTGCTGTCGTTATTCGATTTGACGACGGCATGTCAATGCCGTCGTAAAAACTATCGAAATTCAAGGGCTGCACTTCCTAACAGACAATCTTTATACTCTTGGAAAGAGATGTTTTTCTTCACCATGCACGCTTTAACTCCTTTGCACTTCTTGATCTCTTCACCATCTTCTAGACGATAAGCATACAGTTTGGGTCTCAAGCCCACGAATTCGACGATCTGTTTACCGCCGCTCTCGTCCTTAAATTTACCCAACACCTTCTTCTTGTTGTTCGATTGAATGTTGGACGTCCGGAGATATATCTCGGTAGACGTCTTTCGTCTCTATCTCGTAAACTAAACTGTCCGTGTCGGTGAACAGTAGTTTGGCTTTGTCACCAAATTTTCATTTGACGTAATCGTAGTGAAACTCGTACATCAATCGCTTGCTGATATCTAAGATGATCGGTCCGAGATAATACGGTTTGTCGAACTTCAGGTGCGTCTTTTGCATGTGAACGGCCACTAGATTTTCGTTGAATATGGTTCGGTGTTTGTAATTGGGTTTCGCCACTAATTTTTTAGCTCTTTTCTCAGACGTGACGAGTCGAATTTCGGTTCTCTTCCTGATGTTTTCCATCGATTTGCCGTACACGCAGTTGTTCATGAGTTTGAAGAAATCTTTTTCGAAATCGTTCTCGGCTCGAGTTCTGAGATTCGTGTTGAGATCGATGTATTTTTTCATCCAAGGCTCTTCGTCGAATCGAATGATGCAATGTATGTCGACTAATTTCATCCCGTAATCGACGTACTGTTTCAAATTCTCGCTGTAGACGACGTAGTTACGTTTGTTAAATAAATTGGGAATGAGTTTTTCCTCGTCTCCTTCGTTCGGTTCCATTCGTTCGGGAGCTAGCGGATAATCGTTGTGTGGATCGTGTAATTCTTCTGGATAGTTCAAATCGACTTCTAAAATGCAAGGATAGTCTCTCCATTTTTGCATCTCTTCCGGTTCCGTTACCCATTTGAAATTTCCAATCGGTAAAGGATGACTCATAGCCCAACCCTACAGATTATTAGCGTCCCAATACTGTATGTATTTAGTCGACCGTTTCGAATCGAAACCTTCTTTCATGTAGGGATTGTTAGCCTCAGAATATCTGTGGGAGATCATCAAGACGCCACCTCTCGCAGCCCTTTCGAACATGAGCAACATGTCCACGTCGGATAATAATTCCAATTGGACTTCGGTGGTCTTCAACAGAGCGTCCCATGCCAGACCGGGTGCGGTGAAATACCAAGCGGGATCCAGATCGTAATTTTGATGACAGATGACAGACGTCTCAAAAATTTTCGAACACGTCTGCGAAGAGCAGAACGTCGGTCTTCAAATAAAGATCGTGATAATCTCTCATGGTTTTCATATCGAATGATTTCCACACGTTTTTGGCGTGTTCGTAATTCTCGTCGGAAATGTCGGATTCGTATAATTTCGAATAAAAATCGTCTTTCGAAGGTAGTGCGGTGTCTTCGAATCTCTTTAGATCGTTTATGTAATCGTAAGGATAGACTCCTTTCCTCAACATGACGTCTACTCGTTCTCCGAAATGTTCGCTCGTGATTTTAAATTTATCCTTGCTCATGTTATCAACTAATTTTTCCAGAGCGGTCGACATGAATTTAAAACTGTCGATGAAACGTATGCCTCTACGAATGGATTTCGTTTTTTCTTTCAACGTATTTCCGTCGATTACTCTTTTCTTCTCCATGAGCTTCCATTTCGTGAAGGAAATGTATCTTTCTTCGCTGTTCGCGATGCAATTTAATTCTTCGTGTGAGGTGCCGAGATTTTTTACGAACAGATGACTGTTGTAACCCGAGAGATTGTGAAACATCACCGGATAGAAAGCGGCATCTCGATATTTTAAATTACACTTGCTGTGAGCCGGACCGCGATACAGACCCGTGTAATGATCGTGGTCTCTGACCTTCTTATTTTCCTCCGAATTATCGTCGAACGATTGTCTGCATATGTGACATTCGGTGGCTCTGTTATTTTCGTCCTGCTGCTCTCACGTGATGATCATTTTCGCCGGAGTTTTGAATTTATCGTATAACATTTGAATTTTCGATTCTAACTCTTCCACAAACCTTTGTGTCACGTCGTCGTCTTCGCACTGTTTCGTGTAGGTGAAGGGACCCATGTCGTGTTGCGAGTCGAAAGCGCATTTCACGTAAATGCAATAGCCCGAAGGTATGTGTTTTTGATATCTTTCGACGTAACTTTGAAGAGCATTGGGTTGACAGGAACTCATTTTCGCGGTGAAACATTCGAAATCGGCGTACACGACGAATGGTACTTATAACCTTCTATTGTGATTTTCAAACTTCACGATGGTGTTGGGTTTAGGCATTTCGACTGCGACACCTTGATTTTCGTTGCAATATTTTTGATGTTTCGCTAATGATTTTTCGCTGTGAAACACGTTCATGCAATTGTAACATAAAGATATCTTTCCTTTATGATTATTATTTTGTTTCGACAGTAATCGGGTCGGATGTTTAACCCAACAATAATGACGATTGTCACCATTCGAAATCAATAATAAAATAATCGTCTTTTCTCTTCCGCGATACGAAGTCTGTCTAAGAGGATAGATCGTTCGTTTTTCGTCGTCGTATCCAAGGACGTTCACCGCTACGGTGGGATTTTGAACCTCGAAACGATATGTTTTAACTCTGTTGGAAAAGTCACTCCGGTCCAATCAAGATTTTTAGAAGTTTCCTCATAATGGGAAACTCTATCGGTGTGTGTTTCGACAGGGTATAAAGCGGAGGTGACTGCCCATTTAAGACACTGATCATCTTTATTTCTCACGTTGACCACGGCGTGTTTCTTAGTCAAGAAATACGGTAATTCCAAGTAGGAAGATCCTTTCAACGGTTCGTTTTTATTCATGTGAATTTCGAGTTTCAACACCTCATCAAACGTCCAATTACTACCTTCATGTTGATAATTCGCGAGAGACGTCAACATCTTGTCTTTCATCTTTTCGAAAACGTCCGATAGATCTGAACCTCGAAATACGGGTTCGACGTTAGATCTGAAATATGCATTTATCACGATGCTCTCGCCGGACTTCACATTGATTTTATTCATTATGCAATGGAGTATCATCTTAATTTTTAATCCCACGTTCATGTATTCGTGAAACAAATCCAATACTTCTTTCTTCACCCGTTCCATGAACAATTTCGGATCGACTTTCTTCAACGAGGGAATCACGTCGAAAGTTTGATCGCACTCTCCCATTCACGGGTTTCGATTGGAATAGTTCCGCAACGAGTCGTGTTACATATTCTTCTCCTTTCTCTTCGTCGATTGCTCGTTGAATTTCGCTCGATATATCTCGTTTGTCTTGAATCTGAAGTGCATCACTCGTTTTCGTTTTAGTTTTTCTTTTCTTTTCTTTGGAAACTTGATGTTCTTCAATGGCTTTTCGTTTAGTCGTCTTCGTATTTTTCACAACCGATGCATCTTTTGACGTCGTTGCTATCGACATTTCGTTTGCCTTTCTAGCGTTTCGCAAATATTCTTGTATGATTTCAATTTTTTTTGATTTAGTTCTATGATTTCTGAAATCTGAAATTTGTAATAGTTTACAAATCTCGTTTAACTGAGGTATGGTTTTCTCATTTAAATTTACCATTGTTTTATCTGTTTGCTTCATTTGTAAGAATATTTTTTTTTTTGGAATTTTGTATTAAATAATTTGTTAAAAAAGTTTTGCTTTTTTACTCTTTTTATATATATAATGAAAAAAAAAAAAAAAAAAAAAAGTTAAATTTTAAATTCAGTTTTTTTCTTTAATGTGTTTTTTATTCAAAAACAATTTAAGACCGCTTTTATTTCTCGCTCACAAACCAATCATGTTTTCTCGTCTTCGGAATAACATTCTCTACAGTAACGCAGGTGTGCGCACAGTAGAAACAAGACGTTTGCGACACCTTCGCAGACCAGACACTTGGTGGACGTTTTGCTCAGCTCGTTTTTGACGAGTGACAATAACTCGTCCGCTTCCGCCATGAATTTGATGAGATGTTCTAAAGTTATGAATTGAGACAGGGTCTTGTTCGCGATGTTTAACGCATCGTACAATTGTTCCTTGGTGTATCCGAGTTGTAACATATCCATCAATAATTTTTGGTTTTTATCTCTATCCCTCTCTTCGTCTTGGATTTTGATCAATCCCAACGTTAGGATCTTGTTCAAATAATCGCATTCGTCTTTTTCAATATTACTTATGTGTTCTAGTAAAGGTACGTTGTGAGGTTCCCAATTCATCAAATGTATGTCACAACAAAAACATTTGACTTTGTCGCCTTTACCCACATAAACGAAACCCGCGGCAGCTAAATCTTCGGGTTTTTGAGCGAGATGCGAAGGCCAATTTTTAAACGTTTGAAGTCTTGCACGTTCTAGACTATAATTCGGATGTTTGGACTTGATCATTGTTTTTACCTCAAAATTGAGTTTGTAAGAATATTTTTTTTTTAACTTTTATTTATATATAAAGAGAAATAAAGAGAAACTTTTTTAACAAATTATTATTTAAATACAAAATTTAAAATATACATTATTTGCAAGAATTCATAAAAACCAAATAATCGTTCATGACAACAACACCTAAAAGATGCGAATTGAAATTGAAACGAGACGAAAGGTATGAGAAATCCGGTTTTAATTTCAACAACACGATCCCATCGAATTGAACGAGGTTGAGATAGTGGACTTAGAGCACTACTACTACGAATATCGAATGTGTTTGAAATTGGATGAAGCTGTGCTCGATTTGTTTTACGAGTACCAAAGCGATCTGCTGAATAATATCATCGTCGCCGAAGACAGAGAATTCGACAAGGGTGATTTATTGTTGTCCTATGGAGGTTACATATATCCAATAATCTCACCCGAACTCGTGAACAAATCGGGTGGTGAGAGTGCATTCGCCTATGAAAAAAAACTCAGAAGAGTAAAGATAAACATTCACACCATTTTCGTATGTGGAAAAATGACGAATGTCAACATGCTAATAACGGACTTGGAAATATAAACAATAGAGAGATTGAAATGTTAAAATTTAACTTTTTATATATATAAAGAGAAAAAAAACTTTTACTAAAAAATTTTACATTAAAAAATTAAAAATTAAAAAAACAACTTTTTTATATATATATAAAGAGCAAAAAAAAAACTTTTTAAACAAATTATTATTTAAATACAAAATTTAAAATATACATTATTTGCAAGAATTCGTAAAAACAAAAAAACTAAATAATCGATCATGAGGACAACAACACCTAAAAGATGCGAATTGAAATTGAAACGAGTCGAAACGAATAAGAAATTCGGTCATAAAATTTATAGATTACAACGACACGATCCCATCGAATTGAACGAGGTCGAGACGAAGGGCTTAGAGCACAAATACAACAAATATAATATGCCTTTGAAATTGGACGAAGCCGCTCGATTTGATTTACGAATACCAAAGCGATCTGCAGAACATCGTCATCGCCGAAGATAGAGAATTCGGCAAGGACGATTTGTCATTGCCCTATGGAAATTACATATTTCCAAACATCTCATTCGAACTCATGAAGAAATTGGGTGGTGAGAAGGAGTTGACCGATGTAAAAAAACTCAAAAGATTAAAGATAAACATTCAACACGTTTTCGAAAAAGGAGAAGACACGAGTGTCAACATGCTAATAACGGACTTGGAAATATAAACAATAGAGAGATTGATTTTTAGCGAAGAAAAATGAAAAAAAAAAAAAGTAATGAGATCATCTTTTGATCTCATTTTTTTTTTGTTTTCCTTCTTCATTATTATCCATATATTATAATAACGTTTCCTTTCTTCTTAAATTTCAGCGTTGATTCTTCTTTTCTTTTTTTTTTGTGATATGCTACGTTTTTATAAGAACACATTTGTTTATCCATAATAATTATGAATGAATGTTGTGCATCTCTCGGTAACACTCGGATCATTACCATTCTCTTCAGAAGATAGTGGTAACGGTGGAAAACATCTCATTCTTTTAAATTTCAACCACATATCCCGATCTTTATTTAACTCTTTTGTCAGTTCTTTCCTAAGATATCCGTCATTAGCGTCTAGTCGTTTTTCCACATCTTTTTTGCACTCTATCTCGCGATATTCGTCATTATCGTCTAATTGTTTTTCCACCTTTTTATCCATTTTATATATTATTTTATACTTTCTATAATTTTTTTACATTATAATAACATATTCAAAATCAGTATGTTCTTAAACGGCGAATTCTCACCGAGCAACAAACCCTTGCCAAGTCGCTCGACGTTCCGTCCACTCTTCAGATAGAGACCGTTTCCTCTCAGAGAGTTGCCACCTCTAACGGGTTCTAGATACAATCCTTTACCGCTGTCATCTACGTGGACGCGACACACGGCTCCTCCCTTCTTCAAAAACAGTCCGCTGCCACGCATTAATTTCTCAACTGCCGAACTAGCGAGTCCCGTGAGAGCTTCCACGCCGAGAGTCTTTCCGAGAAAGGGTAGTGCCTTTGCGGCGAAGGGTAATGCTTTTGCGGCTATTCCTGCTAATAGCGGTAGGAAACCGCCTTTCATTCTCAAATTGTATCTCAATTGAGCGGGACTCATTCTCACCGTCAACCCTCTTCCATCGCAAATCGCTTTCTCCATCCTTTTGATTTGACTTCTGGTCCAGGCGATCGAATCCTGACCGCCTCTCGTCAGATCTTCGTGAGTGAATTTGAATCTCACTGCCTCGCCTCGAGTTGTTAACGCTCTCTTAAGTTTCTTCCTCTGTCCTGCGGATATTTTCACGTTTTTAACCACGTATTCTGTCATAATTCTGTTTTTTAAAATATATTTACTTCAATTGTTTCTTGTTTAATAATTATATTAAAATAATTTTGTAAAATTAATATTGCGTTTATTTTATTTTTGTTATCTATATATATACACAATTTTTTTTGCTTTTATATTTCTCTTATGTGAAATCGTATCGTCACTCTCTCTCCGCGAAGATCTAATAGTTCACCATTTTGATCCGTCAACGTGGTTTTCAGACTATACAACGTATCTAAAATCACTGGTAGATAAACTAAATTTCGAGGTCGCTCCACGATCTTATAACCCGGCGACACGTTTGGAAAGAAAGAATAGATCGTCGGCTGAGCGCTACCATTCACGTAGCTTCCAGCAATCACGTCCACGTTCACCAGAATGCTATTGACAGCGAGAATGTCAACCGTATTTTCAGATGCCGCGTGGCCTCGATACATCTTTCGATCGAATCCCAACATCTTGCCTATAGAATCGTCCGTGTTGAAATCCACTCAAAAATTATCTTCCAAATCCAACATCGTCTGTAAGGTATTAGGATTGGGAGCGAGTCTGATCTTGTTGCTTCCCTTACCATCCGTCTTCATTCGCGTCTGAATGTAATCGTTCAAATCGTCTATGTCGTAACTCCCTTTGGGAATTCGAATCTCCAACCAATCCACTCCGTCGGAATACTTGAACGAGTTATTCTTTTCGGTGACGTTGGGAAAGGAATAATAAGTCTCCAGATTCACCAACGCCATCTCGTAACTTTTCTCTCTATTCAATTCGATGGAAGGTTCGAATTTCGTAGCGAATCGAGTCGAATCGCCACTCACCACGATTTGAATGGATTGTTTTGCAGCCGTATTCTCGGCTATCCGTCCTAACAATTCTCCATGTTCGAACATTATATTTAATTTTATTTTTTTATTCAGAACTAATTATTTGAAGATTTATTATTTTCTAAATTTTTATTTTCACGCTCTATCTTATTATTATCATCGGAAACATAAAACTTGTCGAATCCGCACCGATATTTTCCGCGATTAAATTCGCTTGTCAAATCGATCACGACGAAATTGTAAAGTCCACCATCCCAAACCTTCTTGCAGAATCTCCTGAATTCTGCAGCGCTCATGTCGTTTGCGACGTGATCGCCGTAGATGTGATTGAGATTCTTGAGATTTTGGCGAAAGAGACATAGAAAATTAGCGTTCTCCCTTATCGTCTGTCTGGGCAATCGAAAATAATTCTGCGACAGGTAGAAACAGTCCACGTTGCTGTGTCGACGTCGACCCCTAACGTAATACGATTCGCATCGGTTCTGTCTCTCCAAAAGCAGATCGTCAAAAATCATGAGATTCTTATCTTCCGATTTCAGTTCCCTAGGATCCGGAATGTCGCTAGCGTTCTCATAAAATCGACACTCGACGTTCGAAGATGCATTTCTCTTCATCAGCTCCATCGCCGCACCGTCCAAAATGGTCGAAAGTGGAGCTCCGCTCTTGTCAAATTCCTCCCTACTGTCAAAGATTCTGGCTATGACGTCCTTAGGCAATCTACGATCCATGCACTCTCGAAGCAATCTGTATTCGGGTTGAAACAAGCTCTTGCCAAACACGAACAATCTGTCGTAATCCAACCAGTTGGGTCGGGACAACAGATTCATCAACACATTAGTCTTTCCACAATTCGATTTTCCCACTATCAAACCTCTTATGCTCTTGGGAAAGAACTCGTTATTCGACCTCTTGGTCGCGGCGTCGTTCCAAGACATATCTTTAATGTTCATCTTTGTTTTATTTTTTTTTTTGTTTGTTATTTTAGATTCTTTTCAAACGCAAATTTTTTATGTTTTTCAAACTCTGTTTTTAATGTTATTATTTATTTATATCGCACCGTCGCGAGTTCTCTTCAATCCGGATCCACTCGTCATTTTGGCTAAATCTTGTATGGGCACCACAGCATCCTTAAAATCTTTCCAACTTTTCGGCGTTCGCTCTAACGCAGCTCGCTTCGCCGGCGGACTGATCAACTTGTCGATCAACGCGTCGGCTGCCCTCTTGCCAGACACAGAAGCTATGCTACCACTGGCTTCGGAAGTGGCTTTCTTACCAGCATCCAAAGCCGTCTTCTTACCGACCTCAAACGCGGTCGATGCGAGTTTTCTACCCGCATCGCCCGTGAACGCTCGCATTACAGAATCAACGATGCCAGAACCGCCTTGAACGTATGTCCTGACGTATCCCCTGTTCTTTATCACCAACATATTTTATTTTTATGATATATTTTTGTTTTTTTCACTGGTAAATCGTTTTGTTGTTTTTAAATACTTTTATTATTCTAGTGTAAGAATTTACTGTTTTATTTTTGTTTGTTTGTTTGTTTCTCTCTACTTATTATATACACATCAATCCTTCAATTCGTTCATCAGCCTTTTATACTGGTTTTTATTCAAAACCTTCTGTCTTAACAATTCGTCAGATATAGTAACTATCTGATTATCTAATCCCGTGTTACCAGCCCGTCTGCTCGCCATCAACAAACTCAATCTCTAAGACAGAGCGTCGGAATCGCTCGGAAGAAAAGTGGTTTTCACCCCTTTGCCAGTCACCGATTCGACGAACTTCTTGTTCATATCCCATATGGGTTTCACCACTTTCGTCCACTTGTAACCTCTGTTGGCTTTGGGTCTCATCTCTCTGGCATCGTTATTTCTCTTCATGGCGTGGGTCTGAACCAGAATGTCTCCGTAATTATCGAAATCCTGTTCCGTGTAATCGCCGGGCTTGTCGTAAAGGAGCAATCTGCGCAGACCATCAGTTAGTTTATACTTATTCGAACCCACGATCAATTCATCATCGTCAATTTCTACTTCTGTGTCTCCCACAAAAGTTCTACCCTCAGAATCCTTATAAATTCCATACGACTGATCTCTCTTACCGCCATCATCATCGGACGATGCGACGCTACTAGTGGTGATAGTCGAAGCTGTATCGTCGCTCTCGCTCAAATCTGTTTGAATTCCCGTAGGAACGTAATCCGGTGTAGATTGAACGGAATACCGATTTCCAAAACTAGGAGGCAACGAACCCATTCTCAAAGAACTCTCCTTTATGGGTCTCAATTCTTCGACTATCTCCTTCCTGCTTTGCTCTTGACCCTCCGTCACAGGTTTAAATATTTTTGTGGCTTTGCGTCTGAGTTCCATCTCACCAAGACGTCTGCTCCTATCAGCCGACTGAATCCCCTTCTTAGCACGTTCATACTGGTCTAAAATTAGATCTCGGCACCTAGGATCCATCTGTAAAAACATCTTTCGTTTTTAATTGTTAATGTTCCTTTGAGTATGCTAATATGAGTTATTTATTATTTTCAAAATTAAATGTATAATTATTTTTATGTTTTAAGTAAATAAAAATCTTCCGTCTTTAATATAATAACTAAAACCAGTTGAGAAAAAAAACATTTACAAAATGACGCCTCGATAAATAGTTAAAAATATTAAAATAGCATCCGTTTCAAACGTGTTAAAAATCAGAAAGAAATAGTTTTTCAGATAAACCATTTAACTTGACAAGTAATCTCATTTGAATAAAAACCTGTAATACATCTCAGGCGTGACAAAATAGCGTTCTCAGTAAGTGTTTATACAGTAAATGTCACTTTGACATGCAACCGGCTTGTCAGTTTTGATAAAAACATAGACTGATGATTGTAGACTGACATTCGAATGAAATGGTTTAACACGCCAAAGGTGCACAGGAGCTCTATTTATCAATTTTATTTATTTCCTAGGATATTCCCCCACCCCACGACGAGGGGAGATAACTCCGTATGAACGAGTTTACGAGAATCGAGCGATCCGATCGGTCGATTGGCGGAGAATCGAGCGATCCGATCGCTCGATTAGCTGAGTTTGGGAATTCCCATAGTGGGGAATTCCCCTAATGACGTCATAAATGGGAAAAACCCACCGCCTCAAAACAATTGCGGGTTCTGGACCACTGGTCTAGGATCCGCAGACCGTTTTTTTGATGATAGCCTAGAATTTTTTGCTCGCGTTCACCAACGATGGATCGATGGTCTGATCTGCGATGGGAACGTCGACAAAAATTTTTAAAGTAAAAGATAAAAGTGAAGATGTACAATTTCACCCTTTTTTTAAAAACGCGCGTTCACCACGAGTATTTGAACGTTAAAAGTGCGATCTAGGAGTCACAAAAAACATGGGGGATTCAAGACCACTGTACATTTTTGTGAACAAGCTTGCGATTTAACACTGAATTCCACGTTGGTGAACGCATCGTGTACGTATGTTGTACACAAACATGTACAAAGTGGTCGTAAATCCGCAATTATTACCTACTCATATTTAACAATGTATAGACTGTTTTGTGGGAATGGGACGTTACTTGGATATTCATTAAATTCTACATGTACATGTGTATGTACAAAAACATATTCAATGATGTACATAAATGTGAATATATTTTTTGGTGTAATATTAGCTGTTTATTACTGCCTTCAATCCAGTGCTTCTCAGTCTGAAATTGGCTAAATGCATAAATGCCAGTGTATTTCTACAAGCCATCAAACTGACTGCAAGAAAAGTTTTCTCATCTGAAATAGAGTATCAGTGCATCATTAAAAAAACCCCTCCAAAAACAGGGCAGTTGTTATAAGTCATCGATATGCAACACAATGACAGATACATGTAAATGGAACATCGAATACAGATCTGGCTTTTAGATTAAACTGCTGCGCAGGAAGGAGTTCACTGGAAGTGTCGGACATGAATGTCGTCCTTGGAGAAGAGACGTTTGTTGCAGTTGCAATGTGAGGTGAAAGGTATTTTATCAACTACTGTCAGGGTTACCCAGCATTGCTCATGCTTAGTTGGTGTCCCTCTACACCCCCACTCCACCACACCTGGCACTTTTTTAAACCTCACCATTAGATTCCTGGTAAAAAATTACCCCTAGGAGACCCCTTTGAAGACCTATATTGGGGAGAACAATTTTGGTCATACCTTTTGGTGCCCCCCTACACCCCCAACCCCACCCCGATACTTTTTTAAGCCTCACCATTAGATTCCTGATAAAAACGTACCCCTAGTAGACCCCTTTGAAGACGTATATCGGTAAAAAAAAATTTTGTCATAACTTTTGGTGTCCACCCCCACCCCCACCCCACACACTTTTTTAAACCTGACGATGACCTCTGCCATAAAAAAGTACTCCTAGTAGACCTATTTTGGACACTTGGGGTGGCCCCATATTCATTTCTATAGCGGACATACAGACATGCGCACGCACACATGCATGCACACACGCACACACACACATACATACAAAAAGAAGGAGATTACACCACATAGTTTCCAGATAACGTATTTCTACCTTACTGCATGCATATGGTTCCAACTTCTTTAGCATTGAAAACGCAATGCATAATGAAATAAATTATTTCTCGTCGCAAGAATTCCTTTCGTTTTGTGTAATTGTATCAAGTGTTCCATGAAACTTTCGTTTATGAGTGGGTCATTGGGCGGATTTTTTCTTGTGGAAAATCCCCCCCCTCCCCCATGCACACACACCTCCTCTGTTCTGTTATGAAGTAAAATTCGAGCTAAAACGTCCATATCAATAGGCTACTAAGAACAAACTAAGCTTTATACAATAATCGCTAGCTGTTTGATTAAACTTCTGATCACTAATCCTACTGCAGTGACTGTCCAATTAAAAAATTATGGCCAGGTAACTCTGTTGCAGTCATAAGAAGTGGATGTGGGTAGAGCGAGCACTTTAATATAAATAGCTCACCCGGCGATGACAGAAATAGGGAGGAAATAGGGAGGAAGTCAGCAAGTTCTTGTACTTGGCGAGGTCTGATAGACCGCGAGCGGGAGAAGCCCCTCTCTAATCTCGGAACATCTGGGGCCAGATGTTGTTTTGAGAAACTTGCACAAGCCAGAGCATATGTCCACCCTCCACTCGGGACGCTCTGTTTAGTCTGCAGCCGGAGTCGGCTTCAGTCAAGGCTTCCTCCACTACGTTTCACAATCCAAAATGAAGCTTTCTGGTTGGAAACTTGCACAAGATGGAGCATATGTCCACCCGCTGCGTGGGATGCTTCATCTAGTCTGCAGCCGGGGTCAGCTTCAGTCACTGCTTCCTCCGCTACATTATTTATGCACACACGACCACATCCTAGCTACCCAACTTTGAATATCCAGCCTGCTGCACGAAGAAGGAACCATTCTTTGCCCGTGAAGTCGGTCCATCCGATGAGGCCTCGATCATCGGGACATTCGGAGAAGGGATTCGCCTCCGACACACTGTCCCAGGAGCAGCATGCGGCTAAGAAATGGAAGATCGCTGCTTCTTAGGCCTCAATGATGGACTTGCTGTCACAAATTGCACAGCTGATCGCACCATCCCAGAAAGTGCAGGTGCAGCCTCCCTCAGACTCAGAATCTGAGCTGTCGGATGGTGCTGGGTCGGTCCACCCATCTGTTCACACAGATGCAATGGACCGAGATTCGCAACTGATTCTCTCGGATGATGAAAGGGATAAGGAAGAGGATTACCCTTCCCTTTCAGAACAGCACATGGTTGCGATGGTTTTCATCCATCAATACCACCCTGATTTTGTTCCGCTGAATTAGAATGCTGTGACAACAAAAGAGAAACCGCTGGCGTCATTGGACGCAGACTTTTTCCGGACAAAAGAGGAAGTCCTTTCTTTTCTGGTTCAGTCTAGGCAGTTGTTACAGGCCTTTGGCTGTACAGACGCCGCCGCATTGATCCTCTTGAGTGCGAGGAAGAAGGCGGTTTCTTATCTTCATCTTACTGTTTTTTGGACCACGTTCATTTAAAAACGGACGGGGAAGATGTTCAAAGAGTTCCTCCATGTTTGGATGAGCAGGCCGGGGATCTAGAGGTATTTTTACCTGTATCATTCACTATTCACAGAGACACAATTGAGATGGCAATTTCTTCAAATAGAGCGAATTTGGACGTTATGTCTTACGCATATCACCTTACAAAAGCTATGGCACAACTTCTCAATGAAAGAATTTGAGGACGTTTGTACCTCTCTTAGAGTTCTTTCCAGGGCAATTATGTATACCACATATAACTCCGCCCTAACAGTGGCTAATCTGGAGTTATTTAGATGTGGTGCTGCCCTTGCGTTGTCATCACTGAAAATCTCTCTCTGAGTCGCTCCGGTCTCCGGACATATTATTTTCGATGACTAGCTTTCGTTAGTCTATCAACAGGCTACTAAGAAAGCGTCTAGTGCTCTTCTTTTGAAGTCGGCATATCAACGACCCGCTTCAGCAGACGAGTAAAGGAAGGCGTTCCAGACAAAAATCGTCAAAAGGAAATTCCTCACGAGGGTACAAGAAACCCTCTTATAATTACTCTGGAGGTCGTCAGTATAATGACTCGGGAAAGGGGGCGTAGGTGTGATCGGGACTATCAGTCAGACACCCCTAGGCCGGCGAGACAAGGTTCTTCGCGGGGGAGGAAGTGGTTTCTTCTCCCATAAGCCTCGCAGGTCATACAGGTGATGGTTAAGACCATTATTGCTGGCCAGTTGGCGGAAGGTTATCAAGCTCCGTGAAATACTGGATAACAGTCACGGAAGATCAGTGGGTGAGAAGTGTAGTCTCGGACGGCTTAAAGCTATCATTCTGAGCGAAAGCCCCACTAACAAGTTGTCGGTGTTGGACAAATCTTCCATCAGGTCCTTGCATAAGAGAGCTTCTCCTAGCGGAGGTATAGGCTCTTTTAAATTTATTAATGAATGCAATAGAGGTCATCGAGAATCAGGAGTCTCAAGGTTTTTACAGTTACCTGTTCCTCGCACCGAAGCCAGAAAGCTCGTTCCGACTGGTAATATACTTGAGCTGGATAAACAGGCTTATCGTGGCTCCATAAATTATATATGGAGACCATTCGATCGGTAAGGGCGAGCGTTCGAGTGAACGACTATGCGGCAAGCATAGATCTAAAAGATGCATACTTTCATGTTCTGGTACATCCGGCATTCAAAAAGTACCTGTGGTTCACCATACAAGGCAGTGTGTATCAGTTCAGAGCAATGTGCTTTGGTCTGAACCTGGCTCCCTGGGCATTCACTTGAATAATGAACTCAGTAATGTCATACTTCCGAGCTCATTCGTGTGAGGTAACGTCGGCTTACTTGGACGACATTCTTCAGTAAAAGGGCAACAAAATTATTCTTCAAAACAATGTTCAGAGTTTGCTTCTATTTCTCCGACGTCTCTGTTTCATCGTAAACGGGAAAAAGTCGGATCTAGCTCCGTCCAAGTTGCCTATTCACTTGGGAATGAGCTTTGAGACTCGCAACAATCTGGTTCATCTGCTGTTACCCAGAGCAAAATTAGTCAGTTGTTATCCTCGCTTTTGTCTACACTCAGACGCATTAACAATGAGGGAATTCATGCGACTATTGCAGCTGGACGGAGCGGGCCTATGGGCCGTCTGCGCGCACGTCCCCTCCAGATATTCTTTACACAGAACTGGAGAGGGAGGACGCTTTCGCTCGAACCAGTATTGTTTTAATGGACCTAATAAAACAATGGGTTCAGATTTGAGCAGATATTCAGTGGTAAACTCTGGGAGTTCCACGTTGCGAGTCAGACAGGTTGGAGCACGACTTTAAGTCCCACAGACTTGAAGTGTCCGGGTCTTTGGGTTCCTTGGTTCCAGGAGAAACACAGAAACATCAATGAGATGATATCAATATGGCTAGCACTACAACATTGTATTCACATAATAGCGGATGTCCATGTTCAAATTTTATCGGACAACTCGACAGTAGTAGCGTACATCGGGAACCAGGGAGGCACCCATTCATTTCCATTATGTCGTCTAACAGAGAAGATTCTTCTATATGAATCATGATGTTCAGCTTTCTGTGAGTCATATACTGGGTCGTGTGAATATACTAGCAGACTCGCTTTCTCGGAAAGGTCGCCTGTTGCAATCGGAGTGGACGCTCAACAAATGAGTATTCGGGCAGATTTGCTACCAGTGGAATTGCCCAATGATAGATCTGTTTGCGATGCACCGCAACAATCAGTTACCGACATTTGTGTTACCATGCCCAGACCATCGAGCGTACACAGTAGACGCTCTGTTGATCTCATGGGAATGAATGATAGGATATGCGTATCCTCCAATTCTGTTGATTCAGTAGATTATGTTAAAGATCAAACAGTCTTGTTGTGAAATCCTACTAGTGGCACCTCTGTCATCACAGAAACCTTGGATCAATCTTCTCAGGTGTCTGTTATGGGACGTTCCCCGGAAGCTTCTTCCACTAGAGGACCTTCTTTATCAGGGGAAGTATTTATTCTTCACGTCCTTCTCTGCCCTCAGTGGCATTATGGAGTCAGTTAGATGTGAGGGAACCATTGTAGTTCCTATATTATTTGATGACTAACACAAGAATGATTAAAGTAATGCGGGTGAGGAGGGTTCGATTTGACTTCGAATCCCCCCCCCCCCTCCTCCTCCCTTCCACCGCCAATGTGTTAAGAGGCGACTACCGGTCAAAACGTAGTTTTCTTCCCGTAAGCCTTGAATGAGTTTAAAAACATACATGCATTTCATGACTTCTCGATTGGTGGCTGGGTTGTATTCTATGGCGACCTCATGGGCACACCCACTTTTTAGTTGGTTGGTTTCCAGTGGTTATTCGTCTGTATGTCATATACAAGCGGATAATTCATCATCAATAAATTGCTAATCTTTGTGTACCTCGGAGACAGTCTAGTCAGTTAACTGGTATTCAGATGATTACATGTGGGATTTCAATGCTCACGCGCATAATAATGAATGATTAGGCAGACACATTATTGTATATTATGGACCTTAGATATAATTAATTATTTCGGGGGCGGTCCATGTCAAGTCTGTTAATCATAGCTGGTTCCATTTCTAGATCCAGGTTTCTATTAATGTTGGTACCCAATCGAATAACCTTGTCTTACACTCTTGTATATTCGCACGTTTCTAGATTCATAGATATCGGATAGTACACGTTGGGGAGTGTTATTACTGGAATTTATTGTACCCCTGAATGGGGTCGCCTGTAGGTTACCTCGGAAGTGTGTTTACACTCTATAGATCATCCATTGTGATTCTATTGGACATATGTATCTTATATATTATTTCACCGGTTTTCGACCTATCTGCGTATGCCGACTCCGGTATATGTTACAAGCAGGCGATATTACTTAGCGGATCGCCGCAATAACCTTAGCTTCTGAAGTGGCATTTAGAACCAATTTATTAATAATAATTAATACCCGAGTGCTTATTTGACGAATATTTATATTGTTTTTTGGTACCGCTTTTACTGATTCCAGAGCGCTCCCCTCTTTCTTTTTGAAGAAGATTCCTTCAAAAAAGGGGGGTGTGGAGTGTGATTTTTTTCCTCTCCTCTGGTTTGATAAGTATGTAACTATGAGTGAAGCTGTTTTGTCTGTAATTATTTCCTGCATACAGCTTGGGTTTTATTGTAGATGGCGTATGTTTGTGGGGGAAATTCTTCTCATTCTCAAATACGCCATCCTAATTTTGGGGGCTTAGTCTGGGCTGGCTTTAAAAATTGGGAACTCGTTACATCCAAATTAGCATAGTCTTCATTTCCAATTCCAGTCACTTCCTTATGGCTGCGCATTCATGGAGGGTAAATGTATGGAGGGCCAGATAGGACTTTTAATTTTCGGGTTTTGCAAGCAAATTTTGGGGATTGGGGGTTCAAAATTTGTGTTTGGCCCTTATCTGGTAGAGTGCTGGAAGCCCATATTTGGGCTTTACTCTGATGTGCAGGGACTGTAATATAAGGGCCTCATACTCAGTGGATATGCTTCATATTATCTTCGAAGTGAAATTATTTAGTCTGTGTAGATTTGCCTTGTTACAATTTATGGGGGAGTGCCTACAGGCACTCCCCCATAAATTGTAACAAGGCAAAGACATGTGAACAAATTTTGATGGTCAAAAATAATTTAGCACTCTACCAGTTAAAACTTTGAGTTAGCAACAGCTAGTCTGGGCCATTGGTAAGTATAAAAATACACAAATTACTTTAAATTTATAATTTTCTTTGATTCGAATACGCTTTTCTTTAACCATTTAACATTTGTACGATCAGAATATTGATTCACCCCAAACGGCCAACTTTGTGGTGACAGAACGTCCAACTGTAAAATTATTGGCTTTTGATTGGTTTCTGACGTTTGGTAAATAACTTCTCTTTAAAGTAATTTGGATATCACTGATGGACATGTCTGCCATTTATTTGTTTATTTTTTATAATAATTTTACCAATTAACAGTAATAATTCTATCGACAACCAAGTCCTGGCACAGAGACTGGGGCAACTCAGATTCAAAATCCTCCCCCCACCCACACTTTTGAAAATGGAGGTAGTTTTAATCATTTAATTATTAGTTAACCCTTGGCCACATCAATGGTAGGTTAAACAGATAGATTTGTAATAAGCCCAACCATGTCTGAAAAAAAATCCAATTTTTTTTTTTCGCATCAACTTAATTATAGCTCAGGTCGTGAGCTCTCATTGGACCGAGCTTGTTCCAGTTAAGAGTCTACAGACATACAGACATGGCAGCACTTTCTGATTTTTAAAAACAACAAAATTAAGCCTATATGATTTCATTTTCACTTTTAACTGACACTTGGGGCAAAGTAGGCCTGTATACCTACACAAAGTTGTATTGGAGGACATTTTGTTGGGTGGGGGGGGGGGGGGGGGGGGGGAGGGGGCAAACTTATCACGCTGAATCCTTCACAAAATTCATTGATGTTCCTTGAAATACTGTGCTTCTCTTTGCTACCAGGGATTTGTGAGTAAAAGTGCACCTCAATTTTACAGCTAAAAATGCAAGGTGACATAGGGTATATTTCCATAAAATAAAAGACTGGTGGAGTTGAGACTGTAGGCTTAATATTTTTCGTTCTCAGTTTGATGTGCTGAGGATTTACCTGCACAGACCAGGTATAGTCTTGTGCTAGTGTTGACCTGTTCCTGTCCATTGACATCTCAGCACAAGGGGTCATAGTCTACCTTTTGTATCCAAGTTTTTACTTTTGTCGATTTGAAAGGGGGCGGAGGGTAATTTCAGTTTCTCTAGGTACATGTAGCCTACTCAGTGTTTTATTATACCCCCGCTTCGAAGAAGTGGGGGCTATATAGGAATCGCCCCGTACGTCCGTCCGTCCGTCCGTCCATCTGTACGTCTTTCCGGACATGAAATTCTTGTGTGCGCAACTCATCCTACATTTATCAATCAATTTGGACAAAACTTTTCAGACATCATCACTACTAAGTGACCATGCGAATATTCCAAGATTTTTGATCTGCGACAATTTTAACCAGGTTATCTCCCTTTGACTTAGATTTATTGTGTCTTTCCATCCGAACAAATTCTTGTGTGCGCAACTCCTCCTACATTCATGAACCGATTTTGATGAAACCTTTCAAACATCATCTCTACTAATTGAACATGTGCATATTCCAAACTTTTTAATCTGCGACAATTTTAACCAGGTTATCTCTCTTGAACTTTGATTTAATATGGGTTTCCACATGAAATTCTTGTGTGCACAACTCCTCCTACATTTATCAATCAATTTGGACAAAACTTTTCAGACATCATCACTACTAAGTGAACATGCGCATATTCCAAGATTTTTGATCTGCGACAATTTTAACCAGGTTATCTCCCTTTGACTTAGATTTATTATGTCTTTCTGTTCGAACAAATTCTTGTGTGCTCAACTCCTCCTATATTAATGAACCGATTTTGATGTAACCTTTCAAACATCATCTCTACTAAGTGAACATGTGCATATTCCAAACTTTTTGATCTGCGACAATTTTAACCAGGTTATCTCTCTTGAACTTTGATTTAATATGGGTTTCTGCATGAAATTCTTGTGTGCGCAACTCCTCCTACATTTATCAATCAATTTGGACGAAAGTTTACAGACATCATCACTACTAAGTGAACATGCGCATATTCCAAACTTTTTGAACTGTGGCAATTTTAACTAGGTTATCTCCCTTTAACTTAGATTTATTATGGGTTTCTACATGAAATTCTTGTGCGTGCAACTCCTCCTACATTTATCAATCAATTTGGACAAAACTTTTCAGACATCATCACTACTAAGTGAACGTGCATATTCCAAGATTTTTGATCTGCGACAATTTTAACCAGGTTATCTCCCTTTGACTTAGATTTATTATGTCTTTCCGTTCGAACAAATTCTTGTGTGTGCAACTCCTCCTACATTAATGAACCGATTTTGATGAAACCTTTCAAACATCATCTCTACTAAGTGAACATGTGCATATTCCAAACTTTTTGATCTGCGACAATTTTAACCAGGTTATCTCTCTTGAACTTTGATTTAATATGGGTTTCTGAATGAAATTCTTGTGTGCGCAACTCCTCCTACATTAATGAACCGATTTTGAATACATGTTGCACATTGTAAATGTGTTTTTCCAAATGTAAACCATATATGTGTGGGCTCTTTAAGTATTCAGTGCTGTTCTGTGGAAGGCCACATGCAAATACAAATTTCAACAACAAAAAATGATCTTTATGTATACATTTCCTTATGGCCTTCGCCTACATGATCAGAAGTGCATTCCTCTAAAAACCCAAAGCGGGGGTATTAATCACCTTCAGTGATAGTTCTAGTTTGGAATTACTATTCTGGATTTAACCCTTGTTCTTGCATTATTATTTCGCCTGTAAAGTTAACTTTAATGTCACTGAACTTTCGATAAACTAGAACTTTTCGGATCCATTCAGCATCAAATCTCAACTTTGTGTCAGCCACGGTATTTTTATTTCCAATTTCATTGCACGTGGGATTGCTGCCTATACTGCCTCAGCCTAAGCATTTTCATTCTCCTCACACGTTAGAGGTTGAATAATATTGCTTTTTTTAAATCTTAGGCAATTTCTATTGAATGCTGATGAGACTCAACCGGCCCACAAAATCGCTGAAAAGCCAATTTCTGAAACCTACAGTATGATCAGAAATATAGTTTATTTGCATTTCCCACGGCGTTTGCAAATGAGCGACAATGGCGTTTGGGTCTGTGGGATCAAGATTTATCTGGAAAGTAACTCAGGTTTGTAAAATAGTTTATGACCACATAAAAAAAACCGAATGAATTGTGGTCTTGCTACATCTTCTTACGACTTGCAGTGCAATTTGATATCTTCTAAAAACAGTGCTCGAACTTTGCAGCCTTGAGGATAAGTCTATCACTCGATTCCCATGATTATTCGTGTACTGGATTAATTGCACGTTGCTCAATTTTCAGACACATTGGAAATTATATCAATCACTTTCACGCAACTTCACACCGGCATGTTTCATAGAACTATCATTCACAACGTTTTCACAAGGTTTTTCATGTGTTGGCATTCATGAAATAATTCGTGATATTTTTCCATGCATACGTGAAACCAGGACTCTCCACGATGGCTGTACTGTAGTCCTTAATTATTGTTTTTTTTTAAATTTTTCAAAACATTTTAACCAAACACTATCATGGATCCCAGCTGAGTGAATCTAGAATGTATCATGATTGAGGCTTGATTTGACAGAGTTTATGATGGAATTGGGATTGAAAACTCACCATAACCATAGTTTTATGACCACATCACATAGTTCTACTTATTGTGTTAATATCTTGAATGTTTTCAAGGTGAGTTCAATACTTACTGATTGTATTAGTTGTCTCCCGCTTTTTGATAAAAATGGGAGATATTAAATTCGGGGTGTCCTTCCATCCTTTGTACTTCCATCCTTCTGTCCTTCCGTGTTTTTCGTTTCTGGACTCTGACTTTCCTTACAGTGACTGGATTTCGATGAAATTTGTGTAGTAGATCACTTTCATCAGTTGTGGGTCCAAGTTCGAATATGGGCATTTTCTGCACTTATTTAATTAGTTTGCTGAAATTTGATTGGCTGACGGTTTCCAGACTCTAACTTTCCTTAAAATCAACCGATTTCGATGAAATTTCATATATGGATTGCTTTTATCAATACCTAGGTCAAGTTCGAATGTGGGAAATTTTGTAACGAAAATCTGCCTGTCCGTCTGCCCCGTGCGTGAACGCACCTCGGACTAAAAGCTGTATTTATGAACCAATCTTCACGAAACTTCTTGGGTATCTTTGTTATCATTGTGAGGCCAGAATATGTGTTTTGGGGTTTGGTCCAAATTTCAAGATGGCCGCCAGCGGCCATTTTGTTCCGTTATTGGGTGTAATCATTTTTTTGTACAGAACTTCTATATGAAAGTTCGGATTTGAATAAATTTTTGTTTGAATGTTTAGTAACATGCAATACATCACATATAAAACGGGTTTTGTTCTCATGCAAAAATTATGCAAATTAGGGAAACTTTGATTTATTCAGTGCTACTACTAATACACAGTAAGTGCACACCTTCCGTGTTTTTCATTTCCAGACTCTAACTTTCCTTACAGTCAGTCGATTTTGATGAAATTTGGGTAGTAGATCACTTCCATCAATTGTGGGTCCAAGTTCAAACATGGGCATTTTCCGTGCATATTTAATTAGGTTGCTTAAATTTGATTGGCTGATGGTTTCCAGACTCTAACTTTCCTTAGAGTCAACCGATTTCAATGAAATTTCATATTTGGATTACTTTTCACATCAGTTTAATGTAATATGTCTTATCATACAGCCTTAATTTTTAGTGATTCTCACAGTTATACTCCACTTCACTTTACTTGCTTTGACAGTGACCATCGTGAAAATAAATCTGATAACCACTGTCTGAAGCACTATCTGTTCTGTCTCTTCTAAATAACTTCCACTTGCAACTCAACTATATTCCACTTTAATTCCCCTTGAAACTACTTCCAGCGGGAGACATGAATTCACTGAATTTGCTTGTTATCCTTGTGTTTTCCAGGGTGTATGGGAATTTACTCTGGTTTGGGAACTCATACACACTGAGACTCAGCTGAAGGGTTATGAGTTTCCAGACCGGTGTAAACACGTAGATAACCGATTTATTTCCAAGAATTTTGATGTACTTAATACTTTAACCTACATTGTGGGAAAAGACTGACAGAAAATTTTTACTTTGTAAGTTTCTTAGTAAAACCAGACAAACATGGATGTTATTGGAACTGGCTCAATGAGTCAGTTCCATTGACATCCATATCTATAATATTTTATTGCACATACATATTAAATTTCCTGTATTTTTATTTTTGTTCTAACACAACCGAACAGAAGGTATGAGTTAATAATTAAGAATGGGTACTTTTTTTTTAGACATATAGCCTTCTATTTTGTATTCTTGTTTTTACACTGTGGTTAACCACAGAGCAAAAAAAAAGCTACAGTGAATTGCAAGTTACACGGTACCTCTCCGCCAATCGAAATTCAGTATTTTGTTTCATTTGGAAATAAGAATATATATCTATAACTAGGGTATGAAACAGTATCTGTATATCTTTGTGAGTAAAAGGACATTACATTTCATCAATGGTAGTCTGTGTGCAAACACCATGAAAAAGTGGGTAAACAAACAGCCTATAACAGTGTCATATTCTTTACAGAATTAGACTGGTGGCCTGAGAACTTGACAAAGATTTTGAGCTCCATTCTCTTTATATTGCAGGTTTGACTTCTGTTGCTATGATTATAAACAAATGCTTCCCAAACTCTTTATTCACATGATAGATGAAATGTTTGGACCAACCAGGTAAGAATTTTAAACTCAACAGTTTTTCAAAATGCATGAACTTTAAGAAAATGGCCATGTGTTTGAGTTCGATGATACTTTCAGTAACCAGGATCATATTATTTCTTACAGTTTTATAATTGACATAGCCAGAATATTTGGACCAAACCACCATTTCATTTGTTAGTGCGATAACTTCAACAAATATTCATTGATTTGAGTTCAGCTAAAGAATCTACAGGTTAAGTTTGAAAACCAGCCTGGTCCGATGATTAGGGTGAAGTTACAACGCCTAATTAGTCAATTTTAACAAATGTTTCCTTCGTAAGCATGATAACATAAATAAATATTTATTGATTGAGCCAATATCCATTATTTGAGTTCATTTCATTCAGAAAAAGATTGTTTTTCACCGCCACTTAATTGACATCGAGTTATTAGACATGTCAAGGCCACTTTTGTTAATAACAGTAATTCCTTCACCCAATGCAGACGATATCAAAATTTATTATTTTAAATATAATTTTTTTGAATTTTTCAAAAAATTTCAACAAAACCATATCATGTGACCCCTCATTGGAACAAGCTCAATGAGCTCGTTCCGATGAGGGGATCACATGATATGGTGTTGTTGAAATTTAATTTGCAACTGCTCAATTTGCATATTACGCTCAATTTGCATAATTTTTTCAACTGCTCATTTTGCATATTATGCTGGTGGATGCAGGCAATTCGTTAGGTAAAGGGTTAAATGATAAATAAATTACCAACTCAACAAAATAAGTTAGAATAGATCAATTCTTGCCATGATGATATGTTTATATAAGCCTGCCATGCATTAAACATGAAAAATAAATCACAAAAGAACACACAGCTGAAACACTACTGTAAACTTCAACAATTATAGTAATAGAACATTGAAAGGAGATTACATCATGCATGGCACAAGAACACAATACCATGACCTCATGATCTTCGTTCATGAAAAATCAACTCACAGATGCTGAATGATTGTCCAAATATGTCAGAACAGGCGGCTTGCTCTCTCGCCCTCAGAAACTCAAATTCGGTGTCCCACAAGGCTTCAGCTTTGCTGAAAAAAGCTCCATTGGCTCCCAGTCAAGGCTAGAATCGAATACAAAATTGCCCTTTTAGTATTTAAATACTTCAGTGATAACCTCCCAGTCTACCTCTCTACGCACCTTAAAGCATACACCAACACGCTCGCTGCACTCTAGTGCTGATAACAGAATTCTTACCTGTCCAAAAATGAACTTAAAACACTGGGGACAATGGGCCTTCTGTTTTCAGGCACCTGAAATCTGGAACAGTCTACCGTTCCATATTCGACACAGTACATCTGTTCAGGGTTTTAAAAAATGCCTGAAAACATCCCTATGTATAGACTCATTCGGCTCTTAAAAACATAATTTGTTTGTTTTCATTTTTCAGTCTGCAGCTCGTTACTTATTTTATGAAGTGCTTTGAGCCTACCTTTTCAGTGGGGATAGAGCGCTATAGAAGTGCTTTTACAGTAGAATCTCTTAATTGAATATCCATTTTGCCAGTGAAAATTATTCAATTAACAGGAATATACAATTAACAGGAAATGGGTCAGTTTCCTGTGTTCTGGAGGTAAACTGAGCATTTATTCTATTATATCTTGTTTGACAGAGCTCATAGAGCATTTATTCTATTATATCTTGTTTGACAGAGCTCATAGAGCTCTGTCAAACAAGATATAATAGAATAAATGCCTGTATTGGATGTAGTGAGGCCAAAAAGGTTGATAAATAAGGGGAATTTGGTGCGTGTCACAGTAATTTTTTCGACATATTACAAAAATTTATATACTATTAACAGGAATTTACTCTACAACCCATATGCAATTAACAGATCAAATTTGTACTGAAGGTATGGTAAATGGTTTTGTGTTTGAAAATTATATTCAATTAACAAGGATATACAATTAAGAGATATCCAATTAAGTGGGGCCCCACTATATTATTATATGCGAACAAGTCAAAAACGGGGAGGAATATTGTAAGATACATCAGTTATTACCACCAAGTGGGTTTCCAAGATTGTGTATTGAAGTCTTGATCTCGTCTCGTCATTATCGATTCGTCCTAACAGACTCGGCAATATATACCCAAAGATTAGGTCTGGACTTCAAAACACCATCTCATAGTCCCATATGGTGGTAATAACCTACATGTACTTGAGTCAGGCTGTCAAAAATAAATTTCTTGTTTCACCTTCCTTGTCATAGAAAATCTGCCTAATCACCTTTTTTTTTTCATCTGGAAATCTCTTCTATCACACTATTTTGCAGTTGTACGACAGATATTTATTTACCAACTATACAGAGCTCTGTCAAACAAGATATATAGTTGGTTAAATTTTAAACTACATTATGGGAAATTTTCACTCCTAAAAATGGTGTTCTGCATAATAGTGTAAGTAGTTAAATTTGTGATTCCAACTATTTTCATAACTGTTTTGTGAATAAACCAAAAAAAAAGAAAAGCCTCCTTCGCTCATCATAAAATTCAGGGTTTGTGTTTTGTCGCGGCCGATCGGCACCGGCCCCGAGATCGGCCGCGAGAAGGTTGTCGTGGAGGCCATTTTTCCGGCTGCGATCGATCCGCGAACTACAATCTAAACTAACCTATCTGCCGCGAATATGCAGTCCTTCGATTTTAGCGTGCGCTGGCGCACGCAGTGCGCAGGTAAATGCCGATGGTGGCGCGTTATGTTGGGCGCACGTAGCCGTTCAAAAAGTAGCGCTTGCAAATAAAAATAGACAGTCAAAATGTCCGAGGCCAACATTATCTACCCCAAATCACAGGCCCTCATGGTTTGATCAGTATTAAACACTGGCTTTTTTCAAATGTAAACAACACTTTCAAAGGAAGTATCCCTTACACCTGCGCAGTAAGGTTACTTCAGGAAAACATCTGTCAAATATTGAACATCGAGCATCGTTAACGCCCACGACAATTGTCAGTCTCCAACACTTGCACGGAAAATATGCCCACTCAATCACCAAACATCTCGGCACTCACCAGTTTCACCTGTCAATAATTTTGCAGTCTGCTCACACACCTACCAATTTCCAATATCAGGGACAAAACGTCTCCAACTGCTGTAAATAACCGGATTTCATACATTTATTTTGCCAAGAAGAAAATTTCTTTCACAACCTGTCTTAGAAAATCGTGAATCGGAAATTTTTCCTGATAGATTAAAAATTACCGCAACTCATTTGAAGGTGCGAATCAATTGCAAAAAGCCAAAAATATTTTGGGAAAATCCGAAACACACAAAATCAAATCTTTGCGGTTTTTATCGCCCAACTCGAATGCCCATAATTAATAATATGCGTTTCATTTTGACATACCATTGTATTTTTTTTATGTCAATCAAGGGTGAGTGTTAGATGTATCATCAGTTCCAGCAATTATCCCGCCTCATAAATTTATTTATATCGCCCAACTTGGGCACTTGACATACGTTTCGAACAACATAATGGCACCAGTCATTCCAAAAATAAACAAAAGTAACAAGCCATCTGAAGTGCAGGTTTGGGATGTTTCGGCCTTTTACAGTTTAGCCTTGGGACGTTTCACCCCGGGATATTTCTGCCCCGATATGTTTTGAAATCGAAGACGAAACAAAAGAAGAAGAAGAAAAAAATGGGGGTGTTTTGGCCTCGACAGGCGGTACGTTTCGCCCCCCCCCCCCAAAAAAAAAAAAAACGAGGCCGAAACGACCCAGAACCGACGTGATTGTGGCATTTCAAACATTATTTTACCCTACAAACCTGCGACGCTGTATTTGTAAACACAAAGCCTGGTGGATTCAGCTCTGGTCATGTACCCAGATGTATGGGTCGGAAGTCTTTCAACCCAAATGGGGAGGGGGGGGGGGGTGCGATTTTACAAAGGTGACAGCATATATGTAAAGAAAAAGGGGGGGGGGGGGCTATTTCGAGTTTTAACTGTAACTTATATGGTATTTTGGGTGGGGGGGGGGGGGGGGGGGGTAGCGGGGGATTTCTAGTTTAAATTGTAACTTAAACTTATAAAGATTTTTCAGGTGTTATTCTGAATGTCAGTCTTAAGTTCTGAAGTGTCTGACATGATTTATCTGGTGCCTGACATTTTGGCCGGCACTCAAAACAAAATTATTTTCAGGCTTGAAATCAACTAAATGTATCTGGATTGGGGTGAATTTTATTGTTTCCTGGAATATTTCAGAATGATTATTCATAGAGTCATTTTCTTTGACTTTGGAAAATTGGCCCTGAATAGGCCCCGACCCTCTGATCCCAGGGCCAATTTTTTGGCCTTGACCATTTTCTAAATCACGAACCCTGTAAAATTTAGGAAAAATTGCTTGTGAAACAAGAAATGTCTTTTTCTATGCCTCATTTTGGGTTTTTTTTTCCTACAGGTTTGATTTGAAGAAGCTGTGCAGATTTGTACTGACTGTGAAGAAGAATTATAGAGCAATTCAGTACCACAATTGGCAGCACGGCTTTCATGTTGCACATTGTGTTTATATCATGATCAAAGAAACACCAAACTTGTTTTCTGATGTCGAGGTACAATGAAGCCATATCCAAGCCAGAAAATAAGCAGACTGTCATCTACAAAATGAGGTCCCCAGAGGGTGAATTTAGTGATGCTACCCTGCATAGCAGGTAGCATCACTAAATTTGACCTCTGTGAACCTCAGTCTGAATCACAGTCTCAAACTAAACAGAAAGAGGTACCCAGAGGATAAATTGGCCCACTGTGTGAGATAGCATCATCAAATTCACCCTCTGGGGACCTCATTTTGCAAATGTCAGATGGCTTATTTTCTGGCCTAGCCACATCAGTGGGAATTTTTCCCCAAAGATATTATGCTACCACCAAGAAGTGCCTTAGTTTAACAATATACTGTTAGTAAATAATTGTTTTATTACAATTATTAGAGAGTGCCAGTGGGCATTCTCCAATAAATTGTGACAAAACTAATTTATATTAATATTTATGCCCCAAAAAAATGTTCGTCCATCCGTCTGTCTGTCTGTCTGTCTGTCTGTCCGGGCAATAATATGACACTTATGAGCTTTTTTTTTGGTCCAAACAGCCATTATGAGCTTACTTCCATATTATGAGCTTACAGACAAATATTATGAGGTTAATTGCCAAAACTTGATACTTATGAGGCAAGAATCGAGTTGTAGCGATTTTTTGGGGTTTTTGTTAAGGTTTATGGTCAATTCACTTCACGGCTGGGGTTAGCGTTGCTGCCTCTTCGGGTTTATCTTGGGGGATCTAACCATGTCTATTCCCACCAAAAAATTTCTGAAGAAACAACTTTTTAGCGGTTGTCCGAACGTTTTAAAATGATCAATTTTTCCGCAAAAAATTAAGCTCACAACTCACGTTTTTTGGAACATCCGTCTGTCCATCTAGCCATCTGTCTGTCCATCTGTCTGTCCATCAGGAAGATTTTCATGTCCGCTCCATTACTCTTGAGATGCTTCGTTGGATTTTATTGAAACTTGGCATACATGTTGCTTATGGGGAGACGATGTGTTGTGCAGAAATATTTTTTTTTTGTTTGATGCAGGTCAAGGTCATAGTTCAGGGGCATCCATGGCCATGCGGTCACTGTTAGTCTTGTTTTTTTTTCTGCTGCTGACCCAACAACAAACTAGTCTATACAGAGTGAAGGCACTAGAGTGATTTCAGCTCTTTTTCAATAGAGGCATGAATAGTGGCTTCCTGCACTCAACCAGTTAATTGAATAACACTGTAAACTCTTTACCTAATTAATCGGTTGACTTCTTTTCACATAATTTAGAAATTGACCAGTTGAAAGGTTTGTTGGGTTTTTTTTTTCAGAAAATATCAACAAAACCATATCATTTGACCCCTTTTTGGAATAAGCACGGGAGGAGTGGGGGGGAGGGAAGTAAAATGATGTGGTTTTGCTGACATTTTCTGAAAAATATGTGGAAACAAAATAATGAAAATAACAAATTTTGATATTGTGTGTATGGGCAAAGGGTTAACTACTACAAATTACTTTAAAAACTAAACCATTCATCATACCTTTGGTACAAACTGACTTGGTATTTGCATATAGGTTATAGTATGAATAAAAAATCTTGTACATCAAAAAATCACTCCTGACAAACACAGAATTCTCCACATCCCTAGACCTATTTGGCCTTGGTATAGATGAATTTAATCTATGATATTTTTTTGGACAGAGCTACATGATCTCTTTGTAAAACTTTCACATACTGTACTGTCTCGGGAATAAACCCATAATCAAAAATGAACCCACCTACCAACTTTCCAGATTTCAGTTTTCTTTTTGTAAATAAGCCCAGTCACTGACTTTGTAATAACAACATTGACGACAGCCATGCTGGTCCATGTATATTGTTACAGTGAAAAAGACCCCCTTACCCAATGCACATGATAAAATTAAGGCTGTCACAATTATGAATTTTCATAATCGATTATTTTGCCATAAAAATTGATGGTTATTCGATTATTTATGGTTAATATTTCTGTCTTCTTTCCTAGGACTTCGTCTATGATATAACTTGGGAGGGGTTAAAAATTAAAATATCCAAATCATAAATGAAGCAAACGAACACCAAACCTTGAAAAATTTGACAAAACAGAATCTACATCGCATAGATTCAAATTTCAAATCATAGAAAAATGCATACTAAACTCACTAATGGCCCCATCTGCGCTCAATGTGTAATGATTATGAATTTAGCCTTAGGGAATGTCAAGTCAACAAAGCTTTACACGTGGAAATGAAACTTCCGGTTGCGATACGTGGGAGAACAAAATAAATCATCATACTTTAAAAATATCATAGCATTTCGAAAATTTTCCCTCTTTACTTTCCATATGTTAAAATTGATTATCAAGTATGAAATTGATAAAAACAAAAACAATTCAACACTTGACGATGTCTTATTGGCAAGGAATACAATGTAGCCATTGACAGTAAGGCATCATTGAGTGTTATGTTATTTTTTTGTTAAACAAGCAGGAAATATTGATTCACATGCTATTGTTTCACATAAAGGACCTATTTCGACAACAAATGTGTGTGTGAACAGGGTTAAAACATAAAACCAATATATAGCTTCAAGTCGCAGCACCACGCAAGTTAAAGTTAGCCGAAACCCAGTCATCATCGTTTGCATGATCACTCAGTTGAATTTGACCCTAGCTTTCAAAGTGTTCAAGTGTCAAACACCAATAAATAAATCAGTAAATAAATAAAATAAATCCCTGGAAAGATTGAGCCTTCAAGGGAAAGCATTTTCACACTGAACAGGAGCTGAATCATTATCATTCATGAGCCGAACGAACTTTCCGGTTCCAGCATCACTGGCTCACTGCCATTAGCGGTGATAACAATTTAACAAAGGTAGTATGACAGCACATGTCCAGTCAAATAATCGATCATTGAAATAAATCGTCGATTATGACCTCAATCGACGGTTGATCGATTTTCCAATCATTCGTGACAGCCTTAGATAAAATGTTTATGCCCCCGCCAATTTTATAACCACTGAATACAGGTTGGGATTGATAGTGGGCTTGGTCTGATATTTTTTGGCAGTGTTATGGCAGTTTTTCCGACCTAGAAAGCATGTTGATATTGGTTTCTGGATTATAACTTTAGTTTGACTGAACGAAATGAAACAAAATTTATACATAGGTTTATTACCACATAATACAGATTGGGACTGGTAGTGGGCATGGACCGATATTTTTTGGCAGTACTATGGCCTTTTCCGACCTTGAAAACATGTTGATATTGGTTGCCGGATGATTACTTTAGTTTGACTGAACGAAATGAAACAAAATTTAAATTACCACATACTACAGATTGGGATTGATAGTGGGCTTGGACCGATATTATTTGGCAGAGTTATGGCCCTTTTCCGACTTTAAGACATGTTGATATTGGTTTCCGGATGGTAACTTGAGTTATAGGTGTCTGATTTCAATCAAGCTTGGAATATAGCTTTTTGTAGACAATATACCAGACAGGTTTGTTTTTGAGAGTGGTGCAATACTTTTTAATCTGAGTTATGGCCCCTTTTTGGACTTTGTTAACCACTAAATATAGCTTATCATAAATCGGGGGTATCAGTGTCCCATGGACACATTTAATGGCCTGCTGCATTGGTGCTAATTTAGGTAAGATAAGACATTTACTAATTCAATATGAACGAAGTTAAATTACTGGAAACTGGGGGGGGGGGGGGGGGGGGGGGGGGGTTGCATAGCTACCATTGGTGTTGCACTTGCTTTTTTTTCTTTTTTTTTTTAAATGTTTTCAAAAATTTCAACAAAATCATATCATGTGACCCCTCATTGAGCTTGTTCCAATGATGGGCCTCATGATAATACTTTTGTTGAAATTGTTTTAACGTATGCAGGCAAATGCAGCCCATTCATTAGGTAAAGGGTTAATGCATCTTTGTTATGGGATTGACCAAGTCACTTAACTGTGTCAACTTTACATTCTCCTGCAGGTTTGACCTCTCAAAAATAATCCCAATCATATACATTTGCCCTCTTTTTACTTCACATACCCCCTGGGCTTATTCCCGGGTCAATATGGTATTGTATAGGATAACAAAATACAAAACAAATTTCTAGCAATAAGTTAAGTTTACCTTTACCGTACTTATTTTTTTAAACATTAATTTTGTTCGCAATATCAAAATACAGTTCAGGTTGGTCATATTCAGATTTTATGTTCCAGAGTTATTCCCCTTGACTAAGTGAAAATTAGTATACTTTATGTATACACATTTCGGACAATAACACAAGTGTGACTTTACCAATTTTTTTAATCTACCTTCTTGAAGGTTAAGAGTAAAGTGGGGGCATTAGTGTCCTATGGTGGGCTGCTCTATTGGTGAGATTGAGTGTTGGTGTGAATTTTGTGGTTGGTATCAGTGATGATGGGCTCGTGGGCATAGTCATTCCTGGAAGTATTATTCTAGTTTCAAGTTTGTTTCGATTCCAATAAATTAGCTGGTAGATTCTGATTAGGACAACACAAAGGACATATTATTACCTGTTAAACACTGCAACCATTGTTGGGTTCCAGTTTATATTTGAATACTGTTCATACAGAACTCTGATTACAAAACTGGATAGCAAATTTTGACAGGCTTGTGACCGAGTCACGATTTGGTCGAAATTCTCTGCCTGCTTTCTTGCTTTCAACATTGTAGTAAAATCTCACCTGTCAAAAAAATAAATGACAATACATTCCATCTCAGATGTTACTGTTGTTTGTTTTTCTTGATTCCGTCTTGATTTTGCAATATTTTATTTGTGAAATCTTGATCCTAGGCCTTTTAATTAGAGCCCCGCGAGTCACATATTTTAGTTCGAGTTGATTCTCGACCCGATTTTAGTTTGAAACTAGCGAGTCAAGTCATTTTTCAAGTTGATTCTTATCAAATCGACGGTCCCATTTCTTCTCAACAGAGAGGGATTTAACATTCTTTCATCGCTTAAATGCGACTTTCAGTCAGCAAACTATTTCATGTATACATATTTTGGTACAAGCTACTGCCCTTTCTTGCCTGTTAGAACCTCCAAGTGACAGTTTTGACAAGTTTTAACACGTTTTCCAAATTAGGCACGGCAGGGACCAGTCTACAAGGCGAAGTAGGCGATATCTTCGCCCTTAACACCAGGTCTTCGCCCAATTTCTTTCTCTGGGCGAAGTTGAAGTCGCCTTACAGTTTTGAAAAGTCACTGAGAAAAGTTATTTCCGGCGATTCCGTTACTAACTTCGCTTGGAAAAAATAGAAAAAAAATAAGTGTAGTGAAAGCAAATAATTGGGCAGGTTAAAGAATTACTAAATATATTGATTTTACTTCCCACAAAACCCCAAAATAATACCAACCACGGCACGATTTCGTCATGACAATTCAAGTTTTCACTAGAGTGAAGTTAGAGGACAAGACGAAAATTGCTAAAGTTCTTTTTTAATGTTTCATTTCAAAAGTGATTTCCACCATCAAACTTCACTATACAGGGTATTTATTTAAAAACAACATTTTTGGTAATGATAAAAATGTTTATTTTTTAGTTTGCACTTGTGAATTTGAAGCATGTGATTTTTAAAAATTATTGTTGGGTGTGTTCCATTTGTGGCAGTCACAATAAGGGTCCTACTAAATTACCAAAAAATTAGTAAGTTACAGAAATAAATGGTGTAAAAAGCAAACTGACAAATTCAGTTATCTTCCTTGATAACAGAACATTTGCCTGGAAGAAATGATTCTCTGAACTGAAGAAATGATTCTCTGAACTGAATTGAAATGATATTTGGTTGGCAAAAATAATTCACTAAACTGAATTTAACCCCCGCTAATAGCTTTTAAACTGAATTGAACCCTTACCTAAACAGCGTTTTGTGAAATAATATTTGGTTAGCAAAAACAATTTGCTAAACTGAATGTAACCCTTTACCTAACACAGCTTTTTGAGAAAAATTTGGTTGGCAAATATAATTTGCTAAATTGAATTTAACCCTTTATCTGACAGTTTTTTTTAGAATAATATTTGGTTGACAAAAAAAATAATTTGCTAAATGGAATTTAAGCCTTTACCAAAAGCAGCTTTTTGAGAAATAAAATTTGGTTGGCAAAAGTAAATTTGATAAACTGAATTTAACCCTTTACCTAACAGAGGTTCTTGAGAATATTTGGTTGTCAAAAGTAATTTGATAAACTGAATTTAACCCTTTACTTGACATAGCTTTTTGAGAAATAATATGTTTTGCTCACTTCTCCCTATTTTCACCTCACTTCTTCTTAAAACCTTGGGAGTGAGAAGTGACTTCTCCCTAACTTTAGCCTCTAGGCTGGTCTCTGAGGCACGCCATATTGAGTTGTTCATGCTGTCAAAACACCAGTAACAGATTAAGTGCACTCCGAGCACTCAAGTCCGTATACTTCTGTTAAATAGAGGTATATGGACTCGAGTTCTCGGCGTGCACTTCATTCTACACAAATAGAGTTATCTACCCTCCATTGGGCATTTCATCTTGAGAGCAAAGCCTTATCTTCAGGTGATGAATCCCGTTACAACTTATGTATAATGCCGACTTTACTAAGGCCTCGATGAGGCGTCAGTAAACTGTGTTGTATCATTTAACAGCGATACGAATAGGGTTTTGTAACATATTTTCCCAATTCTTTTGTGGCCAAACTTGATTATTGCATCATTTGAGGAAAGAACTCACAATGAAAACTCTGTCGTTTATCTGGACGAAATCAACTCGAGAAAAAAGACATCCTCGAATCGGAGATGAGTCAGTCGGTTTTGTGTTCAAACTTGAGGTTTTGACTCGAAATTTGAGTAATCGCAGGGCCCTACTTTTAATTCCTCCCATATATTGATGGAAGATGTTGTGCCCAAATAATGTAACAACACCAACTCAAACAATGCAGCAAGTAAAAGTATAAAAGACAGAGTTCACCTGTGAAAAGTAATCTGCATCGACAGTGTCATACATAACCAATGCCTGGGGTGGAAGTCCTCTAAAATCGACAACCTGGATATAAACGATTGACTGGGCTTGAGTCTTTTTTTCATGATGCAGTCACAATTAGAAATAGGTGACCATAAACCCCAATGAATAATAATAAGATTGTTACACAACATCCTTAGCAGGGTCAGATTCACGTCTGCCAAATCAAGTCCCTAGACTCATCTTTAGTCTCCATATGGGCACCCAAATTTAAACATTGTGCATGCAATGTGAGGAAAATTCCCCCCCTCATCCAAGCATCTTGGATGAGCAGGATGAGGGGAATTCTGTGAAGCATAAAACGAACATGTCAGAGGGATGAAATTCCATCGTCACCGATAGGGGGCGTGCCAATCTCTATTAAAAGAGGTGAAAATGAGTGCTATGCACGAATGATTTTATGATCAGTTATTGTTGCCTGAGTATAAAATGCTGGTTCATGATGAACAGAATGTCGATTTAAAGCCTATTGGAGGTTGGCAGCATGAAAAAATGGGTGGGTTCTTGCGACCCAAGCCTTGGGGGGGAAGGCATCCCTCTGACATGTTCGTTTTATGCTTCACAGAATTCCCCTCATCCTGCTCATCCAAGATGCTTGGATGGGGGGGGGGGGGGGGGGGGGGGGGGGGGGGGGGGGATTCTGTTACAGTCATTCGGGATGAAATTGCATAGTTTAAAGATGATGCCAACCGACAAATAATTTATGGAGTATTTTTTAATACAGCGTTAGCAAACGTTTTGTCAGGGTTAGCTAATGGAATATCTGATCTAAAATAAAATTTATAAAATGTTTCAGCAGAAGTCCAATTTGCTGTGGACAGAACGTTATTTAGTGATATTCCATCATGAATGGCGGCTGAGGTAGATGAACCTCTCACTGAGTGAGCCTTGTAAACTGAAATGTCGATGCCAGCATTTTTGAGAATATCACAAATCCATCTAGAGAGGGTGCTGGTGCAAATTGCAGAAAAAGTTTTTAAAGAAATAAACAATTTTGAACTTTTCCTTTTGTCTTTAGTTCTGTGGAGATATTCAGAAAGAACAGCAAGGACACATAAAGGTTCCTTTTCATATTTATAAAGATTTATTGAATTTTTATGACGTGACGGTTTGGTTGTTTTGAGATGATCAGTAATAAGAAAAATAACTTCGGAGTTTGTGATTCGAATATTTTTTATATCAAGAGCTGCAAGCATTTGAACTCTTTGAGCAGTGCATAAAGCAATAAGGGCTGCCAATTTCTTGGTCAATAATTTTAAGGACAGCGTTCCATGAGGATAAAGTGATTCTAGATAATGGAGTAACGTAGAGACATCCCAAAGTGTCGAATAACGTGGCTTTGGAGGGTGTTTGTTGAAAGTTCCTTTTACAGTTCTGTTAACTAATTTGGAATCTGAAAACTAATATTTGATAATAAGCTAAGAGTTTGATTTAACATTGATCGGTGAGAATTAATCACACTGTAAGATTTTCTTGAATAATCAAGGAAGGCTAGATAATTAGCTAAATGTGTTTCAGATGGGTAAAGTGGATTAACCTTCCTTTCCTTACACCAAACAATCCATTTCCCCCAGGCATAATTATATGTTTTTTGAGTGGCTGGTTTCCATGAATGTAGGATGAGGCTGCCTCCTGATAGGAATTGATTCCAGAGACAAGACATCCGGCAAGTTGGAGTTTCCCTGCAAGGGGATGAATGCAGTCGCTGTGTGGTAGTCTGAGAAGATGTTCTGTTTTTGGAAGGAAAATAGGGTAATGACTGAGAATTTCGAGCAGTAGAGGATACCATGGTTGTGTACTCCAGACGGGAATTATGAGAAGAGCCAACCTTACTTTGTCTTCCTTTATTTTCATAATGATCTTCATGAGCAAACTGAAAGGAGGGAAAATATATGGAATTAGGTTTCCCCAATTTATAGTAAAAGCATCAACAAATTTTGCATAAGGATCATAATGCCAAGAAACATAATCTTGTAATTGACAATTCAATCTGGAAGCAAAGAGATCGATACAAGGAGAAATTTCCAATTGTTCACATAAAGTTTGAAATATTTCTGAGTCAATCATCCATTCTGTATTATCACTGAATTGTCTAGATAATTTGTCAGCAACAATATTTTGTTTCCCTGGGAGGTGAACAGCTGAAAGTTGGATTTCCCTGTCAAAACACCAAAGAAAAATTTCCTTAGTAACAAGAAACAAATTCATAACAGGGCCTCCCTTATTATTGATATAAGCTGCTGCTGTGGAATTATCGCTTCTAGCACATATGTGAATTGAAGAAAAATTGTGACATAAACTTCGGAGACCTAAGAAGATTGCCTTAAGCTCCAACAAATTAATATGCAAAGGTGATTCTGAAGAGGACCATCTGCCATTCGCATAACTGTTTTCAAGTGATGCACCCCATCCAAGATGTGAGGCATCAGTCACCAAATATAGAGATATATCTTTTGGCCGACAATCTTTCCCATTCTTTATTTTAATATTCTTAGTCCACCAGATAACCTCTTCCCTGGCTGCTGAAGACAGAAGAATTTCAGCATCAAAGTTACCTTGTGAGACTTGAAGCCCTCAAGTTTTTTCTTTATCCAAAAACCGATAAAATAATTCTCCCCAATTTATTGCCTTTAAAGCTGAAGTATAAAAGCCTATTACCCGAGCTAAAGTTCTGAGAGTAACCGGGCCTAAGAGTAGTTTTTTAGAATGAGAGATAATTTTTTTGATTTTTTCTTCTGAAAGAAAAATTTTGAATTTTCCAGAATCTATAATAAACCCAAGATATTGGATTTTTTTAGTGGGTGTGAGACATGATTTTCCAAGGTTGATATTAAACCCTAGTCTTTCAAACATAGTCTTTAAGAACATGGTATGTTCCCTGCAAGTCTCCGGAGACTTGTGACAAATGAGGGAGTCGTCTATATAAAAGAAAGACTTTACACCTCTAGATCGGACAAATGAAAAAATTGGTTTCATCAATTTTGTAAAAATCCTTGGCGCCGACGCCAAACCAAAAGTGAGACAGCAAAACTCATATAAGGTATTATTCCAGAGGAACCTCAAATATTTTCTGTCATGTTCATGAATAGGGACACTGAAATAAGCATCTTTTAGATCAAGTGAAGTGAAAAATTCATTTTTCTCCAAAGATTTTAAGACAGCATCAAGAGTCTCTTGTTTGAAATGATGATATTCAATAAACAAATTGAGTTTTTTCAGATTTATGATAGGCCGAAAACCACCGGTTTTCTTTTTCCTGAGGAATAAATTGGAAATAAATCCCCCAGGGGAGTGAGAACAGGAAACAATACCCCCCTTTTTAATCATTTCATCAATTTCTTGTTGAATAATAGATTTTTCACAGGAGGTAAATGGCAGACAGTTGGGTGCTTTAAGTTGAAAGGGCCTGGAAATAAATTCCAGTTTATGACCACAGACATTATTCAGAACCCATGAGTCCGAAGTAATAAATTTCCAATTTGACAGAAAATATTTGATGGAGGCAGCCGAAGGATAGCTAATCACCTTTACTTGTCTGAGGGTTGGTGTTTGTCGAAGCGTTTTGGATTCCAGTTCTTTTTTGGTTGCCTGTTTTGGTAGCTGTTGTTGTGATTCTGATAATTTTGGTAATTGTGCCGTTTCTGAAATTGTGGTTTTCCGCTTTGCCATAAAAAAGGCTTGCGACCAGTAAAAGAATCTTTGAAATTTTTGTTTGATGTTGTTCGTTGCACATCACCAAGCTCTTTAATCTTTTTGCATATATCTTCTCCAAACAAAAAAAATTTGAGACTGGATTATCGGTACAAAAAATTCCCTTGAAGGATGTGTGCATGATCGGTCTGAGTAAGTTGCATCTAAACATGGACGACTCAAAAATGGCATTACCAGAAAGTGTCAGGTTATAAACAAGAGCTTTCCTAACAATGTTTAGATCTGGGTTTTTCTTTCTGAGCTCTTCGGTAGCCTTTAAAGTGCAGCTGATTGCTGAGGCTGAAAGACGTTGAATTTTTTTGTAATGTGCAATCTCTTGTGTGAAATTGACTGCTATGGATTTTGAGCCCAAATCTCTGGGTTAACTTTTGGAGGATAACATTTCTCAGCATTTCCTGAAATAAGGTTATTCTCAAGTAATTTGTCGATATGACCTTTATCAGATGGTGTAGTGCAAGTATTTGACATGAAAGAAGCAAACTTATCGCTGATGTTTGGGCCAAGTTTGTACGAGGAAACTTGGGAAATTGAAGGAATAACAAAACCATCTTCATCTAACAAATCAGAAATTGGATTTATCAAGTTTCATCGAGGTCAGAATTTTCATTGTCAACCGTGACTATGAGATTAGGACCCAGAGATTGTCTCTGAAGCGATTCCCTTGTAACTGTGTGTGGTTTATCGAAACCCTCATCGGGTTTCCCCGAAGCTAATTTTTCTTGAGAAGTCTTAGACTTGGATGACTTTGAATAAGTCGAAATTGGGTGACTTTTCGAGCTTGCGCTCTTATTTTCAATTACATTGAGTCTATTATTAATATGATTCACAGAATCGAGGAGTGTTGCGAGAATATCATTATTTCCTACCCCAGATATGTCCGAAGTGACTTTGTCATGGTGGACTTTGGATTTCTTTGCTTTAGATTTTTTCCCGTTGTCATGGGAAAGAGAACGCTTCCGGGAGGAAAGAGAAGCAGAATCCTTCTTCCGGTTGTCAAATGAAGAGTGCACAACTGCAGGAACGATAATTTTAGACGCTACTTTCGATTTCGATACATAAGGATTTTTTCTCAAAGTTATATGAAATGTCGAACCATCTTGTACATAGCCAGAAAAACTATCTTCTGCATCCGAGGCGAAAATATTAAGAATGTCATCATTCAGGTTTAAAGGATCTTTAGGATTTGAATTAACACTGGCTAATTCTTCCCGATCAGAGGAGTCATGATGCCTGTCGAGTGAGTCTGCAGATGGACTTTTGTCCAGAGCAGAATCAAAATCACTCTGAAGATCTGACATTACAAAACCAACTGGAAAATTAACTGAAGTAACTCTGGCGCGCACTCGATGACAAAAGACATTCTGTTCATCATGAACCAGCGTTTTATACTCAGGCAACAATAACTGATCATAAAATCATTTGTGCATAGCACTCATATTCACCTCTTTAAATAGAGATTGGCGTGCCCCCTATCGGTGTTATATTTGGGCTTATTTTCTTTTATTTATTTGCATGAATTTAACCTTAGTGCAAAATGAGGAATATTCTTTAAAAATATTCCTCTGCAGATCCACTAGTCAGAATCTTGGTATGCAGCAGCATCCTTTGTCAGGTCAAATTATGTTTGTTAAAAATTAAATCCCTGGGTTGAATGAATTTATTTTTTGTTTTAAAATGAATTGTGAACGATTTTAATGGATTTTATGTGAAAATATGGATTTTTTTTTACCCTGCTTACCCCATGGAGAGAGTGGATGGGGTCCATTGGGTGATTTTTTTTCTTTTCTTTAACCCTTTACCCAACGTAACGGCCAAAACCGGCCAGTGCTATTCTCAAAAATCGCCAATTAATTTTCAAAATATTTTCATTTTTTGTCTCAAAAACATAGGTTATGACCCCTCATTGGAACGAGCTCGTCGAGCTCGTTCCAACGAGGGGTCATAACCTATGTTTTTGAGACAAAAAATGAAAAAAATTAGTTATTCAAGAATTTTTTTTGCAAGTGTCGTCTGCTTTTCATGTTAGGTAAAGGGTTAAAATAAGTTTTGAAGGGTTTTGAGTGATTTTATTTTAAAGCAGAAAAAGGAAGGTTCACCCTGATCCTACACCCCTGAGTTAAAAATACGATGTTGACACAATCAGAATTTGAGCGCAGGATCTGTCACCTACCCTGGAAACTGGAAATTAGATATTTAGAATTCCAGGACCAGGAAAAAGAGCCTGTTTCTGTTTTTTTGCATTACTGGAAATGTGAGAGTATGGTGGCCCTGTGTACTGAGGCGTACTGCACATTAATGGTGCACAACCAATGGTAACCCTGTTTGTGTTGAGTTAGTAGATTGGGGAGTCTGACTACTGCTCGACACTGCCCGGTGGTTCTCTCTGTGTGGTTCTCTCTGGGTTCTCCAGCTTCCTCCAACATGAGGTGACCCTGGCAATCAAAAGGTGTCATCAAACCGCAATATAAATAAATAAAAAAAAAACAACTTTACTTTTAATGCAGTGGAGCCCCCTTAATTGGATATCTCTTAATTGTATATCCCTGTTAATTGAATATAATTTCCCAACACAAAACCATTTACCATGCCTCCAGTACAAATTTGACCTGTTAATTGAATATAGGTTATTGATTAAACTCCTGTTAATTGAATAAAAAATCTTGTAACATGTTGAGAAATTACCCTGACTCTTCCCAGGATTCCTTTGGCTATAGACCAATTTGGCCTCAGTACATCCAATACAGGCATTTAATCTATTATATTTTGTTTGCTCATAGAGCTCTGTCAAACAAGATATAATAGAATAAATGATAAGTTTATCTCCAGAATAGAGGAAAGTGACACAATCCCTGTAATTGAATACTCCTGTTAACTGAATAATTTTCATTGGCAAAGGGGCTATTCAATTAACAGGGTTCCACTGCACTGGTAATCTGGGCATTTAAATAATCTGACATGGACTATAAATAATTACATGACTTAATTCCTCTGTTGTTTTAATTAGCCAAACATGTAGATACTGAATGTAACCTTTATTCCTTCTTTAAATAACTTTCTCGGTGATTAGTCACCCAAAAACCTGGCCATCAGGGTATCACAAAATTTGATCATTTCCAAACCAGTTCACTCTCAGGACAAAGAGCATGTTGTGGGCTTATAAAGAAAGAGAGATATGAGAAAAATTGTATTTCCTCAAATGGAAATGATTCTAGACACATCCGTACTGAATTTGCTCGAAAGAAAAAACATATTTCTATATGTATCATTACCCTTGATTATTATTAATAACAAGAAAATTATAGTAATACTATGCAAAAAAGGCCGATGGGAAAAATGGCAGTGATTCTCCATTTCGCCGTACAGATACAAATCTGGTTTTGTGTATATTTCAGTGGTATGAAGATGAGTTTATTTCGTGTCATTAACCTCGTTATATCTAATTATTACCAAGTACTTATGGGACACAGCAGTGCGGGTATGAAAACATAAACATGAAGAAATTCCTTTTGGTAAGATTTAAACACCAGATCAGATGTACCGGTGATGTTCCTATTTTTGTACCTCTAATGAAAAATACCACAATGCTTCATTAGAGGTACAGAAGTAGGAACATAACCGGTATTGCATTTGCGTTGATACATATCACAGAAAAGGATATGAATGATAAAATTCTGTATTTAAATTAAAAAGAGCCAGGCCAGTTTGCTGCGTGGTTTATTCAGTTTCTATGTAGCTCATGGTACTATATATAAAATTTAGTAGAAATCGAGTAAATATTTAGTTCATTGCAATGGAAATGGGGTCGAGATAAAATGACGTTGTTGCACTGTTAGTTTTTTTTCTGGTCCATTCACAGTCCTAACTTAGAAATAGCACAAAAATCCACCATTAATTAAGCTAACATGTAAGGGAGCAGGCGATTGCTATGGATCTACGTGATTTGATTATCGAGAGGTTTGTCCAGTCTCTGAATAAGTTGTGTGCATAAATAATAAAAAAATCATTTCATTTAAACCCGCGTGTAGACCCAGTGGCCCAATGGGTTGATCTTCCAATGCATTATGGGCTCAGATACCAAATTTGGTTAAAATAGGCCCAGTAGTTTGCCCCTTGCTAGGGAGTCGTACCGGTTGATATGGGTGTGACGTGACACGGTCAATGTCCCAATAGATCGATTTCCCGGAGCATTATGGTTTCATACACCAAGTATGGATGAAATCGGCCCAGTAGTTTGCCAGTTGCTATGACATCGGGTTGGTTACTATGGGAGTTATGTAACATGGTCAATAACCCAATAGGTTGAATTTGTAATATATTGTGGTTCCACATAACAAATTCGGGTAAAATCGGCGCAGCAGTCTGCAAATGGCTAGGGAGACGCTTTGGTTACTATGTATAAATGGCCCAATGGGTCGATCTCTCAATATATTGTGGTCTCAGATACCGAATTTGGTTAAAATAGGCCCAGTAGTTTTCCCATTGCTAGGGAGTCACGCCAGTTGCTATGGGTGTTACGTGACATGGTCAATTGTCCAATAGGTCGTATTCCCGAGGCATTATGGTTTCATACACCAAGTTTGGTTGAAAACGGCGTAGTAGTTTGCCCGTTGCAATGGAGTTGCGTTGGTTGCTATGGAAGTTATGCAACATGGTCAATTACCCAATAGGTCAATTTCATAATGCATTGTGGGTCCACATACCGAATTCGGTCAAACTCGGCACTGTACTTTCTCCTTTGCTATGGAGTCGCTTTGGTTACTATGGATGTCAGGTGACATGATAATTGACCCCATGGGCCGATCTCCCAATGCATTATTGGCTCAGATACCCAATTTGGTTAAAATAGGCACAGTAGTTTGCCCATTGCTAGGGAGTGGCGCGGTTGCTATGGATGATACGTGACATGGTCACTGCCCCAATAGATCGAATTCCTGATGCATTATGGTTTCATACACCAAGTTTGGTTGACATCGGCCCAGTAGTTTGCCCGTTGCCATGGAGTCGTGTTGGTTGCTATGGGAATTATGTTACTTGGTCAGCGACCCAATAGGTCAGATTCGTAACGCATTGTGGGTCCACATACCAAATTCGGTTAAAATCGGCGCAGTAGTCTGTCCGTTGCTAGGGAGTTCCATGTTACTATGGAAGTTAAGAGTGGAATGGTCAGTGGCTCGATAGGTCGGATTCTAACTATATTATGGGTCAATCAAGAGAATAATTCCAACTGGTTGGGTGCGGGATGTTAAATCTCGTTTTATTTTTTTCACAACCACTATACACCCCATGCCGTTATTAATATTTCGAAATCATAGTTTCCAAGAAATTGTTTAAAAGCAACAAGTCCGACCCGAGCTTCTTTGAATAATCCTTGATTCACTGTGAAGTCTCGGCGAATCACGTCTCGCGAAAAACTTCCGACGATAAAAAAAAATGTGAAAACAATATAAAGGACGATTTCGCTCGACGTCGGCTATCGCCCGCCGTCTTGCACGGGATCCTTCGGCTCCATCGCCCTTTAAAAAAAAAAAACGAAAAATAAAATCTGACCATTTTCACAGTCAGATTCATTGCAAAGGCAATTCAAATCATTTTCATTTATAAACAGAATCATTTGTCTCCATGCTTCCATTATTTACAGTGGCATCATTTTCATTAACTCTCAGAGGCTTGTATATTTGTGTATATTTTTGCAACACTTTGTCAATCTATTATTCTGAAGCTTTTCAGTTTCTTCTTGGCAAGTCTTGACTGCCTATAAATAATTGCAAAGATACTTAGAATGTAACCTGCAAATGCATCTAAAGACTGCCTGTTGGGCACCTGTTTTGTTGCAGTAAATACACTGAACAACACATGTGTGTGAATGGGTTAATCGAGTGCCAGCACGGAAGGATAGGACAAGAGGCCACAGGCCTCGTGTTTTAACCTTCTGCTATGGCACAAGTGCCATATTGATTAACCCATTCACACACGCATGTCGTTCTGTATTTATTATACGCCTTCACGTCTATATAAAAAGGATATTAGATGGACACTCGGCAATTCATTTGACAACTATCAACAAAAAGAACACATCTCCAACAAAATTTGCGTGGGGAACCTGTGTTACTAGAATACCCTCCAAAAAGCAGTGGACATCAGAATTTTGAGCCAGACTATATGTAACAGGTTGCACGATGCTGGTTTGTGTCAGAAGACCCGCTGTGTGCATTCCTCTGAATTCCAGACACCAGAGACATTGGCAGATGCCATGCAGAGAACACATGCCAGTGAGGCAAAGTACTCTTCACTGATGAGTCTAGATTTTTTTGACAGACCTGTTCTTGTGTGAAGAAGATGCAATAAGTGTTTTTCTGATGCCATGGTTTGAGAACCTGACAGGTACAGTGATGAGTCCATAATGGTTTGGGGTGGGAAGAGTTTGGATGGCCAGACCAACCTCCATGTCATGCAGGATTGCACCTTGAATGGACAAGAGTGTAGGGATAGAGTTCGCAATCCAATTTTTCATCCATATGCAAGGGCTACAGGTGAGGAATGTCTCCTGATGGGCAATGGCGTCAGATCCCATCGATCTTGGCTTGTCAACGAATATCTCCAACATCAAAGTATCAAGCTTATGGACTGGCCAGCTGCATTTCCAGATCTGAACCTGATAGAACATGCCTGTGACAGGTTGCAGATGGCAGCATCTGCAAGACCAGTCCAACCAATGACTCTACAAAAACCAAACCACGCCTTGGTGGAAGAGTGGTGTAGCCTGCCTTGTCAACTCTTCTGTACTCTGGTCAATGGCATGTGGCCATGCGCAGATGATGCCAGGCTGTGTTGAATGCCTACAGTGGTCATTCTAAGTATTGAAAATGTCTTGTATGTGATTTTGGTTGTCTCGAATGAATAAAAGTTGTATTTATTGATCAACGTGCATTTTTTGATTTCATGCAAAGGTGCTTTTTTGCACTAAACACCATGTTGTCACTAGTAGTGTGATGGTGAACCTCTCCATTAAATGAAATGGTGACTAAATATCACAAGTGACAACAAAATGTTGAAATACTGTCCGAATACCAACCCCTGACCTCAGAAATATGTCTTACCAAATTATGAGTAGTATATTTCAAGTTTGTGGGTGATAACTTCTGTAATGTTTACTTCAGCTAAAAGGTGCTTTATTTAGTCTTATGAACAGAATACACAGGTAGAGTTCAATTTTAACGTTTGTTTGACATTCTGTTGCAGAGTTGTTACCCTTTATTGACTTAGAATTGCTAATGTTTCAAGTTTCTGGATGAGAAATTCCTATATTTGCAAAACACCTAATCCAAATTTTCTACATGGTCTTATGAAAAGACAATACAGGTTATATTTGATTTGGATGTTTATTTGATATTCCATTGAGGAGTTATTGTCCTTTATTGAATTAGAATATCTTGTATTTCAAGTTTTTGGATGATAACCTCCTTTATTCAACACACGTAATCTGAATTTGGTATATAGCTTTATGAACAGAAAATATGGGCCAGGTTTTGACTTTGATGTCTATTCAAAATACTATTCATGGAGTTTTTGCCCTTTATTATGCCCCTGAGAAATTTTCTCAGGGGCATTTTGTTTTCACCATTTCTGGCGTCCGTCGTCTGTCCGTTAACTTTTTGCATTCCGTCAATGAACTAAAGTTCTACCAACTGGATCTTGACCAAACTTCCTATGCAGGTTAGGTAAGATAAGTGGAAGAAGCCTATATATTTTGACCATGTTGTGTTAATGGTCAAGGTCACAGTCAGGGACCAGCCTACAACGCGAAGTAGGCGATATCTTCGCCCTTAACACCATGTCTTCGCCCAGTTTCTTTGTCTGGGCGAAGTTGAAGTCGCCTTGCAGTTTTGAAAAGTCGCTGAGAAAAGTTATTTCCAGCGATTCCGTTGCTAACTTCGCCTGGAAAAAATAGAAAAAAAATAAGTGCAGTGAAAGCAAATAATTGGGCAGGTTAAAGAATTACTAAATATATTGATTTTACTTCCCATAAAACCCCCAAATACCAACCACGGCACGATTTCGTCATGACAATTCAAGTTTTCACTAGAGTGAAGTTAGATGACGAGACGAAAATTGCTCAAGTTCTTTTTTAATATTTCATTTCAAAAGTGATTTCCACCATCAAACTTCGCTGTACAGGGTATTTATTTAAAAAAAAACAATTTTGGTAATGATAAAAATATTTATTTTCTAGTTTGCACTTGTGAGTTTGAAACATGTGATTTTTAAAAATTATTGTTGGGTGTGTTCCATTTGTGGCAGTCACAATAAGGGTTATACTAAATTACCAAAAATTAGTAAGTTACAGAAATAAATGGTGTAAAAAGCAAACTGACAAATTCAGTTATCTTCCTTGATAACAGAACATTTGCCTGGAAGAAATGATTCTCTAAACTGAATTGAAATGATATTTGGTTGGCAAAAATAATTCACTAAACTGAATTTAACTCCCCCCACTAATAGCTTTTAAACTGAATTGAACCCTTACCTAAACAGCTTTTTGTGAAATAATATTTGGTTAGCAAAAACAATTTGCTAAACTGAATGTAACCCTTTACCTACACAGCTTTTTGAGAAAAATTTGGTTGGCAAATATAATTTGCTAAATTGAATTTAACCCTTTACCTAACACAGTTTTTTTTTAGAATAATATTTGGTTGAAAAAAAAAAAAATTTGCTAAATGGAATTTAACCCTTTACCTAAAGCAGCTTTCTGAGAAATAACATTTGGTCGGCAAAAGTAAATTTGATAAACTGAATTTAACCCTTTACCTAACACAGGTTCTTGAGAATATTTGGTTGTCAAAAGTAATTTGATAAACTGAATTTAACCCTTTACTTGACATAGCTTTTTGAGAAATAATATTTTTTGCTCACTTCTCCCTATTTTCACCTCACTTCTCCTTAAAACCTTGGGAGGGAGAGGTGACTTCTCCCTAAATTTAGCCCCTAGGCTGGTCTCGGGTCACAATGACCTCCATTGTTAAATAGCCTTGAAATTGGTTTCCGCTTTATAACTAAAGTTCTACCATCCGGATCTTTACCACACTTCATATGTTGATTAAGTATGATGAGTGGAAGAAGCCAATTTTTTTACCTTGGTGTGCCAAAGTTCAAGGCCACAGTGACCTCCAGTGTTAATTACGCTTGAAATTGGTTTCCGCTCTGTAACTAAAGTTCTACCAACTGGATCTTTACCAAACATCATATGTGGGTTAGGTATAATGAGTGGAAGAAGCCTATTTATTTTGACCATGATGTGTCAAAGGTCAAGGTCACTGTGACCTCCAATGTTAAATACACTTGAAATTAGTTTCTGCTCTATGACTAAAGTTCTGCAAGATTGATCCTGTTTTTTTGTTTTTTTTATGTAATTCTATCCATAATATTGCAGAAGGGGACATATGCTGCGCTTTGCATTGCTCTTGTTTACATAGAATTTAACATATTAAAAAATTGTACAATTTGAACAGCTCACCATTGGTTTATTAGGCAATTGCCAGCAGTACTCTTATTTTTTAAAGATACCATGTTACCAGCAAGGATAGCCTTGGTTTAGCAAGATTTAGTTCACAAATAATTGTTTTGTTTCAATTTATTGGAGAGTGTCTATTGGCACTCTCCAATAAACTGTAACAAACAATTTTATATGAAAAATTTTATTTTACTGCTCTGCAAACAACAGGCATATGCATTCAGTGTAAAGCCACTAAAGGGGCTTTCAGCACTTGTCATTAGAGCCGTGATAGTGACTTCAAGCACTCAAACAGTTGAAGCATATTTTACTCCTTGAAATATACATTGGTTTCGGAAAAAGATCTTGGGAAAACTCCTTGCATTCAATTCAGTGTGCATCTCCTTGGATTATTGCTATATGACAAAAGGTATTTAACTCTTTCGCTGCCATATACCACCACAGCACTAAATGCCACTCCCATGCACCCAGTGGAATTACATAGTATTAAATGCCCCCCCCCCCCCCCCCCTCTCCATCGAAGCATCTGGGCTGGATGAGGGGAATTCTGTGAGCATAAAACAAACATGTCAGAGGGATGAAACTGCATCGTCACCGATAGGTGGCACACCAATCTCTGAAAAAAGAGGTAAAAAATAAGGGCTATGCACAGATGATTTTTTTGATGTGGTATCCCACTTTGTGTATAAAAGGCAGTCTTTTGACAAAAAGCATGTCTGTTTGAAGCCCAATTGAGGTTGGCAACCAAAGATAGGGTGGGTTCAAACCCAAATCTGGGTGGGAAGTCATCCCTCTGACTTGTTTGTTTTATGCTCACAGAATTTCCCTTATCCTGTTCATCTAAGATGCTTGGATGAAGAGGGGAATTCTGTTTCACATAAAACTCAAGAGTCATTCAGGATAAAACTGCATTGTGGCATTCGAAATAGAATGTTACTGATTCAAAACTGCATTAGCAGTTTTGTCGGAAGAAATATGGGGGTTATCTGATCTATAATATAATTTAGAAAATGTTTCAGCTGAAGACCAGTTTGCAGTTCGTAGGATATTGTGTAGACAGAGACACCTGCATTGTGGGCTGCTGAAGTGGATGAAGTCCTCAGAGGGTATGCCTTAAAAATGGAAACATCAATACTAGCATTATCCAGAATGTTGCAGATCCAGCGAGAAATCATGCAGGAGCAAACTGAAGAATATGTTTTGAATGAAATAAACAATTTTGAACTTTTCCTCTTGTTTTTTGTTCTGTCAAGATACTCAGCAAGAACAGCAATAACACACAGTTGATCTTTGCCAAATTTGAAGAGATTAACCCTTTACCCAATGCAGACGATATCAGAATTTATTATTTTAAATATCATTTTTTAAAATTTTTCAAAAAATTTCAACAAAACCATATCATGTGACCCCTCATTGGAACGAGTTCATTGAGCTCATTCAAATGAGGGGTCACATGATATGGTTTTGTTGAAATATTTTGAAAAAATTAATTTTTTCAACTGCTCAATTTGCATATTACGCGGGGGGATGTGGGTGATTCGTTAGCTAAAGGGTTAATGGTATTTTTGTGATGTGAGGGTTTAGTTGTTTAAGATGTTCTGTTATAAGGAAAACTACCTCCCGAATCAGTAACTTTAATATTTTTTATATCTAAAGCCTCAAGTGTTTGAGCAGTACATAAAGCTATAAGAGTTGCCAATTATTTGGTTAGAAGTTCCAAAGATAAATCTGTATGTGGATATAGAGATTTTAATTATTGAAGTAAAATAAAAACATTCCAGAGGGTTGAGTGACAAGGCTTTGGAGGATTTTTGTTGAACAGTCCTTTGACAACCCTATTGATCAGATTAGAGTCATAAAAAGTTGTATTCGACAACAAATTCAAGGTTTGATTTAACCCTTTACCCAATGTAACGGCCAAAACCAGCCAGCGCTATTCTAAAAAATCGCCAATTAATTCTCATTATTTTTTTCATTTTTTGTCCCAAAAAACATAGGTTATGACCCCTCATTGGAACAAGCTCATCGAGCTCGTTCCAATGAGGGGTCATAACCTATGTTTTTTGAGACAAAAAATGAAAAAAATTAGTTATTCAAGAATTTCTTTTGCAAGTGTCGTCTGCTTTTCATGTTAGGTAAAGGGTTAACATTGACCAGTAAGAATTTATGACACTGAAGGATTTTCCTGAAGAAGCAAGAGAAGCAAGGTAATTCGCCATATTTACTTCAGATAGATGACATGGATCAATTTGTCTCTGAAGTAACCAAACAAACAATTTCCGCCAGACGTAGTGATATACTTTTTGAGTGGAAGGTTTCCAGGAATTGAGGATGAAATCTGATTCTGAAAGTCCTCCTGATAAGAAGTGTGTCCTCTTAGACAAGACACCCAACAAGTCACAGTTTCCCTGCAAGAGGATGAATAGTATTGTATGTTAAACTGAGAAGATTGTCCCCCTGAGTGAGGAGAATTGGAAAATTTACAAGTACCTCCAGAAGCAGAGGGTACGATGGCTGAGTACTCCAAAAAGGTACTATCAGCATCTTCATGAATAAACTGAAAGGAGGGAGAAGACATGGAGTTAAATTTCCCTAGTTTAGGGAGAAAGCATCAACAAATTTTACAAATGGATCAGGATGCCAAGAAACATAATCTTTTAATTTACAATTTAGTCTTGAAGCAAATAAGTCTGTAGATGGAAGAAAGTTAAATTTTGAACACAATTTCTAAAAAATCACAGTATTAAGTATCCATTCTGTTCCATCATTAAAGTTTATAGATAGTTCATCTGCTATAAGGTTTTCTCTGTCAGGAACATAAACCGCAGAAGGATGAACATCCCTGTCAAAACACCAAAGAAAAATATCCTTAGTCAAGAGAAACAATTTCATAACAGGACCTCCTATGTTATTAATGTAGTATAACACTGTGGTATTATCACTCTTCACACAGATATGAATTGAGAAAATATGACAACATAGGATTCTTAAGTCTAAAAGAACAGTTTGTAAGATATTCTAAAAAAATTATATGCATGGTAGATTCAAATGAGGACCATCTACCGTTAGTGGTGTTCAACCGATGATCAGAACCATCCACCACAATCGGCCGATTGTGGGCAATCCGATGACAATAGCAACGACTCCTGGCACATTGGTTCAAAAGATTTGTTGACAAGCATTTTGTGATGATTCATAAATCACATTTTATTATCTTTTACAATTGTTCAATTGTTAATGTAAAATGATGTCAATGATATCATTCAATAAAGTAGAAAAGCCACCATAATGTGTATTCTTAATCTCTGTAGATGCCCTCTTACGGGATATACAAGTTAAAACGACATGTAAAGTTCACAATGGAGCATACTTGTGGCAATTGCCAATTCATACTGGAAAAGTGAAGGCTGCATTCCATTGACTCAGGTTGCATTAAAAATTACCAGTTGCACGCACTTGGATGGTAAATGTGGCTCTGAGAGCCACATTTACCACCCAAATGTGCCTGACTGGTAATTTTACTGGATCTGAGTCAATGGAGTTTAACACTGTGAAATATGTTCAGTTTAATGTAGTTCTTTCGAGTCTCAACTTATCTAGTAGTGAATGGACAGTAAACCTGTAAAAAATAAGTTCAATTCAATGTTGTTATTTCGAGCATCGACTTGTCTATTAGTGCATGGTATTACAATCATAATCATAATGGCCGATTGTGAGCTCAAATGACCTGTAATCGGTCAGCAGCCATTTTTGTTAATTGATTGAACACTAACTGTTAGTGTTAGAATTCTCAATCAAAGCACACCCCCGCCCCCACATGCCCCCCCCCCCCCCCCCCCACACCCCCAAACCAGATGTCAGGTATCAGTCTCTAAATATGTGGAAATGTTACTGGGTTGAAAGGATCTCCTGTTCATTGGTTTGACATTATTGATCCACCTTTGGCTGCCCTTGACAAATTTACAAGTGCATCAAAAGAATAGGAGATGATTTTCTCTAATTTTTTGTTTGAAAGAAAAACTTTGAACTTTGTCGAATCAATAATGAAACCCAGGTATTGAATTTGTTTCATCAGTAGCAGACAAGATTTTTCCAGGTTGCTTTTAAAACCCAACCTCACAAATACATTTCTCAAGGAATCTGCGTTTTCCCTGCATGACTCATAATTCTTATTACAGAGAAGAGAATCATTAATGTGAAAAAAAGACTTTACACCCCAAGATTTGGTATAAGAAAGAATTGGTTTTATGATTTTTATGAAAATTCTGGGTGCCGAGGCCAACCTAAAATGGAAACAGTAAAAAACTCTTATAAAATTCCATTCCAAACAAACCTCAAATATTTTCTCTCCTGTTTTTGAATGGGAATGCTAAAATAAGCATCTTTCAGATCGAATGAAGTGAAAAATTCATTTCTTTCCAGAGCTTTAAGAACAATGTTGAAAGTTTCCTGTTTGAAATGGTGATATTCAATGAAAGTATGGAGTTTTTTCAGATTAATAATAGGACGGAAATTTCCATTTTTCTTTTCATGAAGGAATAAATTGGAAATGAATTCCCCAGAAGAATTGGAGCAGGGAACAATAGCCCCTTTTGCTAGCAACTCAATTTCTAGTTGCACAAAATGACTTTCAGAAGAATTGGAGAACTCTTGACTGAATTGGTCTAGAAGTAAATTCCAACTTATGACCAGAAACGTTATCAAGAATCTGAAGTAATAATTCACCAGTTGGACAGAAAATATTTGAAGGTAGCAGCTGTAGAAGGGCTATTCACCTCTGCTTTTCTTGATTGTTGTGCCTGTCAAATATTGTGGGATACCAGTTCTTTTTGTTTTGGAAGTTGTTGTTTTAATTGTGCTGTTTGAAGGATTGAGGTTTTTGACCTTGACCCACAAAAGGTTTGTGATTGGTGAAAGAATCCTTGAAAGATTTTGTACTGGTGGTTCTCTGAATGTCACCCAATTCCTTAACCCTTTACCCAACGTAACGGCCAAAACCGGCCAGCGCTATTCTAAAAAATCGCCAATTAATTTTTAAAATATTTTCATTTTTTGTCTCAAAAACATAGGTTATGACCCCTCGTTGGAACGAGCTCGTCGAGCTCGTTCCAACAAGGGGTCATAACCTATGTTTTTGAGACAAAAAATGAAAAAAATTAGTTATTCAAGAATTTTTTTTGCAAGGGTCGTCTGCTTTTCATGTTAGGCAAAGGGTTAATTATTTTACACACGTCTTTGCCAAAAACGAAAGAAGAAACTGGGTGATCAGTTGAGAAAGGTCCCCTGTATGAGTTGTGCATGATGGGTCGAAGCAAACTTTGTCAGAACATAGAAGTTTCAAACATGGAATTGCTACAGAGAGTAATGTTATCCTCTAAAGACTTCCTGACCAAATTTAAATCTGGGTTTTTCTTTTTTGGAGTTATTCAGGAGCCTTAAGAGTGCAAGCAATGGCAGAGGCAGATAACCATTGAATTTTTTGCAAATTACAATCTGTGGTTCTGAAGTAACTGCTGTGAATTTGAGCCCAAATTTCAGGGTTCACTTTGGGAGAAGGGTATTTTTCCTTGCCTTGGCTGGGATCAAATTTTAATCCAGGAGCTTTTCGATATGCTCTTTATCAGAAGATGTTATGCATGTAGAGGACACAAAGAAAGCAGATCGTTTGCTAATATTTGGTTCTAACTTGTATGAAGTAATCTGTGAAATGGAAGGAATAATAAAGCCATACTCATCAAAAATATCAGTAAATTCTGAAATACTGTGATCAAAAAGCTTGTCCGCAGTTGGAGCTGACAGCTGAGGGTCCAAAACTTTGTTTTCATCAATTTTATCATCTGAATCAGACTCATTGTCCACTGTTATAAATTATAATAAGGTTAGGTTTTGACAGATTTCTTCCAAGCATTTCCCTGATAACAGTGTGAGGCTTATCTCCTGTTGGGGCCCCATGTGGAGCTGATTCAGTCTTACCCTGAATAGCCTTAGGCTTGGAGAACGTACAGTACGTGGAGAGTGTATTATCACTAAATCAACCACAGAGTGCAGATTCCACTCGAGCAATAATTGCACATTTGTTGCAAAGCACAACCAGCACCAGCAAAGTTTCAGCCAATGGACCTCCGGGTTAAACCCGGAGGTCCATTGACTGAAACATTGCTTGTGTTTTTGTCAGTATGTACAAAATTTGAAAGTTATAGCTTAGGTGGTAACTCCACTCCATGGGTGATTTAGTTACAATCCACTCTCCACGCACTGTAGACTGAGAATGAGGAAATGATTGTGACGAATTTCGGGAAGATTTAGAAAATTCAGTCTCTAGTTCCACTTTATTAAGTCTGTAATTAATGCGATTCACAGAATCAAGTACAGTGGAAACCTGTTAATTGAATAGCCACTTTGACAATGAAAATTATTCAATTAACAGAAGTATTCAATTAACAGGGATTGTCACTTCCCTGTATTCTTGAGATAAACTTAGCATTTATTCTATTATATTTTGTTTGACAGAGCTCCATGAGCTCTGTCAAACAAGATATAATAGATTAAATGCCTGTATTGGATGTACTAAGGCCAAATAGGTCTATAAACAAATGAAAACTGGGGAGAGTCAGGGTAATTTCTCAACAGGTTACAAGATTTTTTATTCAATTAACAGGAGTTTACTCTGTAACCTATATTCAATTAACAGGTTAAATTTGTTCTGGAGGTATGCCAAATGGTTTTGTGTTGGAAAATTATATTCAATTAACAGGGGTATACAATTAAGAGATATTCAATTACGAGGGTTCCACTGTAATTTAGCTAGGATATCAGAATTGTCCACCCTTTTGGTGTCTGATGTCATGTTGGACTTTGGATTTTTAATAACATATTTACCGTTGTCATGCGGATGTGTACTCTTACGAGAGGAAGACAATTTTTGCTTGACAGTTGATTCATTTTGGTTTTTTGCCACAGGTTGTGAAGGAACAACAACTTTAGATTTCACTTTCCATTCCGACATGGTGATAATTGTGCGTTTTTGAGACTAAGTCTCATTGGGTTCAAGCCCAATAAAAGTACAACCCCCTGCCAGTGGCGGCGCCAGAAATATTTTTGTTGGGGGGCAACTAGGGGGCAGACTCCCATGAATGGGGGCAAATACGTAAAGGATCATATCATTACTTTGTTATGAGGTAGTCGAAACTTGGACCCAAAGTCCGTAATATACTTTTTTGGTTTGGTACGTCCTGTGTAATTATAACTTATAAGTATCTGCATCCGAGTCTTTAAATCTCTACTGCCTGGATGTGTTCATCAGCTAGCCTGAGGCTTTGGGCTAAGTGTGTATGGGAATAAAAAAAAGAGAGGGGTGTGTGTGTGTGTGAGAGAGAGTGACTGAATGTGTTTGTGTGTGAGGGTGGATGGAAATGCATGCGAGATGGTTGGGGGGGGGGGGGCAAAGCCTTCGTTTGGGGGGGGGCAAATCCCCCCCCCCCCCCCCATAGCGCCACCACTGCCCCCTGCATCTAAGACAAAAATCTTCAGAATATCATCATTTAAGTTGAGAGCATCATCAATCTTGGAATGTGGATTTGCAACACTGCCATGTTCAGAGTATATAATTGAAAAATCAAATGAATCTGCGAAAGGACTACAATCTGAAGCAGAATTACCAATAGCAGCTTTACGATCAGACATAATAAAGCCTTGAAGATAACAAATAATGAAATTATATTTTTACTGGTGCGCTCTCGATGACAAAAGATATGCTTTTTACCAAGAGACTGCCTTTTGTACTCAGGGTGGGTTTCCACATCAAAAAATCACCCGTGCATGACACTTATTTTTTACCTCTTTTAAAGCAATTGGTGTGCCACCTATCGGTGACGATGCAGTTTTCATCCCAAATGACGGTGAGTTTTATGTGAAATAGAATACATATAGTTTGGAAAAAAGGGAATGACTTTTTCGTGTCAATGAATATCTTGCTGAAACTTGGTATGCTGGTAGGTTATTTATTTATTTATTGGTGTTTAAGGTCACATATTTCTGCACAATGGCTAACCATGACCATGACAGTTTTACGGGTGGAGGAAGCCGGAGTACCTGGAGAGAAACAGCGAGCAACTGTCAGCTCCCCAACATACCAACTCCACACAAGTAGGGTTAACATTGGTTGAAGACAGGTGCACCATCGACGTGCAGTACGCCTTAGGACACAGCGTCACTGTGCCCCCATGTGGGCAATGGGGGTGAAGTGTCTTGCCCAAGGACACAACGCGGTTGCCGCAGGTGGGATTCGAACCGAGGACCTCTCGGCTTGCATGCTGGTAGGTATACATGTAGGACTGGATGCTGAGTTGCATATGAAACTCTGTCATATAAGGTCACATGACCATAGTAACCAAGATGGCCACCTCATCAAAGTAAGAAAGTATCAGCAGATTCGAAAAAAAATGTTACAGATAGTCCTTATATTGATTTGGGAGGGGCATATTGAAAACCAAGATGCCTTGTCATGGTTGGTATGGCTGAACCCAGCATGGATCAAACAGATCTTCTAAAACCATATACTTGCCAGTCAAAACTAATTGAATCATTTGCTGACTCTGATGACTCTTCTACTCGAATCCTGCAGTACTTCTGACATCACCAACATTTCGAACCAAATCTTTGCCTTGAGGGTTTAATATGTCCATATATTGGCCTTGAGATGTTAATACTTTATATGACTGGCCGTATCATTGAGAGATTCCCCATCTTCAGTTCCAGAACCACATTCGCTATCTGAGTCTTGAAAAATACATTCTGTAACCTCACTTGTCTTTAAATGTTTCCAAGAAGAATTCCTCGCATTCATTTTGTCTCAAAGATGTGCCAAAACAAACTAACATACGTTCAGATCCATGCTGTATTCCTATCCATAGGCAATTGTGGCACAAACTTTTAAACATGCACTTGCCCTTCGAAATTGAACATAAATAGAATACCCCGATATCGTAAATCACAAAAAATAAGAGATACTTCCCCTAGAACAGTCGTACTGCTATCTGGTTCCAAATTTTGATTTCAGACACGATCGGGAGTGATTGGGTAATTCGACTTTAGTTGCATTTGGCAGCAAAAGAGTTAACCATTTACCCAACACAGACGATTTCAAAATTTATTATTTTAAATATCATTTTTTCAATTTTTTCAAAAAATTTCAACAAAACCATATCATGTGACCCATCTTTGGAATGAGTTCAACGAGCTCATCCCAAAGAGGGGTCACATGATATGGTTTTGTTGAAATTTATCAGAAAAATAATATTTTTTCAGCTGCTGAATTTGCATATTAAGTGGGCGGATGTGGGCGATTCTTTGGGTAAAGGGTTAAACAGTGATCTAACATCAGTATGAGGCCTCACATATATTTGTTTTAAATTTCAGGCAATGGCGCTTGTTGTCGGTGGAATCTGTCATGACGTCGATCATAGAGGGTATAACAATGCCTTTTTCCAGAAAATGAATCTTCCACTTGCAGATTTGTATACCACCTCTGTCATGGAACAACATCATTACAAGCATACAGTTACCATATTACAGGTACTACACTGATTCACACTTTATTGTACACTCATTAGTAGAATAACCATGTTAGTTGCATATAACTTCTAAACACTAAATTATTTACCATACCTTCAGTACAAATTTGACCTGTTAACCCTTTATCCAACAAAGCAACCGCATCCACCCGTGTAATATGCAAATTCAGCAGCTGAAAAAATATTATTTTTTGAAAAATTTCAACAAAACCATATCATGTGACCCCTCTTTGGAACGAGCTCGTCGAGCCCATTCCAATGAGGGGGAACATGCTATGGTTTTGTTGACATATTTGGAAAAAATGTTATTTACAATAATAAATTTTGATATTGTCTGCATTGGGTAAAGTTACATTCTAAGAGCTTTTGAAGTCATTTCTAGGCAAATGTTGTGTACCTATATAGGCATCCAGGGACCGACCTGGGCATGTGCCAGTGCGTATTTGGTTATGAAACATCAGGACCTGGCTCTTAAATCTCAGAAATAGGCTTTTCAATTGGCACGTAACTTCTCAGATCATATTTTGATATTCTTTCGATGGATAATCGAGAGAGACACTCTTACATGTATTATATATATTATCATTTATCATTGTTGTAGAGTGCTTAAGTTAATACTTCAAGTCTTAATTACCAAGCATTAATCTTCACTGTGGTTTCTGATCAAGTCTTGGCTGCCTAAGTATTATATATATTATCATTTATCATTGTTGTAGAGTGCTTAAGTTAATACTTCAAGTCTTAATTACCAAGCATTAATCTTCACTGTGGTTTCTGATCAAGTCTTGGCTGCATAAGTAGGCAGCCAAGACTTGATCAGAAACCACAGTGAAGATTAATGTTTGCTATAGTGTATTAAATGAAAATGATGAGAGCTATTACATACTTGCAGTGTGTGTTACAAAAAGCAGTGTGACTCCGTAAATTGAAATCTGGCGCATGAATTGAAAAAATAGGCTCCGAGGCTAGAGCGTATTTTTAATAGTCCTGATCGGTCCCTGGGCATCCAAGACTTGCCTAGAAACAACTGCAAAGGCACAGGATGCAGATTCTCTTTAGTTATGTGTCTCAGATTCCAGTTACATACATCACTCAAAAAACATAAAAAGTCTTGAGTCTCATGATGTTGTAGTAATATTGGAAGACACTGAGAGCCCCATAACGAATTTATTATGCCAGTCCTTTGAAAGAGACACAACCTTAAGCGTAATTTATGTTCGATATTGATCAACAATCAAGTTCAATCATTCAAATCAAAACAAAACAGACAATAAAATTGACAGTCCGGGGGAGTAACTCGAAAATATTTGCATGAACTGAGAAGGGCAGATTATTCGGGTAAGGACTCTCACTTGAGTTTGTCTCAGACATTGCCAGTTGGCTTCTATACATGTGGTTTTAGTGGTATATTTATTGTATTTATTTGCATTTGTTTATTAAAGTTTCTCAAAGACTGGAAGAAATGTATTAAGTTGTAAGTTGCTCAACAGACACACACGCAAAATTATTTGTTGTTATGTCAAAAACAAAATGTCGGAACTGACCGTATATAAGTGCTATATATGGTCAGCTCGATGATACACAGTCTCATATATGGTCACTAGATAATGAAGGTGATTGGTCAATAACAATTACTGACATAATAAAAATGGTTAATGAGGGGGTTCAATTTCAGTGAGGGATTGCCTGAGAATAAAAAAAACTTTTGGGGGGGGGGGGGGGGGTGGGGGTGGAGAGGGGGGGGGGGGGCGAGGGTGGGTGATGGTTTGGCCACAGTTTGAGAGTTTACTCAAATTACCAATCAAGTATAGCTTCTGGTATTCATTTATTAACTCTCTACACACCGATGTCGAAATATCAAAATTTCAAGCTGCATCTTTTAAGAGGGTACTGTTTTTTTCAAGATTCTGATCAGTAATGAAACACCCCATGTTGTACTCTTATCACTGTTGGGAATGTCGTGTGATCGCACTGGCACACTACCACACTCATAAAATACCTCCCATGTGCATAAACAATCATGCAATTGCATGGTTGACAGCTGACATTGAATATTGGTAATAATAACAAACAGCTGACTTTTCTATTTATAATTTGAAATCAGCTTCGAATTTGGCCGTCTTCGCTGTGAAAACAACTAACATTATTGTGCCATACAACCGAGCACACTTTTAATAAGTGGTGCCCTTTCTGTCTTTCATCGGCATCGCAAAATAGGTTACACTTGCTGTTGCCCTGGAGTCACTCCAGGCATACTGCAGTACAATTACTGGAACTTATTTTCACTGCTCTGGCAAATACCATTCCAGAGTTATGCCCCTTGAAATGTAGCAAAATGGTCAAGTGATAAAACATTTCCTAGGGTATCTTATTAATTAGTTGGAACGAGGGGTCATAACCTATGTTTTTGAGACAAAAAATGGAAAAATAATGTAAATTAATTGGCGATTTTTTAGAATAGCGCTGGCCAGTTTTGGCCGTTACGTTAGGTAAAGGGTTAACTGGTAGAGTGCTCAATTATTTTTGAACATCAAAATTTGTTCAACTCTCTTTACCTTGTTTCAATTCATTGGAGAGTGCCTGTTGGCGTGGTGCCTGTTGGCACTCTCTCATAAATTGTAACAAGGCAAATCCTAGCAGACTAAATAATATCACTTCAAAGATAATATGAAGCATACCCAATGAATTTTAAGTCTTTAAGGTGAGGTGCCTGCTCTTCAGAATAGAGTCCAAATATGGGCTTCCAGCACTCTACCTGTTAATACAGGATTACTGTGTACTGTTACTCTTGTCCTTCCATACGTTTTTAGTATTTTTTTTTATATATGGCTTAACTCTTAACCTGCTGAGTAATTTTAAAATATTTTTCATCAAATCTAGTCATGGTTGCTATGTAGCAGCCATGACTAGATTTGATGAAAAATTATTCTAAATATAACACAAGAAATCATGGGTGAAAAAATCCATTCAATTTACAGGGTGCAAATATGATTAAATGTGCCCAAATTATATTGATTTCACTTACAAGAGAAATCCTGTGCTGGGCAAGAATATCCGCCAGCAGCATGCAAAGAGTTAAACCATTTCACAGTTCTACATTTGAAAAAACTAGTTTGTTGTTTCCATGACTTTGCATTTCGGGGAGCATCTGTTGGCTGTGCCAACTTTTTACTTGTTTTCCACTGGACAGCCATCAACGGTACGTTTTAATCCCCATCACTACTGGGCCATAGCTTCTTCACTACAGGACTTAAATTGAAGAAACTTCTTACACATATATATCATTGGTAGATGGTGTGTTGTGCTCCATGTATACCTTCTGCATTTCAAGATCAAGGTCACAGTAGATTGACAAATACAGTGGAACCCTGTTAATTGAATAGCCATTTTGCCAATGAAAATTATTCAATTAACAGGGATTGTGTCGCTTTCCTGTATTCTAGAGATAAACTTAGCATTTATTCTATTATATCTTGTTTGACAGTGTTCCATGAGCTCTTTCAAACAAGATATAATAGATTAAATGCCTGTACTGTATGTACTGAGGTCAAATAGGTCTATAAACAAAGGAAAACTGGGGAGAGTCAGGGTAATTTCTCGACATATTACAAGATTTTTTATTCAGTTATGAGGAGTTTACTCTATAACCTATATTCAGTTGTAACAGGAGGAGAGATAAGTGCGGGAGCCGGGGTTCGAACTGTCGACCTCTAGCACACAAAGCGACCGATTTACCACGAGACTAAGAGATCCGGACCAACCAGGCTGGTTGGTAAATGGCCTTTATACCTTGACCGCTACACTACTCTCCCCTTCTTTTGAGATTCAGCCACCGTGAATTTCACCCAGATTCCACCTCAGAGCAGTCGAAACATCCACCATGCTTCACCACAGCGTCCACAACGCCACCAACTGCTGAGGATCGGACGAGCCCCCAAATGTAACAGGGGAGAGATAAGTGCGGGAGCCGGGGTTCGAACCTGTCGACCTCTAGCACACAAAGCGACCGATTTACCACGAGACTAAGAGATCTGGACCAACCAGGCTGGTTTGTAAATGGCCTTTATACCTCGACCGCTACACTACTCTCCCCTTCTTTTGAGATTCACCACCTGTGAATCTCACCCAGGTTCCTCCCTCAGAGCGGTCGAAACACCTGCAGTGCCACCTACTGCTGAGGATCGGACGAGCCCCCAAATGTAACAGGAGGAGAGATAAGTGTGGGAGCCGGGGTTGGAACCGTCGACCTCTAGCACACAAAGCGACCAATTTACCACGAGACTAAGAGATCCGGACCAACCAGACTGGTTGGTAAATGGCCTTTATACCTCGACCGCTACACAGTTAACAGGTCAACTTTGTACTAGAGGTATGATAAATAATTTTGTGTTGGGAAATTATATTCAATTAACAGGGATATACAATTAAGAGATATCCAATTAAGTGGGCTCCACTGTACTAAAAATACTTTTCAGACATTAATTTTGTCAACATACCAAATTTTTTTTTACTACTTGACACAACTTGATGAAACATCTTGCACATTTTTATCATCAGCAAACAAAGTGTTACACGCCACATTTACATTCCATACCCCAAGGTCAAGGTCACAGTTATGCATCAAAAGTTAATGTCATATCTTCATGACATATAATATTAAAAAAAAGTAGGAGATATCCAAACTGATGTTGATATTTTCAGAAAATGGTATTGGATACGCATGATTGGACACATCAATATGTTGCCAAGTTTAGTGTGGATCATGAAAACAAAAACTTCATGCAGGGTTTTCGCACCAGAACTACTTTAATGTCTGGGGTACTTTTTGAAATTTTCATTTGTACTGGGGCTTTTTCCGAGGTCTCATCGTTCTTGGTATAAACTCATTCATCAATAGTTTCTGGTCGAAAGATATGCAAAGATTGACACGTGATGAACGTTTACATGCCGTTGGCATGTTGGAAGCTGGCAACAGACAGAGTGCAGTGGCACAATTCTCAGTGTTACTCAATCGGTGATTAGCAGATTGATGACAGACATCGGTCAGGTCATCCAAGAGCGACAACTGCTAACCGGGATCGTTTCATCTGAACCACAGCATTAGTAACCTCCATCAAAGTGCCTCAGAAATTGGACAGCAGCTGCACCGAGCGACAGATGTGTGAATCAGTGGTCAGACTACCCGAAATCACCTACACAGCTGGTTGTATGCTCGACGACCTTGAATAATCCCACGTTTGACTGAACATCACATCGCAGCAGGGTGTAATTAGTGTGGAGCACGTCAGCGCTGGGACAATCATCGGTGGAGCATCATCATGTTTTACGATGAATCGAGGTTCACTCTCGACTTCCACAAGAGGCGAAACAGAGTGTGGCGGCGGTGGAACGAACGATACCATGATGTAAACATTAGGCAGCATGATCGTTTGGTGGTGGATTGATTATGGTGTGGGAAGACATAACCATGACAAGCAGAACAGCATTACATGTCATCCAAGGGCGGGTCACATGGAAGTACTACCGTGACAACATGTTAGCAGCTCATGTGGTGCCATTTGCACGACGTCACTCCTGTTGATTCATTTTCCAAGATGACAATGCAAGAGCACACAGGGCCTATGTCGCTACAGAGTTCCTCCAAGAGCAGAACATCACTACACTGCCTTGGCCTGAACTAAGTCCAAACCTTTCACCAATCAAGCACGTCTGGGATAAGCTTGGCAGGCGCCTTCGACAATGCAAACAGCCCTACCAATGTTCAGGAACTCGCCATTGCACTGCAGGAAGAATGGAATAACATCAGTCAAGCTGATATTGGACGTTTGGTGAGGAGCATGCCTACATCGGATCCGCGCTTGTCTCGTGAACCGAGGAGGATTTATAAGGTACTGATGTCTTGGACTGAATGTGGTAAATTCTTTGACCGTCCATGTCTTCTACACCTCAGTGCGTGGAATGTGTGCTTGTCAGACACCTAACTATTGCTAAAATCATTCACCAGATGTCACAGTGCAATGCCTCAACTGTCTTTTTGATGAAAATATAAATATACCGTTAAAACTAGAAGTCCTATCATGAAATGCGCACAAATAGCACGTTGGTATGCGCGTTAATGTACGCGTTATGGCCCAAGTAAAGCTATCAAATTCTGTACATATGGCCTGTGAACAAGCAATGTTTCAGCCAATGGACCTCCGGGTAACCCAGAGGTCCATTGGCAGAAACATTGCATGTGTTTGCTATGAGTAACCAAGAGAACCTGCCGTGCTTTGGATGCCATTCGATATGGCAATTGCGCGCAATTCCAACTCGCAATTAAGCCTAGATAAGCGCACTATTTGTGGCAGGACTTCTAGTTTTAACTGTATTTCTTCATATATCTCACTTTTATAATAATAATAATAATTTATTTATATAGCGCTTTTCCCAGCGAAACGCTGCTCAAAAGTGCTGAAAACATAGGTAATGGTAACAATGGTATAATCAGCGGCCGAAAGCTGCTTGAAAGAGATGGGTTTTTAGAGCTTTCTTGAAGTGATCTGCATTTAGGGTTTTCTAAGGTTCTGAGGGAGGGCGTTCCAGAGTGAGGGAGCTGCAAAAGTGAACGATCTCTTCTCTGCCGTTGATCAAATTCGAGGTACAACAAGGAGACTCTCAGAAGCTGATCTGAGATTCCTCGACGGTGTGTGTTCTTTGATGACCTGCTTAAGGTAGATTGGTGCTTTGTCGCTATGTAAGATGTTGTGTGTCACCGCCAATACCTTATACTTAAGCCAACTGGCAGCCAATGCAGAGATTTCAGGATTTATCAAATATTCCCTGCTTGTTTTGAGTAGTATATATTTTCCAGACCATAAATTCTTCACTACATGACATAGATTGCTGAAACTTTTTACACATGTATATCATCAGTAGACAGTGTGTGTCACACACTTTATTTACGTTCAACTTCCCAAGGTCAAGGTCACAGTTGGTCGTCAAAGTCTAAAAATACCTTTCTTAATGACATTTAACTATCCAGACCATGATAGCTTTACTTCTTGAAGTAAATAGATAAAACATCTTGCATATATATATCATTAGCTTTTGATGCATCACACGTCAACTTTTCTTTCATATTCCAAGGACAAGGTCACATCTGTGCATCTCTAGCATTCATCTGTCATTTTTCAATATATTGTTTGTCCAGATCATAATTTCCTTATAACTCAACACAACATGATTAAACTTATGAAGACACATTTAGTAGGTGGTGTGTTGAGCATCAAATTTAGCTTCTGCACCCAAGGTCAAGGTCATCTCTCATCAACAGAGATGCCACTTCGTTGTGTTACTTGGAAACAAACTTGCAGTGTCTGTTTTTCCACTTGGATCCACTCCATTACCAATAGTACTGGCTGGGGCAAAGTCTTCAGTCATGATAAAGTTTTCATGTCCAGTGTTGGCGTACCTTATGAATTCCAAAACTTGGCATGGGCCCTGCGCATTTGGAACCTCTATTCTTAGCTCTCATTTTATTTGTCAAGTCTGGTGATGATGATGTGATTAATATGATACAATGCTCAAAATAAAAGACATAAAAAGTTATCAGCCTTCACTATTGGATTGTTGACCACTTTGAAATGAGATTTTATGGAAAGTTATGAAAACTTTCCTGTCCTTTGAATACCCCTGTTAATTACATATTGTGACTGCAAACTGACTATTCAATTGAAAGTGTTCCACTGCACTAGGAACAAAGCTCACCAACTTGGTCCCAGTAACTTGTTCACAGGAATGATGAATGATGAAAGAGTAGAACTTTATTCATCAGATAGTTGCATCTAAGCACTTAATTCTACGAACTGCACCTCAGAAGAAATCAGCGACAGTACTTGTCTTTTTCAAATTTCTCGGATGCCATAGAATTAAGAAAGGACGTCTGGGACGAAAGGGGTCTGTCGGTGGCCGAGTGGTGTGCGTGGTTCAGTATTGTTTCGCTAGGCGGTTGGTGCCGAAGGAAACTCTCTCGGCGTGGGTTCGAACCCCCTACTAAATGTGTCTTCAAAAGAGAGAGTTTCCTTCAGCACCAACCGCCTAGCGAAACTATACTGAACCCTGCACACCACTCGGTCACCGACAGGGGTCTGTCGGTGGCCGAGTGGTGTGCGTGGTTCAGTATAGTTTCGCTAGGCAGCTGGTGCCGAAGGAAACTCTCTCGGCGTGGGTTCGAACCCCCGCCATGCCAATGTAAGTAGAACTTTATTTTCACATTCTATTCTGCACAATGACACTTTTTTATCAGAGGAGATTTTTTTATTGAATTTGAAAGTGATTGAAATATACTTAACATCCAGAAGTTTCAACTTTTTATTAAACTGTCTTTAGTAAAATTTATCTTTTTCAGAGTGAAGGATGTGATATATTTTCTAAGTTGTCCTCAGATGAGTATAAAAATATGTTGGATGCTATTAAACAAGCAATCCTTGCCACTGACTTGGCTCTCTATTTTCCAAATCAAAAGAAAATTGCACAGCTGGTAAAAGAGGAACAGTTCAATCCTGATGTTATTGAAATGAGGTAAATTTTGATTATTAGGGATTGTTTTGTTAACCCTTTACCCAATGCAGACGATATCAAAATTTATTATTTTAAATATCATTTTTACAAATTTTTCAATAAAATTTCAACAAAACCATATCATGTGATCCCTCGTTGGAACGAGCTTGATGAGCTCGTTCCAACAAGGGGTCACATGATATGGTTTTGTTGAAATATTTTGAAAAAAATATTTTTTACAACTGCTGAATTTGCATATTAAGCGGGCGATGCGGCCAATTCGTTGGGTAAAGGGTTAAAGTAATACTATGAAGTAATACTATGATTTGTATGAGTCATTGAAAGTGGTTGTAAATCTTAATCTGGAAAGGCCTAAAAAAGTTGAAAATCTGTTTCTCAGGCCCTCCTTTGTGATCCTTTTGGCTGCCGCATGCTCTCTTTTTTTATAACCAATGCAAACTTAAAAAAATGAAAATTAAATGTCTGATATTTTATCCAAGTTGATAAAATTGATAAATTTGTCCCTTGAGTGCAACAAGGCTTTTGCAGTGCTTTAACATTGCAAATCATTTTTGCACTCAAGGGATGAAATACACCACCACCCATGCTATTCTGTTGTGAGGCCTAAAACATAAAACAAACCAAGAACATGAACTTTTGATGGCAAAGAAGTAATTACAAAAATAAAAATAAAATAAAAAAAATGCTCACCCACGTGCAGTTTTACAAAAAAATTACCTAAGAAACAGAAGATCTACTTTGTGAGGCCTAAGTTTTTATGAAATATTTGTTTATCAGATCTAGTCACGGTTGCTTCATAGCAGCCATGACTAGATTTGATGGAAAATTTCTGAAAATTAACTCCAGAAATCATTGGTCAATAAGTTGACTCAATTTACAAGGGGGAGTAGGGCGTAGGCAAGCGGAATGTGGTTAAGGGTACCCAAATTATATTTATTTCAGTCGGACTGGCAGGAATATCTGGCAGTAACATGCAAGGAGTTAAAACTGATATTGTAGGCCTTCAAAAGTGCATGAAAACAGCTGTGGGGATGGAAGTCATGAACTGTCATTGGAAAATATAGTAGGGTAATTGCAAATTTCTTATAAACTATGGTTTTTATATGTCCTTGTTTCATAACTTGCAGGTATGGTAAATGGTTTGGTGCTTGTTAGTTATATTCAGCTGACAGGGTTATCTAATTAGGTGGGCTGTAATTGTATTGGGCAATTTTGCCCAGTGCAATACAGAAAAATCACCATTCAGATTTACAGTTAAAACTAGAAGTCCTGTCACGAATAGTGCGCTTATCTAGACTTAATTGCGAGTTGGAATTGTACGCAATTGCTATATCGAATGACATCCAAAGCACGGCAGGTTCTCCTGGTTACTCATAGCAAACACATGCAATGTTTCTGCCAATGGACCTCCGGGTTACCCGGAGGTCCATTGGCTGAAACATTGCTTGTGCACGGGCCATATGAACAGAATTTGATAGCTTTATTATGGCCATAACGCGTACATTAACGTGCAGATCAACATGCTATTTGTGCGCATTTCATGACAGGACTTCTAGTTTTAACTGTATGGTGCATCATTGTTAAAAAAAAAACCTTTGATGCCACATTGGAACTAGCTCACTGAAGCAAAAATATTGGTTTTTTTTAGCTCACCTGACTGAAAGTCAGGGGGAGCTTAAGTGATCACTTTTTGTCCGTCGTCTGTCTTGCGTGAACTTTATATTATCGACTTCTAAATCCATGGGCCAAATTGAACCAAATTTGATTTAATAATCATCTGACATGGACACCAGAGTTAGGGTTAATTTCATGACTTCATTCCTCTGCATTATTGATGACTGAAAGTGACCCAAAATACTGCTTTGAACCACTTTGTCAGGTGAGCGGTTAAGGTCCCTTGGGGCCTTTTGTTATTTGTTGTTATTTATGAAATAGATAAGAGTTTATAGCATTATAAAAGTTTCAGTCAACTTTTTGGGACCTTTTCACTTTTTATCCCCTGACTGATAGGAATTGGGTGGTTGGGTGGGGTGGGGGGGGAGGTGGGGAGGGAAATATCATGATCAGACTTTTGTCCATCTATCTGTAGACAAGAATCAAACATTACCAAACATCAGTTGCAATGAAACTTGATACAATGGTGCATATCAATGAGACAAAGCGTATTAGCATTATAAAAGTTTCAGTCAACTTTTTGGGACCTTATCACTTTTTATCCTCTGACTGATAGGAATTGGGTGGGGGAGTGGGAGGGGCAGGTGGGGAGGGAAATATCATGATCAGACTTTTGTCCATCTATCTGTAGACAAGAATCAAACATTACCAAACATCACTTGCTATGAAACTTGATACAATGCAGCCTGCTTAATTGGATATCTCTTAACTGAATAACCCAGTTAATTGAATATAATTTCCCAACACAAAATCATTTAACATACCTACAGTACAAATTTGACCTGTTAATCGAATATAAGTTATAGAGTAAACCCCTGTTAATTGAATAAAAAATCTTGAAACCTGTCAAGATATTACCCTGACTCTCCCCATTTTTCTTTTGTTTGAAGACCTATTTGGCCTCAGTACATCCAATACAGACATTTAATCTATTATATCTTGTTTGACAGAGCTCATAGAGCTCTGTCAAACAAGATATAATAGAATAAATGCTAAGTTTATCTCTAGAATACATGAAAATGACACAATCCCTGTTAATTGAATACTCCTGTTAATTGAATAATTTTCATCGGCAAAGTGGCTATTCAATTAACAGGGTTCCACTGTACAATGGTGCATATCAATGAGACAAAGAGTATTTCACACTTTGGGTGTTAATAGCCATCCAAATAGTCACTATCAACACTTTTGTTCTAAAAGTAGCAATTACACTTTTTAATCATGAACTTCCAAAGGGTCATTCGAATTTGAATTATTGTGAGTATGGAAAACAACTAGCACAATATACTTAACCTAGTATATGTTTTTCTCTCTCAAACATAATTTATGCAAATTTGCCAGCCAACATGATAAAATGGTATATCAATGAAATGAATGGAGGGTGTCATATTTTGGGTTTTGACAGCTATAAAAAATGGCCACTGTTGGACATTTTGATTTTCAAATAGCAATTATACTTGTTAAGCAAGAACTTCTAATGGCTGATTTGGGTTTTCATTTTTAGTCGAGTTGTGACGAAGTCAAACTCGACTTATAGTTTGGTGAATGGCGGGCGGGCGGGCGGGTGAGCGGGCGGGCGGCCGTAAACAATTGGTTTCCGGATGATAACTTGATAGTGGTTCAACTCACATTCATTAAACTTCATACGTAGGTTGGTCTTGGTGGGAGGAAGAACCCTATTGATTTTGGACATGCTACGTCGAAGGTCAAGGTCACAGTGACCTTGAACATAGTAAATCTTAAACAATTGGTTTCCGGATGATAACTTGATAATGGTTCAACTCACATTCATGAAACTTCATAGGTAGATTGGCCTTGGTGAGGGGAAGAACCCTATTGATATTGGACTCGCTACGTCAAAGGTCAAGGTCACAGTGACCTTTAACATAGTATATCGCAACAATTGGTTTCCGGATGATAACTTGATAGTGGTTCAACCTAGAGTCATGAAACTTTATAGGTGTGTTGGCCTTGGTGCGAGGAAGAACCCTGTTGATCTTGGACTCACCAGGTCAAAGGTCAAGGTCACAGTGACCTTGAACATAGTATATCGCAACAATTGGTTTCCGGATGATAACTTGATAGTGGTTCAACCTAGAGTCATGAAACTTCATAGGTATGTTGGCCTTGGTGCGAGGAAGAACCCTATTGATCTTGGACTCACCAGATCAAAGGTCAAGGTCACAGTGACCTTGAACATAGTATATCGCAACAATTGGTTTCCGGATGATAACTTGATAGTGGTTCAACCTAGAGCCATGAAACTTTACAGGCGTGTTGGCCTTGGTGCGAGGAAGAACCCTATTGATGTTGGACTCACCAGGTCAAAGGTCAAGGTCACAGTGACCTTGAACATAGTATATCGCAACAATTGGTTTCCGGATGAGAACTTGATAGTGGTTCAACCTAGAGTCATGAAACTTCATAGGTGTGTTGGCCTTGGTGCGAGGAAGAACCCTATTGACCTTGGACTCGCCAGGTCAAAGGTCAAGGTCACAACTTGACATTGGATCTGTGATCCTGAGCGGCATTTTTTTTAGAATAAATAGACAGAACCGCACAAGCCTTTGAATGTTAATGCAAATTGTAATGCGCCACCACTTTGATTGACGAAACATTGTTCATCTGAAATACAAATTTACTGTCTTTTTATTCCTCAATTTTACAGCACGAATTGTGAATAGTCGATGTGACACCCACCAAAAAGTTACCATTCTTTCACAACAAACAACAGGTGTCAATTCGGAAAATACTTCAATAAGAAATTATAAAAAAAAACAACTCACAGGTTTATCTGACTTCCAAGTTCCATGCAAGATTGCGATTGTTGTTACTCAACTGATTGACAGGTTAAAATTTTAGTCAAGATTACAGTAGTCATTGTCGATTCATCCCACATAAATGAAATTTATATCCGTATTATCTAAGAGAAATGATCATATTGTTCACAATGGCTGCTCAAAATTTATGAAAGTTTGTGTTATAGACTTTAACAGGGGTACAGAATCCATACAAATGCCAGTGAATATCGACAGGCAATTTGTTTTGTATTTCAATTTTGGTGACCTTGAAACTTGCTCATGCAACGTCATTCATTCGAAATGATGTCACTCATAGACACTTTGATATTCTTTCTACATTGTTCTTTAGTTTGAACTGCATGTCAGTCATTGACATGTCATGCTTTAACCCATCGGGTTTTTTAATCAATATTCAGTATTGTTCACGTTAAGAAAATAAATTAGAAAGTTTCTTCTGAGGATCGGTCGGTGTATGGGACATGAGTTTCTACAGAAACAATAGAAACTCAGATGCTATAGATCACTAACATCCACTTTACAACATCAAACTAAATGACCCATTGTGTCAAAATGGGCCTATGTATTCCCAGAAATATGACTGGTTCCATTCTTACTGTGACAGAGTCACGTTTTTTGTAACTTCCCTATTTTTTTCCATAGGAAAATTTGAAAATTCTATCCAAAAGTATTATTTAATCAATGGGCAGTAATGTCCATCCAATTCACATAATTTCTGCAGTTATTTCGATTTTTTTTTACATACAACTGTTTGGAATGCTTGCTTTTGGCAACTCTCCTATTTTTGCCATGTTTTCCACAGTAATGCTCAAAAGTCAATCTAAAATCATTATTTTGTGGATGGGCGATAATATCCATCAAATTTACGTATTTTTCACATTCATTTGGCTAAGTTTTTACCTATAACTCTTTGGCAGTCTAAAAGTTCCAGAATTTTTGGTCAAATTTCTTGTACTTGGCAAAGATTGAAAATCGCCATCATAGTCACCAAAAGTAGTTGAAACAAGCATTTTGATTGGCTTAGACATTTGTAAGGGGAAATAATTTTAGCTCTGGAATAATCTTTCTACTGATAAGCCCAGAGTGTTGGTCAAACTATCAGTCAGCAAATGAAACTAGTCACAGATTTTTCATGTTGAATTTTGGCTATAAATTCGTAGTTTTTTCTCACTTCAGTGTTCAGTTGGTGATTCTTTCCTGGGCAATTACTAGCCCTTCTGATTTGATTTGATTTGATTTAAACATATTTTATTGTCGTAAGATGTTGACTGACAAAAGGATTGGAACACAAGTTACTGCAACTTAGTTACGTTCCTTCTACTAGCCCTTCTGAAAGGTCAGCCTTTTGAGCCATGCCTCTTTAGAATAATTTAACTCCAGTACTTTAAAAAAATGGAAAACAAAATGATTTAATTAATTTTAAACAATTTAACTTAAAAAATTTCAAAGTTGAATAAATAAATGTAGATAAAAAATGATTTAAGGTCTGAAAAAGTAAATTAAAGTTTCTAAATTTTACTAAAATAAAACCCCAGCAAATTAAGACAGATTAAAAGTATCTGCAGTTTAAACAGATTTAGTCAGTGTTTATAAAGGGGTTTTTTTTGTTTGTTTTTTTTTTAAATATTTCTTCTTGAACAGTTACATTTTTTTTTTTTTTTTCCATAGAGTAAATCTGACAAAAACAATTGTACAAATTTCACAAAATAAACTGTTATAGATTCCATTTCAGAGTTAGTGATTTATAGAACCTGGTCTAGTTTGGGTAACACAGCCATTCATCCATTTCGTGAAGTCTTAACAACCAATCGAAGCCCGAACTGTTACATTTGGTCAGGATAGGGTGCTTTTGGTGAAATTGGGTATAAAATAGTAATTTGTTAGACAGTTTTCAAAATTATTTTGTTTTTCCGGGTTTTTTTTTTTTTTTTTAACGGGCAAGGCCGGAATGCTTGATTCAGAAAAAGGTTATGATAGGCCGATAGAATGGGAACCAACTGGACCAAGAGTGCCAGGGGGGCTAGAAGTTAGGTACTCACCCTCCTGGGATGTAAATAAAAGACGGGGGAAAAAAATGAAATGAATTTGGAACCTTGTACAGATTATTCTCCTGTAGATTTAAGTAGAACACAAGTAATTATCTCCCCTTCTGCCACAAATGGTGATCAAAGTTTTCACTCTCGGCATTTCCCAGTTTTGTCATCTTACACACCTACACCTTCTACCAGCACTGAAACAGATGTTTGGATTCATTCCGTAGAGGTTGAAAATAATAAACTTAGAGGTTCTGCAAGCAGTGTAGGTAGACACTCCCCTCTAAAAAAACGTGTGATGGTCATGATATCTATGGTAACTTGTTTGTTTCAGAAGGTTCTAGTGCTTATTTATCTTCTGAATCAAATGTATTTTCTGACAGTGATGAGGTATTGACATCTATTGACACAGGAGTGAGGAAAGTAAATAGGTCCAGTCTCTCAAAACCAAGAGTTTCTTTCAGTGATCAATTAGAGAGGACCCCACGTCTTAAAACATTTTGATACACTAGACAGTGAGTTGCAAGAATTAAGGGTCTATACAGGCGCTAGGCCAAAAAGTCGGTCACATGGGACTGAGTGTGTTCCACCCAGTACAGAGGAGATAAGTTCCCAAAGCTCTGAACGAGATCAATTGGGTTTTCCTGGTGAACATTCACCAATTCCGCCCAGTATTTTGAAATCAGATTTAAGGAAAAATAATCTGTTTCTAAATTGTTCTGGTGGGAATTCATTGCCTTCATCGGGAAATCAGCTGTCAAACCCAGTGGGAGGGGGAAATTCTCCTCTGTCTAGTCCTAGCGAGAGCTTCTATAACTACCTCAGATGTCCTCAAGACAAATTTTTCTCAAAATCAAGTAATGTTTTCAGATTATTCTGATAGAGATAATTCCATTGAGTCTGGTTTTCAGCATTTGTCTAGAGATGCATCTATTATGCATAATGAAGGTCATATCCAAATAGTGCCCGATACGCCTGATTTTCAAAGGATAAGGTGCCAAAGTCGAGAAATCTATAATCCTAGAGTAAATCAATTTCCTTCATTTAGTGATCAAAGATCCATGGCTTTTGATGGCCCTCAAAATAGAATTTCTCATACTTCCCAAGAATTCACAGGAAGGGGGTTCGTCTGGGAGAATAAACTTTCACTATCCAAATAAAGCTTCAAATTTACCTGCAAATTTGCACATTTTTATACCAGAAACTCCTTCAATGTTTATTCATGATAGGGGAACTTCATCAAGGGATGTACAAATGCCTTGTTCTGAAGGCACAATTCAAAGAGACTCTGGGGTAAGGAATCAGTTTATGCAGAATGTGCCAAGTGATGTTGTATCAACTCCTATGGTGAATTTTTCACCTTCTCAGCAAAATTTAGGATTTAGTTCACATGAAGACATTAATTTTGAACCAACCTGGGAAAATCCTAGAATCCTACATAGAATGATGTTACATAAAACTGTTGAGCCAGAAACATTTGATGACTCTGTTTGGAATATTAAAGATTACTTGGTACATTTCGAGACTGTTGCCAAAATAAATAGATGGGGTGATAGTGAACGAGCTGCTCATCTCTTGATTAGCTTTAAAGGAAATGCACAGTCACTCTTGAGTGGGTTGAATTCTCGGCAGATGCAAAGTTACAAATTACTTAAACAGGTTCTGTTAAGTAGATATAACCCCAATGAACATTTGTTTGCGAATAAGGCAATTTTTCGCCAAAGTCGTCGGAATGAGGGGCAAAGTGTTAGAGAGTTTGGATATGGAATTGGGATGTTAGCAAGAGAGGCGTTTCCTACAATCTCAGATATTGAGCCCATAGCAGTGGAGCAATTTGTTTGGGGTTTGGGTGATCACAAGTTGAAACGGCACGAGCAGCTGGGTTGTCCAGACACACTGGAACAGGCTATTGCTTTAGCCACTGAATATGAAGTTATTGAAGGTCCTAGTAGTCACAATTATTATCCCCCAGATGAGCCCGTTATTGAATGTAATTTGGTTCAGAGATAGCAACTATTAGAACAAAAAATTTCTCAACTTCAAGAACAGCCAAGGGTTCCTTCGATTAGTTGTAATTACTGCCAGAAAAATGGGACATGTGGAGGCCTATTGTAGAAAAAAAATGTATGATAAACGTGCCCATGATCAACAAAAACAGTTACAACAACAAGATTACCGAAATTCAGGAAACAGCGATCGGCTGGGTTGTGGGTTGCAAACACAGCCGCTGAATTTGAAGTTCAACCACAAAAATTTTGCCATTTCTCTGAACATGGACATAAGCAAACAAAGGTAGTAGAGTCCCGTTTTGAACACATTCCAGGTAATGACAGTTTCCCCAAAGAAGATGATTCTTCTGAATTATTTAATAAGCAGCAGGGAGATGTGGTTTTAGATGAAAAAGTCTTGGAAAAGAGTACATCTGCTTCAGGTTTAACTAGAGTTGCTGACTCTAGCTCTCTTTCTGTTGTCTTACCAACTGAATCAATGAGTAAGAAGGATTGTGAATTACCTGAAAGGAAAGGCATAAACAATAATGGGGATATACAATCAGTTGAATTGTTATTAGATCCGAGCAAAGAGTCGGAAACGCAGTCGCCATTTTTATCAAAAGACTGATTTTTTTTGTTTGTTTGCCAGAGCTTTTGTGAATGAGACAGTTTGTGTGTTTCTAGTGGATACTGGATCTCCTTGTTCAATTTTGGACATTGAAACATTTCACCAATTAGGCTTTGTGGATTCTATGTTGAATGGAACGGATAGGCATCTGGTTACAGCTAACGGAAGTAAAATACAAGTAAAGGGTGAAATGGAGTTGGAGTTGAAATTCAGGTCCTTAACAGTTACCCAGTCATTTTATGTGGCAGAGTTAGATGGTCTACGTGGTATTCTGGGATATGACTTCCTGAAAGTAAATAAGGTCATTCTTGATGTGAAAAAGAAAACATTATCCACTTCTAAGGGTCTCATTGAATTATTTTCAAGGCAAAGTTATAACCAGGCCCACTTGCAATTGAGGAAATCAGTTAAGATTCCAGCATTGTCTGAAATGTTTTTAGAAGGCCATTCAGATAGGCCCTTGGATGAAGAAAGTGGGTTAGTGGAATGTTCTAATGATTTGATGGAAAGGGGAATTTTGATTGCAAAGTCCGTAGTTTCGGCCAGTTCCAATACTGCTGCTATATCAGCTTTGAATTAAAATGAAAAGCCGGTTGAACTTTCAGTGGGTTGTAAGGTCGGCAATGTTTCTAGTATAGATGAAGTCTTACACGATAATTTTGATATGGAGAGTTTGCCTACTGGGAAGGCTGAATTACCAGATTTTTTAAAAAGAATGGTTGACGAATTGACAGATGAATTAAATGATGAACAAAAATCCAGGGTTGCTGCTTTGTTGTTGCATTTTAGGGATATTTTTGTTGGCCCAGGTGATACAGTGGGAAAGTCACATCTTCTCATTCCACTGATGTGGGTGAAAATAAGCCTCATAAAATTCCACCAAGGCATATACCATTGGTTCATAAAGAAAAGGTTGATATGGAACTGGATGCCATGTTACAAGATGGAATTATTGAACCTTGTTGGAGTGCTTGGTCCTCACCCCTCTGTATTGTGACTAAGAAGGATGTTTCCCCTAGGATATGTGTGGATTACAGAAGGTTGAATTCAAAGATTTCAAAAGATGCTTTTCCTCTTCCTCGTATTGATGACACATTGGATAATTTGGCAGGGCAAAAATGGTTTTCCATTTTGGATTTGGCAAGTGGTTATTGGCAAATTCCATTAGATTCCAAGTCACGTGATTTCTCAGCTTTCAGTTCAGACTGTGGTCTACACAGGTTCACTGTTATGCCATTTGGTTTGTCAAATGTTCTGGCTTCATTTGAAAGGCTGATGAAACATGTTCTTCATGGATTGCGATGGAAAAAATGTTTGTGTTACTTAGATGATGTTATATTTAGGAAAAAAGTTGATGAAGCTTTGGAAAACTTGACACTCATTTTTCATAGATTACGCCAGGCAAATTTAAAACTAAAACCTTCTAAATGTGCATTATTTCGAGGAACAGTCACTTATTTGGGTCATGTGGTCTCAAAGGAGGGCATTCAGTGTGACCCAAACAAGACATCTGCCATTCAGGAATGGCCAGTCCCTACAACTCGGAAACAAGTTGGAAGTTTTTGGGGAATTTTGTGGGTATTATCGGAGATTTATTCAGAATTTTTCAGATTAAACTCACCCACTGTCTCAACTGACTCATAAAAATACTAAATTTATCTGGGACACAAAGTGTCAAAATTCCTTTGACCTCATGAAGGAACTTTTGTCATCACCTCCTATTCTTGTCCTACCCCAAGGGGATGGTAAGTTAATTTTGGACACTGATGCAAGTGGTTTTGGACTTGCAGCAGTCCTTTCTCAAATTCAGGAGGGAGAAGAGCGTGTGATTACATATGCGAGTAGAACTCTTCTAAAAACACAACAACATTATTTCACAACTAGAAAGGAACTGTTGGCTGTAGTTCTCTTCCTAAAACACTTCAAGCATTACTTATTGGGTCGTCCATTTTTGTTGCGAACAGATCATGCATCATTAGGCTGGTTGAAAAATTTCAAAGAACCGGATGGGATACTTGCTCGGTGGTTAAGTATCGTAGAAACTTTTGATTTTCAAATTGAACATAGAGCAGGAAATAAACATAAAAATGCTGATTCTTTGTCCCGAATTCCTTGGAAACTGTGTCGGGGAAATTGTTCTGATTGTCCAAGTTGCAAAGTTGCTGTTAATAATAAAATAGACATTACATCAAATGAAGTAAATAAAACTCAACAAATTTGTCCTTTGAACACTACAAATGCACTATCTGATTTAACAGCAGGAATTGCATCTCCTGCACCTTCCTGTAGTAATTTGGTAGATTGTTGGACAATTGAAGAGTTAGCTGACATGCAGGGAAGAGATGTAGACATTGCTTGGATAATTAGTGTGAAACAAAAACCAAATGTAAAACCTAATCAGACAGAGCAGCCGCAGGCTCCTGTTGAGGTCAAATGTTTCTGTAATCAATGGGAACAATTGTTTATTGAAAATGGATTTTTGTATAGGAAAGGAAGGTCTTCAAATCAGGATGTAAATCAATTAATTGCCCCTGTGGAAATGAGAGAGTTTCTTTTCAAAAAGTTACATGCAGATTGAACAGGTGGACATTTAGGTTGTGATAAAATGATAAGTTCAGTAAAAAGTAGGTTCTATTGGCCAGGAATGAATGAAAATATCCAAAGATGGTACGCCGATTGTGACTAATGTGCTCAAAGGAAACCAGGACCTGGTTTAGGGCGCAATCCTCTGAGTCAGGTCTCAAATAAAAAGCCAATGAAGTGTATTGCTATTGATATTTTAGGACCTCTACCATTCACCTACAATGATAATGAGTACATTATGGTAGTGGGAGAATATTTCACGAAGTGGAAGGAAGCTTTTACCCTAAGAAATCACACTGCTCAAACTGTAGCTGATGCATTAGTTACACAGTTCATGTGCCGTTTTAGATGTCCTGAACGTATTCACACAGATCAGGGAAGGGAATTTGAGTCTGCTCTGTTTACTGAAATTTGCCATATGTTAAATGTTGAAAAATCTCGAACCACACCATATAGACCTTAATCTGATGGTATGGTCAAGAGATTTAACAGAACATTGTTACAAATGCTTTCACTGTTTGTGAATGAAAATCACACTGATTGGGATATTCATCTACCATATCTGATGATGGCATACAGGGCCAGTCAGCATAGTTCTACACATTGTACACCAAATTTATTAATGCTTGGGCATGAGATTCAGTTGCCACTTTATTTGATGGTTGGATCCCCGCCCAACTCATCTCCTGAATGTCCAATTGCTTATGTAGAATGGCTCCAGAAAACAATAGTGTCTTCATTTGGGTTTGCAAATGAACAGTTACAAACATCTGCAAAAAGACAGAAAACAAATTATGATAAAAACATAAAAAATCGGTGCTATCAAATTGGGGTTTGAGTTTGGCGGTGGTATCCGCCTAGAGGTACGAAAAATTAGGACTAGGTTGGACTGGGCCTTATTTGGTGGTACATCTCATCTCAGATGTAACAGTCAGTATCCCGATGCAGTAATAAAAAATGTACACATTGATCAATTAAAACCATATGTTGGTACAAATCTTCCAGATAAATGGATGCAGGCTTCAGATAACAATCCTCCAATAATTAATACTGAAATTAACTTAAACAAAACAGATATTGGCCTTCTTTCTGATTTAACAATAACTTCTGGTAGTGACACTGAAAAAGATAATGATAGTGCTTCTGAATTATTGAGTCCTAAAATTAAAACTAGGAGAGGCAGGCTCATAAAGAAACCAGAGGTGTATAGACCATAATAAATTTGGTAGAAAGAAAATGGAGCTCCTAGAAGGAATTGATGAAGAATTAAAGGAATTTAGAGAAGAGAATCGAGGAGTATTCAACTTACTTGGACAGACCTGCCCTGTACCAAATTGTGTGGATACAGTATTTCATAAACCTGCCAATTTATATGAACACTGGACCAATGTACATAAAAAACTAAAAAGTTGTTTAAGTGTTCCTCATGTGGGGAGAAGTTTAAAAGAAAATGTGACATTAACTGTCATCACAGGGTTTTTAACCATACAAATTTAGAAACTGTTGAAGCGGATAACCTAGGTTATCTTAGTCCAGGAGATGTTTTACCGCCATGTGTGCCATCAGCTTCTGATAAACTGTTGATAAGGGACCAGTTGAAAGTTCTAGCTAGTGAGAAACAGAATAGAGGAGAGGACATTGTAAACAATTATTCTTCAAGTAGAGAAGTTATGTGTCGGGATGAGGAGGTCATTGAGTGTGATGGACATATTGTGAAAAAAAGAAAACAACTGGCTCAGAGAAGGAGAGAAGCAAAGTGTAGGAGAAATTAAGAACTTTGATGGTTATGTGTCAGATTAGAAAAAAAAAAACCCTATGATTTTGTTGTTTTTTTTTTAAAAAAACAGGGAGGAATGTGACCGAGTCACATTTTTAGCTCACCTGAGCGAAGCTCAAGGGGAGCTTTACTAATCGCTTTCCGTCCGTCGTCCGTCCGTCTTCGTCATCCGTCGTAAGCTTTACAAAACCAACTTCTCCGAAGAAACCACTGGCCCAATATTTTTCAAATGTTGGGTAAATGTTTATTACCTAATGTCAATTCAGATTTGTTCAAATGAAGTTGCCCCTCCTCCTGGGTGGGGCCACGCCCCCAAGGGGCACCAAAATCTTTGAAAATCTTCTCATGAACCAGCAGCAGCAAAGACTTGATATTTTGTATGCAGCTTCCTTTTGAGGTGTACACTCAAGTTTGAGGGGCAATATTTGGCAACTTTATGGGAGGGACAAGAATTTTGACCCCACCCCAAATTTTAAGTTTTCCGAACCGAGAGGCCAATTTGAACCAAATTTTATATGAGGGCTTATTGGGTCATAAGTACCTAATTTATGCCAAAAAAACTTTTCCTGCAGCCCCGTGGGAACCGCAGGAGCTAAAAATAGAAAAAAATTAAAACGTCCATATCTCCAAAACGGCACGGCAATGAGAATTTTTATTTGGTGTGAAGCTTCCTTAGGACCAACAGAAAGGATTGGTAAAAAAAAAATTGCCATCGGTTTTATCAAGGGGTACAGTTTTGGGACTTTGAAAAAGTGCTGAATCAGCACTTTTTAACACTGTAGGCAATGGGAAAAACATTAAAAAATCTTCTTCTCCAGATCCAGCAGGCAGAATCTTTTGATATTTGGTTTACAACATTGTAGGGTGGATCTGATTCAAGTTTGTTCAAATCAGCCCCTGGGGTTCATATTTGGGCTCAGTATAGGAGCCCGATTTCGAACTTAGTACATTTCAGGCAAATTTCTTAAAAAATCTTCTTCTTCGGATCCAGCAGGTAGAATGTTTTGATATTTGGTATGCAACATTGTGGGGTGGATCTGATTCAAGTTTGTTCAAATCGGTTCCCTAGATTCATATTTGGGCTCACTATAGAAGCTTGAATTCGAACTTAGTGCATTTCAGGCAAATTTCTTCAAAAATCTTCTCCAGATCCAGCAGGCAGAATCTTTTGATATTTGGTATGCAACATTGTGGGGTGGATCTGATTCAAGTTTGTTCAAATCGGCTTCCTGGATTCATATTTGGACTCACTATAGAAGCCCGAATTTGAACTTAGTGCATTTCAGGAAAATTTCTTTAAAAAATCTTCTTCTCCAGATCCAGCAGGCAGAATCTTATGATATTTGGTATGCAACATTGTGGGGGTGGATCTGATTCAAGTTAGTTCAAATCGGCTCCCTAGATTCATATTTGGGCTCACTGTAGAAGCTCGAATTCGAACTTAGTGCATTTCAGGCAAATTTCTTCAAAAATCTTCTCCAGATCCAGCAGGCAGAATCTTTTGATATTTGGTATGCAACATTGTGGGGTGGATCTGATTCAAGTTTGTTCAAATCAGCCCCCTGGATTCATATTTGGGCTCACTATAGAAGCTCGAATTCGAACTTAGTGCATTTCAGGCAAATTTCTTAAAAAATCTTCTCCAGATCCAGCAGGCAGAATCTTTTGATATTTGGTATGCAACATTGTTGGTGGATCTGATTCAAGTTTGTTCAAATCGGCCCCCTGGATTCATATTTGGGCTCACTATAGAAGTTCGAATTTGAAGTTAGTGCATTTCAGGCAAATTTCTTAAAAAATCTTCTCCAGATCCAGCAGGCAGAATCTTTTGATATTTGGTATGCAACATTGTGGGTGGATCTGATTCAAGTTTGTTCAAATCGGCCCCCTGGATTCATATTTGGGCTCACTATAGAAGCCCAAATTTGAACTTAGTGCATTTCAGGCAAATTTTTTAAAAAATCTTCTTCTCCAGATCCAGCAGGCAGAATCTTTTGATATTTGGTATGCAACATTGTGGGGTGGATCTGATTCAAATTTGTTCAAATCGGCTCCCTGGATTCATATTTGAGCTCACTATAGGAGCTCGAATTCGAACTTAGTGCATTTCAGGCAAATTTCTTAAAAAATCTTCTTCTTCGGATCCAGCAGGTAGAATGTTTTGATATTTGGTATGCAACATTGTGGGGTGGATCTGATTCAAGTTTGTTCAAATCGGTTCCCTAGATTCATATTTGGGCTCACTATAGAAGCTCGAATTCGAACTTAGTGCATTTCAGGCAAATTTCTTCAAAAATCTTCTCCAGATCCAGCAGGCAGAATCTTTTGATATTTGGTATGCAACATTGTGGGGTGGATCTGATTCAAGTTTGTTCAAATCGGCTTCCTGGATTCATATTTGGACTCACTATAGAAGCCCGAATTTGAACTTAGTGCATTTCAGGAAAATTTCTTTAAAAAATCTTCTTCTCCAGATCCAGCAGGCAGAATCTTATGATATTTGGTATGCAACATTGTGGGGGTGGATCTGATTCAAGTTAGTTCAAATCGGCTCCCTAGATTCATATTTGGGCTCACTGTAGAAGCTCGAATTCGAACTTAGTGCATTTCAGGCAAATTTCTTCAAAAATCTTCTCCAGATCCAGCAGGCAGAATCTTTTGATATTTGGTATGCAACATTGTGGGGTGGATCTGATTCAAGTTTGTTCAAATCGGCCCCCTGGATTCATATTTGGGCTCACTATAGAAGCTCGAATTCGAACTTAGTGCATTTCAGGCAAATTTCTTAAAAAATCTTCTCCAGATCCAGCAGGCAGAATCTTTTGATATTTGGTATGAAACATTGTGGGTGGATCTGATTCAAGTTTGTTCAAATCGGCCCCCTGGATTCATATTTGGGCTCACTATAGAAGCTCGAATTCGAACTTAGTTCATTTCAGGCAAATTTCTTAAAAAATCTTCTCCAGATCCAGCAGGCAGAAGCTTTTGAAATTTGGTATGCAACATTGTGGGTGGATCTGATTCAAGTTTGTTCAAATCGGCCCCCTGGATTCATATTTGGGCTCACTATAGAAGCCCAAATTTGAACTTAGTGCATTTCAGGCAAATTTCTTAAAAAATCTTCTTCTCCAGATCCAGCAGGCAGAATCTTTTGATATTTGGTATGCAACATTGTGGGGTGGATCTGATTCAAATTTGTTCAAATCGGCTCCCTGGATTCATATTTGAGCTCACTATAGAAGCTCGAATTCGAACTTAGTGCATTTCAGGCAAATTTCTTTAAAAAATCTTCTTCTCCAGATCCAGCTGGCAGAATCTTTTGATATTTGGTATGCAACATTGTGGGGTGGATCTGATTAAAATTTGTTCAAATCGGCTCCCTAGATTCATATTTGGGCTCACTATAGAAGCTCGAATTCAAACTTAGGGAAAAATTTCTTCAAAAATCTTCTCCAGATCCTGCAGGCAGAATCTTTTCATATTTGGTATGCAACATTGTGGGGTGGATCTGATTCAAGTTTGTTCAAATCGGCTCGCTAGGTTCATATTTGGGCTCACTATACAAGGTCGAATTTGAACTTAGTGCATTTCAGGCAAATTTCTTCAAAAATCTTCTCCAGATCCAGCAGGCAGAATCTTTTCATATATGGCATGCAACATTGTGGGGTGGATCTGATTCAAGTTTGTTCAAATTGGCCCCCTGGATTTATATTTGGGCTCACTATAGAAGCCTGAATTAGAAGTTAGTGCATTTCAGGCAAATTTCTTAAAAAAATCTTCTTCTCCAGATCTAGCAGGCAGAATCTTTTGATATTTGGTATGCAACATTGTGGGGTGGATCTGATTCAAGTATGTTCAAATTGGCTCCCTAGATAAATATTTGGGCTCACTATAGAAGCTCGAATTCGAACTTAGTGCATTTCAGGCAAATTTCTTTAAAAATCTTCTCCAGATCCAGCAGGCAGAATCTTTTGATATTTGGTATGCAACATTGTGGGATGGATCTGATTCAAGTTTGTTAAAATCGGCTTCCTGGGTTTATATTTGGGCTCAGTATAGGAGCCCAAAATTTGAACTTAGTGCATTTCAGGCAAATTTCTTTGAAAATCTTCTTCTCAAGATCCAGCAGGCAGAATCTTATGATATTGGGTATGCACCATGCTTAGGGGGATGAGATTCAAGTTTGTTCAAGCCAAGTCCCTGGGTTCATATTTGGGCTCACTGTGGTAGCCCGAATTATAACTTAGTTCAAAATGAGGAATTTTCTTTAAAAATCTTCTTCAGAATGTTTTGATATTTGGTATGCAGCATCCTTAGGAGGTGAGATTCAAATTTGTTTAAGCCATGCCCCTAGGTCCATATTTGGACTCACTGTGGGAGCTCGAATTGTAACTTAGTTCAAAATGAGGAATTTTCTTTAAAAATCTTCTTCGTCAGACCCAGCAGTTGGAATGTTTTGATATTTGGTGTGCAGCATCCTTAAGGGGGGGGGGGGGGGGGGGGGGGGGGGGGGGGGGGGGGTGAGATTCAAGTTTGTTAAAGCCAAGTCCCTGAGTTCATATATGGGCTCCCTGTGGAAGCCTGAATTATAACTTAGTTCAATATGAGGAATATTCTTTAAAAAATCTTTTTTTTTTAGATCCACTGATCAGAATCTTTGGATATTTGGTATAAGCTTTTCTTAGGAGGAGCAGATGCAACTTGTTGAAATCAATTCTCTGGGTTGATATTTAGGCTACCATGTCAGGTGAGCGCCCTCAGGCCCTTTGGGGGCCACTTGTTTTGCAACTTCCCTATTTTCGTCCTGATTTTCCATAGGAAAATTTGAAATTTCTATCCAAAAATATTATTTCATCAATGGGCAGTAATGTCCATCCAATTCACATAATTTCTGCAGTTATTTTGATTTTTTTTTTGGCGTTTGGAATGCTTGCTTTTGGCAACTCTCCTATTTTCGCCATGTTTTCCACAGTAATGCTCAAAAGTCAATCTAAAATCATTATTTTGTGGATGGGCAATAATATCCATCAAATTTACGTATTTTTCACATTCATTTGGCTAAGTTTTTACCTATAACTCTTTGGCAATCTAAAAGTTACAGAATTTTTGGTCAAATTTCTTGTACTTGGCAAAGGTTGAAAATCGCCTTCATAGTCACCAAAAGTAGTTGAAACAAGCATTTTGATTGGCTTAGACATTTGTAAGGGGAAATAATTTTAGCTCTGGAATAATCTTTCTACTGATAAGCCCAGAGTGTTGGTCAAACTATCAGTCAGCAAATGAAACTAGTCACAGATTTTTCATGTTGAATTTTGGCTATAAATTCGTAGTTTTTTCTCACTTCAGTGTTCAGTTGGTGATTCTTTCCTGGGCAATTACTAGCCCTTCTGATTTGATTTGATTTGATTTAAACATATTTTATTGTCGTAAGATGTTGACTGACAAAAGGATTGGAACACAAGTTACTGCAACTTAGTTACGTTCCTTCTACTAGCCCTTCTGAAAGGTCAGCCTTTTGAGCCATGCCTCTTTAGAATAATTTAACTCCAGTACTTTAAAAAAATGGAAAACAAAATGATTTAATTAATTTTAAACAATTTAACTTAAAAAATTTCAAAGTTAAATAAATAAATGTAGATAAAAAATGATTTAAGGTCTGAAAAAGTAAATTAAAGTTTCTAAATTTTACTAAAATAAAACCCCCGTAAATTAAGACAGATTAAAAGTATCTACAGTTTAAACAGATTTAGTCAATGTTTATAAAGGGGGGTTTTTTGTTTGTTTTTTTTTTAAAAAAAACATTTCTTCTTGAACAGTTACATTTTTTTTTTTTTTTCCGTAGAGTAAATCTGACAAAAACAATTGTACAAATTTCACAAAATAAACTGTTATAGATTCCATTTCAGAGTTAGTGATTTATAGAACCTGGTCTAGTTTGGGTAACACAGCCATCCATCCATTTCGTGAAGTCCTAACAACCACTCGAAGCCTGAACTGTTACATTACATTAAAAAAAGTGCAAAAATCTGTATCCCACATGTGTGCAATAAAAGTTTATTTTTATCACATATCCTAGAATGTCGTGAACAAACCTTAATTAGTAGATGCCGGTAGGGGACTATAGGTTTGCACTCTGTCTATCCGTCAGACTGTCAGTTTGTCAGTCACTCTTTAGTTTTCCAGACTTTTTTTGGAAACGCTTCAACGGAATGATTTCATTTTTGGTAAACTACTATAGAACGATGACTTACAGATCATGTTTGAGTTTCATGCCGATTGCCTTATTCTTATGTGAGTTATGGCCCTTGGAAATATGGAAAAGCACCAAAATATCAGTTTTCCAGACTTTTTTTGGAAAAGCTTCAACGGAATGATTTCATGTTTGGTAACCTACTATAGAACAATGACTAAAAGATCAAGTTTGAGTTTCATGCTGATTACATTTTTCTTGTGTGAGTTATGGCCCTTAGAAATATGGAAAAGCTCCAAAATATCAGTTTTCCAGACTTTTGGGGGAAATGCTTCAATGGAATGATTTCATTTTTGGTAACCTACTATAGAACTATGACTTACAGATCAAGTTTGAGTTTCATGCTGATTGCTTTATTCTTATGTGAGTTATGGCCCTTGGAAATATGGAAAAGCACCAAAATATCAGTTTTCCGGACTTTTTTTTGGAAATGCTTCAATGGAATGATTTCATTTTTTGTAACCTACTATAGAACTATGACTTACAGATCAAGTTTGAGTTTCATGCTGATTGCTTTATTCTTGTGTGGGTTATGGCCCTTGGAAATATGGAAAAGCACCAAAATATCAGTTTTCCGGACTTTTTTTGGAAACTCTTCAAACGGAATGATTTCATTTTTGGTAACCTACTCTAGAACGATGACTTACAGATCAAGTTTGATTTGTACTCTGTCCATCCGTCAGTCTGTCAGTCAGTCCGTCCATCACACTTTAGTTTTCTGGACTTTTTTTGGAAATGCTTCAGCCGAATGATTTCATTCTTGGTAACCTACAATGACTTGCAGATCAAGTTTGAGTTTCCTGCTGATTGCATTATTCTTGTGTGAGTTATGGCCCTTGGAAATATGGAAAAGTCCAAAATATTAGTTTTCCAGACTTTTTTTGGAAACACTTCAACGGAATTCATGCTGATCACATCTAGGTTATAACATTTGTATAATTATTAATGCTCATTAGTCCGGTAGGGGACATTGTATTGCTTCAGCGATATGTGCATTCTTGTTTTAAATGGGTGTGTAATAAAAAGCAACAACAGACATGTTAACTCTCCTGGAATGCCCGGGAAAATCCCGAAATTTCAGTGTAGTTCCCGGCCTCCCAGACGGGAATCAGTTTTGGACCAAAAATCCCAGAAAACAACAGTCAAATATTTCTTTCCCATTGCGACTTATGTAAAACGTTTGGAGTCAAATCACATGCATTTCAACCTCTGGTAAAAACTCACGAAGCAGTAAAATATGGATTTAAGTTAAATTTATTTAAGAAAAGGGTATTTTATGATATATATTTCAACTGTGTTCATGTTTGTTTCTGTTTTTTTCTTCGCAATCAGAGATTTGTGATCAATGTGCGAGTGTCAAAGTGAAAATAGGTGACTTACTTTCAAAAAATTGAAGATTCCACCTTCATTTAAATGCAGTTTTTTGGTAAATAAAATGTATGAAAAGGAATTAAATGATACATATTTCTTTATCCATAGAATAGCTTTAATTCTCATCCCTTAAAATTCCAAATCAAAACGTAAACAGCACCTTGACCTCAACTATTAAACACTGTTTAAAAATAGGTTAAAGCCACTTAGGATGCCCAAAAATCATGACTGCATATTTATACACAATGGACTTATTTTCTAACACTACATTTTCTAACATTTATTGTGTTGTACAGACTATAGAACTGTTAACTGTTGGCCATTTGTACCCAGAAAATTTCAAATGGAATTAAACAAAAAAAATGCTTCATTGATGAAAAGAAAAGTTTTGTGCAGAACACAAGCATCCATAGTTGCAAGAATGATTTTGATAAAGATACTTTCCAAGTACTAATCTTCTTGCAGTAACTGAACATTAGGACATCTTTTCCTGTTAACATTTCCAGACTTGGTAAATTATTAGCTTAGATGACTTTGATAAAAGCAGACCACAGGTGGTGGTGCTCTGTGTGTGTGTATGTGTGTGTCGGGGGTAGGGGGGGGGGGGGGGGGGCATGAAGAAGAGGAAAGTGGGGGGAGGGGTCAAATCAACAATTACTTTATGATTTTGTAACATAGCATAAATGCATCAGCATAATTGACAACTAGATCTGGATATAGCCTGTTGTTAATGGTGGTCCATGAGCTGAAAATTTGCAAGTTTTTTCTTTTGTTTTGTCGCTGAAATCCATCCCATTTCCCTGAAAATCCCCCTCAGGTTCCCTGAAAAATTATTCTGGAGGTTAACATGTCTGAGCAACTCTCAAATATTCGTAACATTATTCATGAAATAATAATGCCAATAATGTCTTCTTGTCGTGATTGAACAAAATTTAAAGTGATAAAACTTGTACATAATCATTCCTGCAAAAATATTCTTGCAGTTTATTGTTTTTGATTTCAGTAGCCGTGTATGAAGTGATTGAGCAGTATGTTCATTTCTCATTTGCCTCAGAAGAAATAGGGTGACCAGCTTTTTGTTTGTCTACAGTACTAGTTCTAAGACAAGTAACAAGAAAGATTACTCAGATTTCCTATAGTCCGTAACTCAACATGAGAGGCCGCTTTTCAGGTCCAGCAACATGATATGTCATAATTTCATTAAGTAGGATGGCTACTAAGTGAACGTGTGTGGTAGAACAATTAATATTTTCAACATGCAGCTTGAAGACTGCATGTTGAAAATATTAATTGTTCAAGTTGAAAATATTAAATGTTCTACCACCAAATAATGGATATGGACTCTTCCAATTTCTGCCATTTAACTGGCATGGAAGCTACCACCAGTGTTCAAAGGGTTAATTGAATACAGCAAAATTGCTCAACTGATAGAGTGCTAAATTATTATTAAAAGGTGATTTTAAATGCAAGTATTTTTTTTCAAACATACCAAGTGTAACAGGAGGAGAGATAGGGGTGGGAACCGGGGTTCGAAACGTCAACCTCTAGCACACAAAGCAAACGATTTACTACGAGACTAAGAGATCCGGACTAACCAGGCTGGTTGGTGAATGGCCTTTATACCTGGACCGCTACACTACTCTCCTCTTCTTTTGAGATTCCCCCACCATGAATTTCACCCCAGATTCCACCTCCGAGCAGTCGAACCATCCTCCATGCTTTGCTGCAGAGTCCACAACGCCACCAACTGCTGAGAATCAGATGAGCCCCCAGATGTAACAGGAGGAGAGATAAGTGCGAAGCCAGGTTTTGAATTGTCCACCTCTAGCACACAAAGCGACCGATTTACCACAAGCCTAAGAGATCCGGGCCAACCAGGCTGGTTGGTAAATGGCCTTTATACCTTGACCGCTACACAAGTAACCAGCAAGGGATGCCTTAGTTTTCCAAAAGTTTGCTCATAAACAATTGTTTTGTTACAATTGATTAGAGAGTGCCAGTTGTCATAAAAACAATTTATAGAAATAGATATTTTTTCTTGCTGCTGAGCAAGCAGCAAGCTGTGTAAAGCACTTTTCAGTAGAACCATGACAGTGGCTTCTGGCACTCAACCAATTAAATCTCAAAAATTGCACTTAATTTGAAGGAAAAAAAAATTTAAAATCTGCATACCACGTTACAGCCCTCCATTTGTGCAGTGATTTTCAAATACCAAGTAGGCCTGACATTGCCTGAAAAAATAATTGCTGCCATGCATTTCTGTCCAACATATCAGAATGTCTCATTTTTAGCTTGACTTGACAAAGTCAAGATAAACTATTGCCATCACTTGTGCGAAAGTCTGTGCGTCTGTTAGTCTGTTCACATTTTCTTTAGCACAGGCTACACCCCATAGTTCTTGTCTGATCATCATAAAATTTCATAGGCATGTTTGAGGTCATGTCTAGATGAGAATGCCTCCTTTTTGTCGCAATCAGTCAACCGTGATGGCTGCGCGGACCCGAAACCCTTCAGAACAGTCTACAGGTCATATTTATGAAGGAATTTCATTGTAACTTGGTTGGATGACTCCATATATTGTCTAAATGAGAACGTCCTATTTAGGTCATGATCAGTCAACGGTAACAGCTGTACAGGCACTTGACCAAGATTTCTTTAGCACAGTCTACAGTTCATATGTATAAAGTGTTTTCCTTGTTACTTGGAAGGATAGCGCGGTATGATGTCTATATGAGACTCCCCTACTTTGGTCACGATTATTCAGCCATTACCGCCATCTGGTCACGTGACCTATATTCCTTTAGCACTGCCTGCAGGTAGTTTTTATGAAGGGTTTTCATTGTAACTTGGTAGGATAACCTGGTATGATATCTTGATGAGGCTATGCTATTTTGGTCACGATCGGTCAACCTTGACTGCTGGATTGGCATGTGACTTACATTTCTTTACCAAAGTCTACAAGATGTATATATGAAAGGATTTCATTGTAACTTGGTAGGAATGATTTTACTGTAACTTGGTAACTTTCTTTTACATACGTTAACTGTGAGGGCCACATCAACCCAGGCCTCAATTCTTCATTATAGTCTACACCTCAAATTATTCTTATGGAAAACATCACATGTAGGAAACAGAAATTAACTTATTCTCAATTATCACAATTCTTATCTTATTTCATAATCCTTTCATAAACATTGAACATTATCCTTCTCATCAAACACTACACACAGTCAACTTAAGCTACAGTGTCATTGACACCTTCATTGATCATTATACCCCCACAAAACAAAGTTTTAGAGGAGGGGGGGGGGGGGTATATAGGAGTCAACTTGTCGGTCGGTTCGGTCTGTCTTTCATCGTTGTCATCGGTGCGTTGCACATGTAAACTTGTGGAGCGAACTACTTCCACAGTTTTAGCCGCATTTTCATGAACCTTCACAAAAATGATCAACATGATGAGAGGAAGTGCATGACATCATTTTTTTCCCGCTCGGTTTCAAGATGACCGACTGGCGGCCATATTGGATTTTTTTTTTACTAAACTTGTGAAGCAAACTACTTCCACTGTCTTAGCTGCATTTTCATGAAACTTCACAAAAATGATCAACATGATGAGGGGAAGTGTGTGACATAATTTTTTTCCCACTTGGTTTCAAGATGGATGACTGGTGGCCATTTTGGATTTTTTTTTACTTAGAAAAATTGAATGCCCCTTTTCAGTCACCCACATGAGGCAGTATGCCACGGTGGGGGTATACTGGTCGACAAACCATCTCTAGTTAGTTTTGTGTAAAATACTATGAGATTCTATTGATCTGAGCATTGTGATTAAATTGGGTGAAAATTGTATTAAGCAAGTTACTTTTGTAATTTGACTATCATTTGAATGACATTTTCCGATGACATAAATTAAAATCGAAATCAAACAATACATAAATAGAAGATATCTACTAGTACTCAAACGATTAGTCGACTAGTCGATGTCGACTCTGGGCAAACCAGTAGTCGACTCTCAATTGTGCAGTCGACTAGTCGGAGGAGTTCAAGCTTTTAGGTAAATAGTATCCCTTCTGTGCCACTGTCAGACAGTTTGAACAGCAATATTGGGCAAGCAATGTATACATCTATTGCCATCTAATAGTAGTGACAGTAGTTTGTTTTAACTGATACTAGTAGAGTGCTGAATTATTTTGGGCTATCAGGATATGTTATTAATTTGCCTTGTTGCAATTTATGGGAGCACTCTCCCATAAATCGCAACAAGGCAAATTAAATAAGACTATATAATTTCACTCTGAGCATAATTAGAAGCACATTAACAGAATAATGTTCCAGTAAGTTGCTGTATATGAATGCCCAAGTGAAGCCAAATTTGGACCTTCAGCACTCTACCGGAACACCAACACTGTTATAAGGAGACAGGTTATCACCAATGACTAGTCGAAGTCGACTTGACTTTTGGGTATTGACTAGTCGACTTTGGAAATCACTAGTCGTTTGAGCACTAATATCTACACTGTTTTTGTGAATATCGGGAATTATCATATGACTCATCTGTTTTGTTCACTATAAAACATTTGATATTTTGTTTTCATATTAATCAGTGATAAATAAAGCCTTCTGACAATTTCATTGGTCAATTTCAAAACTAGACAATTTGATTGGCTGAACAAAATACAGTTGGGCCACATTTTCATAATTTCCATAATTAGAGTTGGGAGCTTTCATTGGTCAATTTCAAAACTGGACAATTTGATAGGCTAAACAAAATACAACTGGGTCATATTTGCATAATTTCAGTAGGGAGAAATTACGTTAGCTGTCCTATTTAAGGTGGGTTATATTGTATTAATCTTTTACCTAGAAGAAAAACGCCATTCATTTTTAGCTCACCTGAGCGAAGCTCAAGGGGAGCTTTACTAATCACTTTCTGTCCGGCGTTAACTTTACATTATCGACTTCTCCTCCTAAACCACTAGCCCAATTTTATTCAAATGTTGGCTAAATGTTTATTACCTAATGCCAATTCAGATTTGTTCAAATGAAGTTGCCCCTCCTCCTGGGTGGTGCCACGCCCCCAAGGGGCACCAAAATCTTTGTAAATCTTCTTCTCATGAACCAGCAGTAGCAGAGACTTGATATTTGGTGTGCAGCTTCCTTTTGAGGTGTAGACTCAGATTTGTTCAAGAGAAGTTTGTGGGGCTATACTTGGCGTCGTTATGGGAGGGGCAAAATTTTTTGCCCCGCCCAAAATTTCTATTTTCCAAACCGAGAGGCTGATTTGAACCAAATTTTATGTGAGGGCTTATTGGGTCATGAGTACTTGATTTATGCAAAAAAAAATTTTCCCGCAGCCCCGTGGGAACCGCAGGAGCTAAAAATAGAAAAAATTTAAAACGCCCATATCTCCAAAACTGCACGGCACTGAGAATTTTTATTTGGTGTGCAGCTTCCTTAGGACCAACAGAAAGGATTGGTAAAAAAAAATTGTCATCGGTTTTATCATAGGGTACAGTTTCGGGACTTTGAAAAAGTGCTGAGTCAGCACTTTTTAACACTGTAGGCAATGGGAAAAACATTAAAAAATCTTCTTCTCCAGATCCAGCAGGCAGAATCTTTTGATATTTGGTATGCAACATTGTAGGGTGGATCTGATTCAAGTTTGTTCAAATCGGCCCCCTGGGTTCATATTTGGGCTCAGTATAGGAGCCCGATTTCGAACTTAGTGCATTTCATGCAAATTTCTTAAAAAATCTTCTTCTCCAGATCCAGCAGGCAGAATCTTTTGATATTTGGTATGCAACATTGTGGGGGTGGATCTGATTCAAGTTTGTTCAAATCGGCCCTCTGGGTTTATATTTGGGCTCAGTATAGGAGCCCAAATTTGAACTTACTGCATTTCAGGCAAATTTCTTTGAAAATCTTCTTCTCCAGATCCAGCAGGCAGAATCTTTTGATATTTGGCATGCAACATTGTAGGGTGGATCTGATTCAAGTTTGTTCAAATCGGCTCCCTAGATTCATATTTGGGCTCACTATAGGAGCTTGAATTCGAACTTAGTCCATTTCAGGCACATTTCTTCAAAAATCTTCTTCTCCAGATCCAGCAGGCAGAATCTTTTGATATTTGGTATGCAACGTTGCAGGGTAGATCTGATTCAAGTTTGTTCAAATCGGCCCCCTGGATTCATATTTGGGCTTACTATAGAAGCCCGAATTCGAACTTAGTGCATTTCAGGCAAATTTCTTAAAAAATCTTCTTCTCCAGATCCAGCTTCAGAATCTTTTCATATTTGGTAAGCAACATTGTGGGGTGGATCTGATTCAAGTTTGTTCAAATCGGATCCCTGGGTTAATATTTGGGCTCAGTATAGGAGCCCAATTTCGAACTTAGTGCATTTCAGGCAAATTTCTTAAAAAATCTTCTTCTCCAGATCCAGCAGGCAGAATCTTTTGATATTTGGTATGCAACATTGTAGGGTGGATCTGATTCAAGTTTGTTCAAATCGGCCCCCTGGGTTCATATTTGGGCTCAATATAGAAGCCCGATTTCGAACTTAGTGCATTTAGGCAAATTTCTTAAAAAATCTTCTTCTCCAGATCCAGCAGGCAGAATCTTTTCATATTTGGTAAGCAACATTGTGGGGTGGATCTGATTCAAGTTTGTTCAAATCGGCCCCCTGGGTTTATATTTGGGCTCAGTATAGGAGCCCAAATTTGAACTTCGTGCATTTCAAGCAAATTTATTAAAAAATCTTCTTCTCCAGATCCAGCAGGCAGAATCTTTTGATATTTGGTATGCAACATTGTGGGATGGATCTGATTCAAGTTTGTTCAAATCGGCTTCCTAGATTCATATTTGGGCTCACTATAGAAGCTCGAATTCGAACTTAGTGCATTTCAGGCAAATTTCTTAAAAAATGTTCTTCTCCAGATCCAGCAGGCAGAATCTTTTGATATTTGGTATGCAACATTGTGGGATGGATCTGATGCAAATTGTTCAAATCGGCTCCTTAGATTCATATTTGGGCTTACTATAGAAGCTCGAATTCGAACTTAGTGCATTTCAGGCAAATTTCTTAAAAAATCATCTTCTCCACATCCAGCAGGCAGAATCTTTTGATATTTGGTATGCAACATTGCGGGGTGGATCTGATTCAAGTTTGTTCAAATCGGCCCCCTGGATTCATATTTGGGCTCACTATAGAAGCTCGAATTCAAACTTAGTGCATTTCGGGTAAATTTCTTCAAAAATCTTCTTCTCCAGATCCAGCAGGCAGAATCTTTTGATATTTGGTATGCAACATTGCGGGGTGGATCTGATTCAAGTTTGTTCAAATCGGCCCCCTGGATTCATATTTGGGCTTAATATAGAAGCCTGAATTCGCACTTAGTGCATTTCGGGCAAATTTATTAAAAAATCTTCTTCTCCAGATCCAGCAGGCAGAATCTTTTGATATTTGGTATGCAACATTGTGGGGTGGATCTGATTCAAGTTTGTTCAAATCGGCTTCCTAGTTTCATATTTGGGCTCACTATAGAAGCTCGAATTCGAACTTAGTGCATTTCAGGCAAATTTCTTAAAAAATCTTCTTCTCCAGATCCAGCTTCAGAATCTTTTCATATTTGGTAAGCAACATTGTGGGGTGGATCTGATTCAAGTTTGTTCAAATCGGCCCCCTGGGTTTATATTTGGGCTCCGTATAGGAGCCCAACTTTTAACTTAGTGCATTTCAGGCATATTTCTTAAAAAATCATCTTCTCCAGATCCAGCAGGCAGAATCTTTTGATATTTGGTATGCAACATTGTGGGGTGGATCTGATTGTGATTCATGAACATATTTATTTGTAAAGTTGATAGAATCTTAGACAAAATTTGCAGAAAAGATCTACTATAGAAGGGGTGGTATCCAGGGTGAACCGTTTACCCCAAATCTAGCAGTACTAATGCATTATTCACACAAATCTCCGTTCAAATTTTATGGCCCCTCATTGGAACACATGCATTCAGCTCATTCCAACAAAGGTCATATGCCATGTTTTCGAGACAAAAGAATAAAAATTTTAGTTATTCATGAAATTTTTAGGCAACTGTTGTCTATTATTCACATTGCTTCATGAAATTTCAGTACTTTTAGAAGTTACCTCAGTAATCAAGGGTTAATTCCCCTTAATTAAATGTCGCCTCTAAAAAACAACCACTTTGCATATCTTACCTTTTTACCAGCATAAATGCCAAAACTTGTCAGCATTCTTCGCAAAAATCGCTATTCAAATTTTAATTTTTGTCTCTTGAACATACATGTACTTATCGCTTGTAAATACCCCATTGGAATGAGCTTTTTGAGCTCATTCCAATGAGAGGTCGCACACCATGCTTTTTGAGTCAAAAAAGCAATTTTTTAGTTATTCCAGAATTTCGTACGTAAAACACAGCTTTATGACTTCACATTAAAATGAGCTCTCTAAGCTTGTTCCAATCAACATTCACGCACTATGTCTTTCACACAAAAAATAAAATTTTCCATTTATTCAGGAATTTTGTTTGCAAGAACACTCTTACCCCCCCCCCCCCCCCCCCCCCCCCCACACACACACACACACACACACACAAACACAGACACACACATCTAAAAGTTCGGCAGCAAAAAAACAGTTACTTCAATTTTTAAATGCATTATAGGAACAACTTGCCTAATCAAATTTAAATACTTTTGCATCATTCTGTATCTAGAACAAACCATTTACCATATCTTTACGCAAAATTCTCCAGCATCATTCACAAAAAAACACCATTATTTATATATTCACATTTCTGTCTCAAAAATATACCTGATCTTCCCATACCCCTATTGGAATAAGCTGTTTCAGCTTGTTCCAATGATGATAAAAAAAACTAATATTTTGGAAAATTTGTGAAAATTTTTGTTTTCTTGCATGCAAATATGTACATGTAGCACATGGAAGATATCCACAGTTGGGGAGAGATGTCCAAGGCTATCTCTTCACATTCCTTGTTTGTGCTTCATGCTAAACCAGTTTGTCTGCAGAGATAAATTTGCTTTATTAAAAATCATTGGAGATTGGCCACACACCAATGATTTTAAATAAAACTAATTTTAGGTAACAAATGTTGAACTTCAAACAAAATCTATCACTCAACCAGTTAATGTTGATGAGGCATGACATGGTGAAGGTGACCTAAAATACTTCTTAGAGTCACTTTGTCAGGTGAGCGATTAAGGCCACGTGGGGCCTCTTGTTTTTTATATTTTCACTTTTTGCTTCCAAAACATAGGTTATGACCTCTGATTGGAATGAGCTCAATGAGATCGTTCCAATGAGGGGTCATAACCTATGTTTTGGAAGCAAAAAATGAAATTTTTTATTTATACGAGGATGTTTTTTTCCAAGTGCCGTTTGCAACTCAAGTTAGGTGATGGGTTAAAAAGTCATACCAAGTGGCTAATTTGAGTGTGTGTGTGTCATATGATAAATAGAATATGAAATAAGTGTTTTTCTCTCATATAATATTTTTGAAACTCATCCGAATTTTCAGAGGCTCGCCCAAACGGAAAATTCTTAGACTTGTTTCATAAATATCATATGTGAAAAAAACTCATTCCATATCCTCTATTTATGTCATGAGTGTGGACCTGAAAGTTTTATTTAATACTTAAAATAATACTTTCAGGTCCACACGAATGAGATAATTCACGATATTCACGATATTCACTAAAACAGCGTAGATTTTCTTTTTATTATATGCTATGTTACATTTTACTGTGCAATATTCAGCCCAATTCGACTGCAAACAGTTTCAAGACAATAACAAAAAGCTGCTGATCACGATGTTCAAAATTTTTCATCGTGTAGACCTGAAAATATTATTTTTCAGGTCCACACTCGTGAGATAATTCCAGATACTGACTAAAATAGAGTAGATTTTCTTTTTTATTATATGCTACGAGACATTTTACTGCACAATATTCAGCCCAATTCAACAAGAAATGCAAACACTTCAAAACAATAGCAAAGATCAGCTGATCGTTTTTTCAAGGCAACGTAATGCAGCGTAACGAGACACTATTTAGGAAGCTGCAGTGGAATATTTCTCGATATCTGTCAAGTCGATAGATATCAAGAAATATCTTTTAGATAATTTGCGATAATTCGCAGGCTAGCATATAATAATTATTCATTTTATCCATTTGTTGACTCATGTTATTGTTTCATTTTCAAATCAAGTGAAAACCAACTGCGATTTTACAGATTAATTCTGATTAAAAACAGATACACACTAAGGCCACACAAAGTAGATCTTCTGTCTCTCAGGCCATTATTTGTGAAATTGCATGCGGGCGAGCATTTTTTTATTTTATTTTTTATTTCAGTAATTACTTCTTTTCCGTCAAAAGTTCATGTTCTTGGTTCACGTTTTAGGCCTCATAATCTACAGAATAGCATGGGTGGTGGTGTATTTCATCCCTTGAGTGCAAGAAGGCTTTGCAATGCTAAAGCATTGCAAAGCCTTCTTGCACTCAAGGGACAAATTCATCAATTTTTTTAACTTGGGTAAAATATCAGACATAAACCATTTAATTTTAATTTTTTTAAGTTTAAATTGGTTATAAAAAGAGAGCATGCGGCAGCCAAAAGGACCATGCGAGAGGGCCTGAGAAACAGATTTTTAATTTTTTTTAGGCCAAATTCACCACTCTTTTTCCTTTGCTGGCTCTAATTCAAGTGAGTAAACACAATCATCTGAGTTGCAACAAGAAAGTAATTCACCTTGCCTTCAGATGTACTGTATTTACTCTATGTATTGGGACAGCTAAAAATAATTATTTTCACAGGTGTCCCAATTGTTAGAAAATGGGGAAAGAACACAGCCTGGTCTTGATTTGATGCTGAATAAAGTTGTGTGTGATTTGTTTTCCATCACTATATACGAAAATCGCCATCCAATTTTTTTTTATATTTTCATTTTTTGCTTCCAAAACATAGCTTATGATCCCTCATTGGAACGAGCGCATTGCACTCGTTCCAATGAGGTATCATAAGCTATGTTTTGGAAGCAAAAAATGAAAATTTTTAGTTACTCAAGAATTTTTTTTATGAGTGTCGCCTCCTTCTAGCGACGAGCCAACTGGAAACAAATCTCCTGAATGTCCCAAACTTTGGAGCATAAAAAAAATATAGTTTTCTGGAAAAAATGTGTGTCCCAAATCATAGAGTGTCCCAATACATAGAGCGTCCCAATACATAGAGTGTCCCAAATCATAGAGTGTCCCAATACATAGAGTGTCCCAATACACAGAGTGTCCCAAATCATAGAGTGTCCCAATACATAGAGTGTCCCAAATCATAGAGTGTCCCAATACTTAGAGTGCCCCAAATCATAGAGTGTCCCAATACATAGAGTGCCCCAAATCATAGAGTGTCCCAATACATAGAGTGTCCCAAATCATAGAGTGTCCCAAATCGTCCCAAACATAGAGTGTCCCAATACATAGAGTGTCCCAAATCATAGAGGGAGCCAATACATAGAGTGTCCCAATATATAGAGTGTCCCAAATCATAGAGTGTCCCAATACATAGAGTGTCCCAATACATAGAGTGTCCCAATACGGTAAATGAATTCTAATATATACTACTCAAAGTTTGCTAAGCACCAAATATTTGACACATCATTGTGAAATTTCCTTGTGACATATTTGTGATATTTTTGGTGGATATGATTGAGGAATGTATTGAGATGGTCCCCAGTGTTTTCATTAGCTCTCTTGACAGGCAGACTTTTCGTGGCAGTCATGGAAAGCATGTACCCCTTGATTTTCATGATGTTTTCGTGTACTGTTTACATGTACATGACATGTGTAGGGTATTCAGTCTTCATTTCAACACAAACCCTTGTGATTTAATGACTGAATATGGCAAATGCAAATGTAAGAAGACATTTGTCTGAAGCAGAAATGTGATAAACTGTAGGAATGGTGGAGCAAGGGGCTACCCAGCGTCAGGTTGGTGAAGCCCTTGGTATGCACCATATGGTGATCACCAGAGCCTGGGCAAGATTTCACCAGTAAGAAGGCATGGTTGTGGCAGAGACAGGGCAACATCTGCAGCTGAAGACCTGTTTTTGATCATTCAGGCCTGTACGAACCGCTTTGCCACAGCAACCCAGCTTCGCAGTGACCTTCAGAATGCATCCGGGGTAAATGTTTCGACGCAGACTATCCGGGCAAGGTTGCACGAGTGTGGTCTCCGATCAAGAAGACCATGTATTCGCATTCTGCTGTCCCAGAACCACTGCCAGACATTTTTATTCCTATCTTGTCACATTTCAGGTATGTTTGAAATTGTTTATTCAGCAATAATCCTAATCTTTTCACACAGGTCTTATAAAATCATCTCAATCTTTAATGAGTTAGCAATTGAAACCCAATTAAGAGATTTTAATACTTTTAATTGTGTTAGTATAACACAATGGATTTTCCAATTCCAGAAAAGGTAAAAAGTTTTTGTCATGGTTTCAGTCTTCAAAGGGGTGGTCTCTCAAGACAGGTCAATTATGGCATAAAAATACAAGTTGGTACCAGGTTACAGTGGTCTCTCAAGACAGGTCGTCTCCCATAGCAGGTCCATTATAGAGTAAAACCAATCGGTGCCTGGCAGATGTGGTCTCTCAAGACAGGTGGTCTCTCAGGTGGTCTCTCAAGACAGTGGTCTCTCAAGACAGGTTTTACTGTACTTAGTGCATAGCAAACTTTGAGTAGTATATGATATGTAACAGATGTATTCTCAAACATTTATAATTGATTCTGTTGTACAAGTTGAATAGCAGAGGGAGATATTAACTCCTTGCATGCTGCTGGCGGATATTCCTGCTGGTGTTGAAATGATTTGGAATTTTGTAGTTGACAAGCTGGCGACCATTAGTTGATGATAAATCAACTAGTTGAAACCCATCACCACAAAAGTATAGTATAAGGGAATGCAGCACCTATCATTACACTCTACCCGACGATAAAATAGCAGTGATTTTCTGCATCTAATTTCGTGGTTTGTAACTCAACATGAAACTTTTCCAAACATCGGTTGTTTTTGTGTTCTTTGTAGCCATGACCGTTGACGAAATGAAGGACCCATTGAATAATTTCTCTTAACCGTTAGAGAGCTAAATTATTTGGGGGGTCACAAAAATTTGTTCACAGGTCTTTGCCTTGTTAAAATTTATGGGAGAGTGCCAACGGGCACTCTCCCATAAATTGTAGCAAAGCAAATCCATGCAGAAAGAATTATTTCTCTTCAAAGATAATATGAAACCCATCCAAGAAATAATGACCCTTTAGGTAGAGGTGCCTGTTCTTCAGAACAGAGCCCCAAAATGGGCTTCCAGCACTCAACCAGTTAAAATGCAGTCCTGTGAAAACGCGATTAAGTTGCTGCTCACTCACGAGGTGATGACAACAATTCAATGTGTGTTAGTGCATGGGCGGAACATCAAAGAGCAGAGAGCTGTGCTGACTTGGGAATCTATTACCTTCTCCTTCTGCAGGTGTTTATAAAGTACATTTTGATTGAATATAACGTTTGTGTGTCGTTACCTACATGACTTTCACGTATGGCTGATGATATGATGTGGTTGGTAGAAGGGGGAAACTAGTCAATCGGCAATTTCGTTAATGATTAATAACGAAAATGTAGTCGATAACGATAAGTCGATTAATGATTTCAACACTAATTCCTGCCCAGGACAGGAAACCTGTTGTCCATATAAAAAAGTATAATCTGGGCACATTCAAGCAAATAAACTGAATTTACTTTTTGACCCATAATTTCTCGATTTAAATTTAGATTAATTTTTCATCAAATCTAGTCATGGCTGCTGTAAAACAGCAGCCATGATTAGATTTAATGAAAAATATTTTTAAAATACTCAGCAGGTTAAGAGTTAATGATGTTAATGGCTTGTTGATGAGGAATTTTCTAATTGAGTAAAACTATTGCTAATCATATCAATTCGACAACAAATTGTTTTAACACTTTGAAATTTCTATTTTGATTGGCTCCACTGATTATCTTGTTTGTTTTAGGAACATGTTGAAATCCCTAATGATGACTGGAGCTGATTTGTGTGCAATTGCAAAGCCATGGTCAACCCAGCAGAAAACAGCTGAACTGATATATGAAGAGTTTTATATGCAGGTACATATGGAATTCAGTCTACCAAAATCTTAAAAAACAGCAATGTGTATTTTGTGTTGAATCAACTTTAAAAAAGTGAACCAGCATCATAAAGAAGATATGATATGAAAGATATCCTAGCAGTAATCCTTTGCCTATCTACACAAAATTTTTAGTATATCTAATTTCTATTTAGCAGCTTTGGGAATTTAGGAAAAATCTCTGCAAAAAAAATCACCAAAACATTTTTTCCTCTTCTATTTTTTGTTTTGTGAAGATAATTTTTTAACTTTGTGATCTTTCCTTGAAATGTGACGAAATGGTGCTCACAGAGATGAATCTGATGCTTTTCTTTTTTAGATTATATTGTGAAGCTTGGACATAATTGAACTGATATTCTCAGCAAGTTTGTTTATATCTGAGACTCACATGTGTTTGGGTAACTGAGTAAGTCACACACCCTGGTGAGTTGGGAGGGATAAGTTACCATTGCAATTGACTGTGTCGCACCCCAACTTTCATTCCCAAACTCCATTTTGACACAATTCAGTGTTTAAGTCAAACCCCTACTTTTTGGTTCAGGTAAGTCTATTTTGATGTTTGATTCAGTCTGCAGTCCATAAACCGTGATTTGGTATGCAATCAAATAGGGCTGCATGGTATACCAGTAAACTGGTAATTACCAGTATTGAGAATGATACTGGATGAATACCGGTATTGTTTTAAAAGTACCGGTATATCATAAGAAACGGTATTGGTTAAAATTATCGAAGTTGAAGTCGATATATTATTAGGGAAAAACTGACAACTCTTGTGATAAAGTACATGTCAATCAATCTTCATTCGACCAGTCAAAACACAATTTGCAACGCACTTGAGCTGCGTAAGTTACAAGTAAGTTTCCATGTACCAGCAATTTGAAACTGAAAGTTTAATATTTCGGGAGTGCGTCGAATTCAGGGAATGAATACTTTGACACACCTTTGGAGGGTCACTGTTGTTCAAGCTGAGCTCGCGGTCCCTGGAGCTGAGGGGGAAAATTGGGAAAAACAGTGAAAAGGAGTGCCAGATATGTAATTTAGGCGTGGTGGAGACCCTGGAACACTTTCTTTTAGAATGCCCAAAATCCCAGTCTAAAAGAATAAGATTCACTAGGAGTATAATGGGGAAGTGGGATGGGAGAATGAAGAACATGTGGTTAGTGGGAGACTTAAAGGAGAGGGTTAATATGCTCATTTCTTCAGTTTTTTTCCGTGTTTAAACAATATCCAACCAACCCACCCGTTCTATCTGTCTAACTGAAATTGTGTAATCTTACAGACTTGGGAGACAGTTCACATAAGCATTCAGCTTTCTTCCGAATCCCCTACTACAACAAGTTAGTTTGATATGTTATGTGTTAATTGTATTCACTGAAATTTATGTACAAAACATTCAATCCGTTTACACTTGTCTGCATGTATACAGTTAACCCTTTACCTAACATGAAAAGCAGACGACACTTGCAAAAAAAATTCTTGAATAACTAATTTTTTTCATTTTTTGTCTCAAAAACATAGGTTATGACCCCTCATTGGAACGAGCTCGACGAGCTCGTTCCAATGAGGGGTCATAACCTATGTTTTTGAGACAAAAAATGAAAAAATAATGAAAATTAATTGGAGATTTTTGAGAATAGTGCTGGCCGGTTTTGGCCGTTACGTTGGGTAAAGGGTTAACTTGTCTTTTTTCAATAAATAATGTTTAAACTAATCAGAGAGATTTGGAAGAATGGGGCAAGGGATGTCATCAAGCAGTTCGTCTCCGAGTGTTGGGAGGAGAGAAGGAGCGTGAGAATAGGGAGGCAGTTGAGAGAACAAGGGTAACCAAGGCCTTCTCATCCGAGAACCGTGACAAATCAGCTGCTGGCCAAAGTATTATTATCATTACAGAAACAGAAACAAAAGGAAAGGGAAGCCTGCGCAATAATAATCCATTCAGACATTAATAATTGCCCTCATGTGGACTTTAATTACTAACACAAACACACCACTGACCATATCTATCAACACTTAAAATACAACAGGAAATAAGAAGAACCAAACAATGGAGAGAAAATGCAGGGTGGGAAATGCTCACACTCCATGAAACAGCTGTAATAATTAATATTCATGAACAAAGGAAAAATAAACACTACAGTCAGATACAGTGGTGAATTATGGGATATTCTCTTCGAACAGAAAAGTCATGGCACTTTGTTGTTTTCCCTCATGTCTGAGCAGTCTCTGTGATGTGATTTTAAATCAAAATAAAATAACGCTGTGCACGTTTGTAAAAAAAGAATGCCGGACATAAAACCATCGGACAAAATCCCATCTGGACAAAATGCCAGCGGACAAAACTCCAGTGGACATATATTCCATACATGGACAGACAAAATCCCATTTGGGTTTAAAAAATAAAAGACACAGTTTTTTATCCAATTGGATTCAAGTACTTTTATTTCATAATATCAATAATATTAACATTAACAATAAAATTAATATAAGCACTGTAAATATATTCTTTAAAGTAACTAGTGATTTCCCATATCAATACCAGCAACAATAAGTATAAAGAACAATCAACAGCTATAGGTTAAGCCAGGTGTGTTTATACTAATTTATGATAAAAAAAATATGCAATACTATGACACTATAATAATGAAGGCTGAATGGACGTGCAGTATGTTTTGATAAGATTAAAAATTGATAACAGTTTTACCGTAATTAGCCACAGTGGTTCTATTTATGCTTGTGGCTTAATTCTACATTTGTCTTAACTGTACAAAAATGTTTTTTACCATTGAAAATACCAGTAAGTAACATTAGTTATTGGAAAGCTCTGAGAGAGCTTTCCAAGAATTAATGTTAATGACTAGTATTTTTTATGGTAGAAAACAACTTTATCAAAGACTTTTTCTTTTGAAATGCTTCAGTTGTGCCTTAATTAAATACCTAAGCTTCAGACATACAAAAAACTTTTTACCATTAAAAATACCAGTAAGTAACATCAGTTATTGGAAATTTGTGAGAGAGCATTCCAAGAATTAATGTTAATGACTGGTATTTTTTATGGTAGAAAACAACTTTATCAAAGACCTTTTCTTTGAAATGCTTCAATTGTGCCTTAATTAGCTACATAAGTCTTAGACATACAAAAATACTTTTTTGCACTCGTACTGTGTAAATGAATCCATTATTTACATCTCATGCACAAACTAACAGAGTGTAAAAATTCCTTGATATTTTTCGTGTTATTTTGACGATCTTTACATAAGTTCATTAAACGTTCACTCAAAGTTTTATAATTACGTTTTGCTCTCTTTTTTCACTGCTGACCAAGGCGGTTTTGGCAAATAATGGTATTTACCATGGCATTGTCCTGTTGAAAACCCTCAATTAAACACCAAATACTTGGGTGTTTATGACCAATCAATTCCCTAAAAGAATTGTTCCACCCCTCACAAATATTGTTAGTTCTATGCCCTTCCTCTAATGTTGTTTGGTGGACATTCCATGTTTCTGGAGGAAACAGTGGTTTTCGACGAGGAAACGAATAGGTGGCATTGCAGCATCAGTATTGTTAGAGGGTGGTTGAATAGCCCGATAGCTACCCGTCACGTATTTACAATCAAAATATGAAATGAAGTCCTCCAGTTGGTGTGGAGTATTGTTTTTTAAATGTTCCATGGCTGGTACCACATCAGGAAGTGGCAACAGTGCTAGTCCATTAGCTTTAGCACAAAACTGCCCAACGTCATCATTGGATTTATATAAATTTGTTAGACCCAATTCCTGAACTTTCCTCCACATACTTTGTGTGAGGTGATAGAAGCACCCCTGTGTTGTCACATGATCCCCAAACAAGCTATGAACTGCTTTACAAACTGCAGTTTCAAAATCAGTTACGATAACCTGCGGATCTAAATCGAAACCCCGATTTGCACACTGACTTTGTATTGCTTGCAACATTTGCTCATATATGGCCTGTGTTTTACCAGGCAATAACGCATAATCACACAAAACAGCAGAATCAGTCAACAGCACACGAATCACATAAACTTGCTTGAAAGTTTTTGGTGCCTTCAAAATGTTCCATCCATATGCCACTGATCACTTCTAGCGAGCAAACAAAGTCCAGCATCTAATGCAAATATTACAATTCTGCTCACATCAGACCTATTGTCATAACAAATAAATTGTTCAGGTTCAATTCCAGCTGTAGTTGCCCATTCTCCACTTATATTGAGTTTATGTAGATTTTTGGGTTCTGAAGGCCGCGATCCTTGTTTTTGATGTCTGATGTCTCGACGAATGCTTTCAGAATTTCCGATTTTCTCACGTACATCATTTGTTGTTTGAAGAAGCACTTCTCTGAGTAAGCGATTGGTTTTGGATTATTGCGATCTAGTATTAGACTTCAGTGTAAGTCTGAGTTTACAGGCCTCAACATCGGCTATATTAGTTTCATGGCTGTGTTCTTTGGAATTAAATGCTGTTAACATTTCTGGGTCCATTGTGAGTGCACCATTACATTGAAAGGCAAAACGTTTGCTACATTCCCATTGGATGCTGTTCTTACTTTTTTATTTTTTTTGTGTAGAGAAAACCATCAAGACAAAGTTTAAGGCCACCTTTCTTTTTATCACTTCCATACTGGACTTCAAATCTGATATGATTGTTCTGTCCAACGGATTTGTGTTATATATCTTCGCTAAAAAAACAAGTGGGTTAACACAAAACGAGTAGCCGGAATGATGGAAGTTTCAGTGATGAACAAGCGGTTTAAAACAAAGTGAGAAGTTTGAGAACTAGCTAAAACAACAAACAAAACAGAGTTTTTTGTAGGCATTCATACCAAAATATTTTTATAGAATTATATTACTATTTGTGTGAAAAAATATAGCCGGCATGATTGAAGTTTCAGTGATGAAAAAATAGGCGGACAGGCTGTTTAAAACAAAGTAAGAAGTTTGAGAATTTGCTAAAACAACAACCAAAACATTGTTTTTTGTAAAACAAAAATATTGCCTGGCATTTTGTCCACTTTTGCCAGAAAAAAATACTTCCTGGGATTTTGTCCGCTTTTTGTGAAAAAAATATTGCCTGGTATTTTGTCCGCCCATGTCTGGGATTTTGTCCGCTGGGATTCCGTCTGACTGAAAAATCTGGGATTTTGTCCGGATGGGATTTTGTCCGATGGGATTTTGTCCGCGCACCGTAAAAAAAGTGCTTTCTTAAAGATATTGGGTTCAGCTGAACATAAGGTACCGAGTACAGTCAATTTTATTCAATTGTTAACTGCCCAAAATATAACTTGTGTTGTCAACTGTTTACAAACTCAATTTCCCAGAACATCGCCCAAGTTTTTAACCCTCTGAATTGGTCTACGATATACCAGTATATCATGGTATATCACCGTATTTTTTTCATCAGTATATCACGGTATATCACAGTTTTTTTTTCAATACGATACTGTGCAGCCCTTCAATCAAATTAGGTAAGTTTGTGCTGGTCATCGTCATGTATTTATTTTCAAAGCCATTATTTGGAGTTGAATGAAATAAAAATAAAAAAACTAAGGCCTAAAAAAATAAAAAATCTGTTTCTCAGGCCCTCCCGCATGGTCCTTTTGGCTGCCGCATGCTCTCTTTTTATTACCAATTTAAACTTGAAAAAAATTAAAATTAAATGGTTTATATCTGATATTTTACCCAAGTTAAAAAAATTGATGAAATTGTCTCTTGAGTGCAAGAAGGCTTTGCAATGCATTAGCATTGCAAAGCCTTCTTGCATTCAAGGGATGAAATACACCACCACCCATGCTATTCTGTAGATTATGAGGCCTACAACTTGAACCAAGAACATGAACTTTTGATGGCAAAGAAGTAATTACTGAAATAAAAAATAAAATAAAAAACCGCTCACCCGCATGCAATTTCACAAATAATGGCCCGAGAAACAGAAGATCTACTTTGTGTGGCCTAAACAAATACTTGTTTTTTATCCCAAAGTTGTTGTTTTAATCCTTTGAACCTAAAAGGATGTTTTTCACACTCTGGAACATGATACATCATAATTTCATTAAGTAAGATGGTTGCGAAGTGAATATGTGGGGTAGACCTACAGGACTATTTAAAATACGCTCTAGCCTCGGAGCCTATTTTTTCAGTTCATCCTCCAGATTTCAATTTACGGAGTCACACTGCTGTTTGTAACACACACTGCAAGTATGTAATAGCTCTCATCATTTTCATTTAGTACACTATAGCAAACATTAATCTTCACTGTGGTTTCTGATCAAGTCTTGGCTGCCTATTTAGGCAGCCAAGACTTGATCAGAAACCACAGTGAAGATTTATGCTTGGTAATTAAGACTTGAAGAATTAACTTGAGCACTCTACAACAATGATAAATGATAATCATATATATAATACATGTAAGAGTGTCTCTCTCGATTATCCATCGAAAGAATATCAAAATATGATCTGAGAAGTTACGCGCCAACTGAGAAGCCTATTTCTGAGATTTAAGAGCCAGGTCCTGATGTTTCAGAACCAAATACGCACTGGCGCATGCCCAGGTCGGTCCCTGAACCTATCAATGTTTTAAATGTGCAACCTCAGAGCTGCACGTTGAAAATATTAATTGTTTTACTCCCAAATAATGACTATGGACTCTTCCAATTGCTATCACTGAACATACTTGGAAGATACATCCAGGGTTCAAAGGTTTCGACATGTATGAAAAATGTACAAAATGTATAAAAACATATAAAATAATCAATATGAGATAACAAATTTCAATGCAAAGGCCTATTTACTTGCCAGTCACTTCAAAAACAAGAATGCCCATTATTCTTAAAAAATATAACGTTGTTCAATATATCATGCTGCTGAGACAAACAAAAGGTTCACTTGCCGCCTCCATTCCAGTCCCAAATGTGATGCGTTGTGCACATCATGACCATGATAACTCAGAGCGCAATTAAGCTTGTGGCAGACGGATGTGGTCTATTTGTGGCCATGATGTTGCAACATGTCATTTTTAGCTCAACTTTGGCGAAGCCAAATTTGAGCTTATGCCATGGCCTGTCGTCCGTCTGTCCGTCAACAATTGGATATGGCTCGGGCTAGAGGCCGTATTTATGAACCGATCTTTACGAAACTTCTTGGGTACCTTTGTTATGACCGTGGGATGAGAACGAGTGTTTTTGGGTTTGGTCCGAAATTCAAGATGGCTGCCAGCCGCCATTTTGTACCGACGATGCAGAAATCTGTTTTTTTGTACAGAACTTCCATATGAAAGCTATGATTTGAATAATTTTTTGTATGAATGTTTAGTACCATGGGATACATCACATATAATACAGGTTTTTTTCTCGTGCGTAAATTATGCAAATTAGACTAACTTTGATGTTTTTTGGTGTTACTTTCAGCACTGTAAGTGCAAATGCCAATACGGCTCGGGCTAGAGGCCGTATTTATGAACCGATCTTTACGAAATTCCTTGGGTACCTTTGTTATCACCGTGGGACGAGAACGAGTGTTTTTGGGTCCGGTCCGAAATTCAAGATGGCCGATGGTAGCCATTTTGTACAAAATTTGGTGCAATCAGATTTTTGCACAGAACTTCCATATGAAAGCGCTGATTTGAATAATTTTTTGTGTGAATGTTTAGTACCATGGGATACATCACATATAATACGGGTTTTTTTCTCGTGCAGAAATTATGCAAATTAGATGAACTTTGATTTTTTCAGTGCTACTTACACACAGTAAGTACACATGTCAATACGGCTCAGGCTAGAGTCTGTATTTATGAACCGATCTTCACGAAACGTCTTGGGTACCTTTGTTATCACCTTGGGACAAGAACGAGTGTTTCTGGGTGTGGTCCAAAATTCAAGATGGCTGCCAGTAGCCATTTTGTACCGAAATTAGGTCTAATCAGTTTTTTGTACACAACTTCTATATACGGCTCAGGCTAGAGGCCGTATTTATGAACCGATCTTTATGAAACTTCTTGGGTACCTTTGTTATCACCGTGGGATGAGAACGAGTGTTTTTGGGTGTGGTCCAAAATTCAAGATGGCCACCAACAGCCATTTTGTACCAAAATTAATGCAATCAGTCTTTTGTACAGAACTTCTGTATGAAAGTTCTGATTTGAATATATTTTTGTATGAATGTTTAGTAACATGGAATACATCACATATAGTACGGGTTTTTTTCTCGTGCAGAAATAATGCAAATTAGATGAACTTTGATTTATTCAGTGCTACTTATACACTGTAAGTGCACATGTCAATACGGCTCGGGCTAGAGGCTGTATTTATGAACCGATCTTCACAAAACTTCTTGGGTACCTTTGTATCTCCTTGGGACGAGAACGAGTGTTTCTGGGTGCAGTCCAGAATTCAAGATGGCTGCCAGTGGCCATTTTGTACCGAAATTAAGTCCAATCAGTTTTTTGTCACAACTTCTACACAGCTCATATTTGTGAACTGATTTTCACGAAACTTCTTGGGTACCTTTGTTTTCACCTTGGGACAGGAATGAGTGTGTTTTGGGGTGCCTTTGTTATCACTGTGCTATGAGAACAAATATTTTGGGGTTCAGTCAGACCCACTCTGGGACTCAAAGATGTTTTTCTAGTTTAGCATCTGACTGTCACCCACCTTTACAATACTTTACCTATACCTTTGTTACAGGCAACGGTCAGTATTTATGTACAGACCGTTACAATACTTTATATGTACCTTTGTTATCAGGTCATTACCTAGATGTTTGTCATTGCTGTGTCACATACTATACATGTACATGTCTTTGTCTTGACAAGTTGAGCTACAGTGTCATTGACACTTTCATTAATTGTAAGGCCACAAAAAGTAGATCTTCTGTTTCTCGGGCCATTATTTGTGAAATTGCATGCGGGCGAGCGTTTTTTTATTTTATTTTTTATTTCAGTAATTTCTTCTTTGCCATCAAAAGTTCATGTTCTTGGTTTATGTTTTAGGCCTCATAACCTACAGAATAGCATGGGTGGTGGTGTATTTCATCCCTTGAGTGCAAGAAGGCTTTGCAATGCTAAAGCATTGCAAAGCCTTCTTGCACTCAAGGGTCAAAATCAACAGTTTTTTTAACTTGGGTAAAATATCAGACATAAACCATTTAATTTGTATTTTTTTAAAGTTTAAATTGGTTATAAAAAGAGAGCATGCGGCAGCCAAAAGGACCATGCGGGAGAAGAGAAGAGAAACAGATTTTTTATTTTTTTAGGCCTAATGCTTTTTTTCTTCTATATTTTGGACAGTTTCATTTGATACTTACTTGTTGAATCTGTGCCTTCTTAGTACATTACAAGGTTGTGAACTTTTTTATATTTTTTTGTTTCCACTTTCGACATTGTTGTTGTTGTTGAAAATAAGTTTGGTTGTGGATGGTATGGCCGATCCAAAAATGGCACACAAAACCAGTGATAAAGACAACAATTTTTCGTCATCGTTTTGGAAGAGGAAAAAAGCAGCAAGCTTTGTAAAAGATTCAGATTCTATAGCAGGTGTTGGTTCGTGAGCAAAAAAAAAAAAAAATCGTAGGTTTGACTAATAAGTCACCAGTGTGGAAAGACAGTGAACAACACAACACTAGCTCGACAGCGGTGACACTTTTATCGTCTTCAATGACTATGTCAACATTCAATCAGGAGGCACTCCTGATTTTGAGAGAAATGAGTACATATCAAACTAAAACCACTCAATCTATAGAGAAATTGACTGAACGAGTTAATCAACTCAAGAAATATTCAATCTCAGATCCTTGTGATGATTCTCAGTTCTGTGGTGACAAATACCCTGATTATTCAGGGGCATACGATATTGTGCTGATGTAACTGCCGATCCTCATGCAGCTAGTTCAGAACATCGTGCTAAGCGGTCTCGAACTGATAGTGAGAATACTCTTTTCAAAAATGTGGTAGATAAGTTCAACCAGGCTGAAATCACTGATGATGAATTGAATGATAATTTAGCATCTTTCCTCAGTGGGGTATTTCGAGATGGAATTATAGATGAATGCAGCACTCAAATTGTTAAAGAAATACATAGACCTCGGAACTGTGATTCACTTATTAAGACCCAAGTCAATCAGGAAATTTGATGATTTCTTAAACCTCAAACTCAAAACAGAAGATAAAATGCAGAACATTCAAAATCTTGTTATCAAGTCTTCAATCAATATTGCAAAAATTCTGGATAGGGCTGGCGACGACCTAGATCAAAATTTGTTAGAGCTTGCGACGGACAGTTTAGCATTACTTTTGACATTCAATCCGTCTTATCAATAATAAGTGGAAACAGACCTGATCTGGATAACACGTTAACTTATCTGTGTTCATCTACTCTACCTTATACTGACAATTTATTAGGTGATGATTTGAATAAGGCCATTTGTGACAAACAGGACACGAATGGAGTCTCCAGAAATGTTGAAAAGGGTTTTCAAAACCAAAGAGGTGTTTTTAGTGGCTGGAGAGCTGGTCATTATCATTGGCATTCCAGAGGCAGAAACAGAGCTTACACGCTGTCCAGGCAAGATAGCCAGTCCTCAGTACCTGAAAATTCAAAAAACTTCTGTACAATGTACAAGAAGTAAATGAATGTGTAAGTATAGATTTTGGGGCAGGAGATATACAAAGGACGATTGAAAATTGGAGAAAGATAACTGATGATAAGGTTGTTTAAGAAATAACTGTTGTTTTCCTTCCGTTTATGCGATATAAACCGAAAATTTTCAGCACAAGCTTCATAACTCGCATAGCGAGTTATGAAGCTTGTGCTGAAAATTTTCGGTTTATATCGCATAAACCAAAGGAAAACAACAGTTATTTCTTATAATTTAATCCGGCTGTAATATTAAAATATAAAAACTATGCGTTTGTGAACGAAAGTTCCCCCAAAATAATGTTTGGGTGTATGATCTTTTATTCGTTTCCCACTTCGGTATATTTTATTAAATTCAATTGTTCCCGAGAAATTATCATTATATTCTTGCTAATTGGAGACGATGAAAAATCAATCATTGATCTTTGTTTACAAGCTTGTTATCCATCTATCAGTCTGCCGTCACGCCCTCACGGTAACAATTGGATTGAGTGGGCGGGGCTTCCAGAGGCGTCAAAGTTGGATCGGATGTGCGAACGTGTAGCGACATTCCAAATCATGACGTGATTTGGTTTATACGATTTTGACAACTTTCACGCTGTATGCTTTCAACCAATCAAATGCAGTGGCGGGGGCAAATGATTAAATTATTTTAAATATGGCACAAAATTGTGATATAGACTTTCTTGCAGGGTGTAACCTTATTCAGACATCTTGTCAAAATTACAAATTTACAGAATTTGAACACACTGCTGTTCGATATGAAGTGAACACTTTATTACGTTTGGGTGTTATTAAAGAGGTTCACCATGAACCGAATGAATTTGTTTCTCCAATTTTCATTCGTTTATAATTACATTGTTAATGCAGTTAGACGTTTTGGGTCCAAATACTCAATTCCCATTGGTCAGCTGGATGAAAACGTCATGACCAAATGTAATTCATTTTCCAATGAATACATTTGGTCGAACTTTGACCCGCATTTACGGTAGAGCCCAGTTGACAGAATGTAATTTGGGCGGTGTTTGGGCGGGTTTTTAACTTTTAGCACCTCTCGCAGTGATCAACTCCTCTGCTGTTTCTTTGGTGACATTTCCCAACTGTGGCATAAAGCCTGTTACTAAAATACTCGTTTCCATTTCTAAAGTTGTGAAAATTAATAATCAGAGTTGTGCGCTTTGTCTTTTGTGTGGGGGTGGTTTTTCGCCTTGTTCGTTTGTGCATGTTTTATTTCGTCTTTCTGCTTTGTTGTTTGGTAAAAAGTAGTTTAAACAGTTACAGAATGTAATCCCTTTGGGATTCATACATAATTTGTACCCATTCCCACACGTTCATACTCCAATAAAGATTATAAAAATTGCATTCAATTCTTAAGAAACGTCACATCTCAATTCCTGAGTATCACATGATTTTGAATTTGAAATGTCTCAATCAATTTATCCCATACCATCTCTTTAAAATGGATACATTTGAGTCAGCTTTAGGTTTAATCACACCATCATGTTTTATGGTATCTGTAGATTTACGGCATGCCTATTATTCAGACCCAATTAGTGAGGTATGTCAGATGAAATTTTCAATTTGAAATTTCAGGTCATTTGTATCAATAACTGGCTCTGCCAAATGGAATCTCTTGTGCCCTGTGGTTATTCATAAAATTACTGGAACCTGTTTATTCCACTTTGAGAAATCTCGGGTTGCATTGATGATTCTTTGTTAGTAGGAGATACTTTTAATGCCTAACACTACTCAGGCTTGGCAATCTAGAAAATCCAGGCGTGCAAAACAATTGCTCTCCTCAGATTGCTCAGGAGTGCAATTGCCCCTGAAATTTTCAATGCAAAAACTTGTATGCTATTTTGGTTATATTCACTTCAAGGTATTAATATTGTGACTGAAAGGTTGTACTACATTCAGATACATAGTGGAAAAACTTGGCACACACATCTTCTCATTATTCAAAATGTTGCATTCAATTCTTATGTGACTGTCTTCTGCACTCAATTGTATCAAAATGCAACACAGAATGGGTCATGAATTAATGTGAATCAATGCAACATTGACAAAACGTTCCCTGAGTTCCAATGTGTTCTCTGTGCAAGTAGGCACAGAGAACACATTGGAACTCAGGGGACGAAATGATAATAGATTTTAAAGGCACTCCTGCACTCCTAAAGAATGCCAGGCCTGGCTACTGTTACTGATACACTTCAAATTATGACTGACCTAGGCTTAACCATTCATGTCCAGAAATCAGTCCTCGTCCCCACACAAAGTATCTCTTTTCTTGGCTTCATTATTAATTATCAAGACATGTCAATTACATTACCTGATGATAAGGCCCATAACATTATCAATGAATGTAAATATGTTTACTGAAGGACCGCTACTGCCATCCAGACAATAGCTAGGTTACTGAGGCTCATGATTTCTTCTTTGTCAGCTGTCCAATATGGACAGATTTGTTACCCGTAAATAGAGGGGCAAAAATTGTTGCCTTAACCCTTTACCCAACAAATCGGCCACATCCGCCCGCGTAATACGCAAATTCAGCAGCTGAAAAAATATTATTTTTAACCCTTAAGCCCCCATATAGCCCCAAACCGCCACTTTTATATTGCACTGAAGCAGGTGCTCCCTTGTGTAATCTTTTCTATTACTCTTGTATGAAGACTGAATTTTCCCTGGCAGTGGTTCTACATCACTGCTGGCTGCCTGTATAGACAGCCAGCAGTGATGTAGAACCACTGCCAAGTCATCAATAACTATGTAAGCAGAAAAAGGCCATAAATACTTTAAAATTAATCTGAGGACTTAAGGGTTAAAAACATTTCTGTTAAACCATATCAACGAACTCGTTCCAATGAGGGGTCACATGATACAGTTTTGTTGAAATTTTTTTGAAAAATTAAAAAAAATGATATCTATTATAATAAATTTTGGGTTAAAACAATCCAAGAGTAATTCAAATGCAGAAATAGCCATAACTGAAGACATAAGGTCAGATCTTCGGTGGTTTATTGAGAATTTGCTTCTCCAAAGGAGAATGTTGAATAATGGCAACCCTGTTAAAGTAATTACCACTGATGCTTCTCAACAGTGATGGTGAGTACTTTGTGATGAAGACGAAATAGGTGGTCGGACACCAAGTGAATCAGACTTCCATATCAATTACCTTGAGTTGCAGGCCATATGGATGGCTGTGCAGACTTTTTAGCTCACATGAGCAAGCTCAGGGGGAGCTTTACTGATCACTTTTCATTTGCACAATTTTCCGTCCATCCATCGTCCGTCATCTGGCATTAACTTTACATTATCGACATCTCGGAAACTACTGAACCAAATTGAACCAAATATGGTATGCATGTTCCTTATCATATGCCAATTCAAGTTTGTTAAAATAAACTTTCTAGACCCACAGGGGGCACCACAAGGAGCATAACTCTGATAGTACCCATATATTTGAAAAAAAGTTTTTTTTTAACTCTTCGTCTCTAGAATCATCATTTAGAATCTTTTAATATTTGGTATACAACATCTCTAGGGGAGTCAGATTTCAGTTTGTTCAAATCGAGTCCATGCGTTAATATTTGTGCTCCTTATGGGAGCCCGAATTTTAACTTTCTGCAATATGAAGAAACGTCTTTAAAAATCTTCTTCTTCGGATACCCCAGTCAGAATGCTTTCATATTTGGTACACAACATTTCTGGGGGTGACAGATTCAAGTTTGTTCAACTCAGGGCCCCAAAGTTAATATTTTCGCTCTCTATTGGTCAGATTCAATTTTGTTCAAATCGAGTTCCTGGATTAATATTTGGGCTTCCTACATGCAATATGACGAAATATCTTCTCCAGAACCATCAATTAGAATCTTTTGATATTTGGTACACAACATCTTTAGGGGAGTTGGATCCAAGTTTGTTCAAATTTAGTCCATGGGTTAATATTTGGGCTCCCTGTGGGGGCCCAAATTTTAACTTAGTGCAATATGAGGGACTTTCTTCAGAAATCTTTTTCTCCAGAACCTCCAATCAGAATCTTTTGATATTTGGTATATAACATTTCTGGGAAGATCAGATTCAATCCCTGCCTTAAAATTTGGGCTTTCTTTGGGGGGAGGGGGATATGTGGGGGGGGGGGGGGGGGGGGTCCAAGTTTGTTCAAATCCATTCCTAAGGGTTTTTTCCCATAAACTTTGCCTTTCAAACTACGTGACATAACAACCCTTGGAAGTTTGGCAGTGCTTGTCCACAGCTGTTAGAATTGGAAGCAGTCACGAAGACCTTTGATAATAATCATCTGACATGGACACTAGAGTTATGAATCAATTCATGACTTCATTCTTCTGTAGTGTTGAAGAATCTTGACTAACTGAATGTGACTTAAAATACTTCTTTGAAGCACTTGGTCAGGTGAGCGATTAAAGCCCCCTTGTAAAACATGCTCAGATATTCATGTGCAGCTTCGAACTGATAATACCTGTGCAGTCTCTTATATAAATGAAATGGGTGGAGCTAGGTCTTCCCCTGTACTGAAATGGCAATCCATATTTGAATTGTGTTCACAGGTCTATTTGGCTCTCAGCAACCCACATTCCTGGACACCACAAATGAAGCAGATACACCGTTTTCATGATAATACTGAATGGCAGCTTAATCCTGAATATTTTAACACCATTGTATCTATTTGGGGTGTGCCAGAGATAAATATGTTTGCATCGCGGCCAAAACCTGGCCCTGGGGCAGAGGCAATTAATGCTTTTTCATTTTGTTGGTCTAATACTTATATTTTTCCACCTTTCAGTTTGTTGAGCAAAGTGACTCAGAAATTGCGAGCTGACAAAGGGTATTCTCATTCTTATTGCACCAATTTGGCCAACTCAGGTCTGGTTCACCACAGTGATGGACTTACTTATCGACATGCCTTGGATCATTCCAATGATGCAGACGACATTGCTACTACCTCACAGAGCTGTTCTACATCCTTTTTACAACAAACAGGATCATTCCAATGATGCAGACGACATTGCTACTACCTCACAGAGCTGTTCTACATCCTTTTCACAACAAACTTCATTTGATGGCATGTCATGTCTCAGGATCACTTTCGAACACAGGAACATTTCAGACAAAGCAACCGAAATCATCATGCATTCTTGGAGATCGTCCACTAATAAATAATATGCTAGTTTATCTCAACAAGTGGTTTCAGTACTGTCGTGAAAGGCAAGAAAATACAATTCATGTCACTTTAAGTGCTGTGTTGGATTTCCTAACGGGATTATTTCATTCTGGATGTGGTTATAGTGTACTTAACCCTTTACCTAACGTGAAAAGCAGACGACACTTGCAAAAAAAAATCTTGAACAACTAATTTTTTTCATTTTTTGTCTCAAAAACATAGGTTATGACCCCTCATTGGAACGAGCTCGACGAGCTCGTTCCAATGAGGGGGTCATAACCTATGTTTTTGAGACAAAAAATGAAAAAATAAGGAAAATTCACTGACGATTTTGGAGAATAGCGCTGGCCGGTTTTGGCCGTTACGTTAGGTAAAGGGTTAATTCTGCACAGAGTGCTTTTTATCTGCTCTTGGTCTAATGAGCGAAGGGTTTAGTATTGGTGTACATCCTTTGGTGATTAGGTTCATGAAAGGAGTTTTCAACTTACGTCCCTTTCAGTCAAAATACACAAAAACCTGGGATGTGTCACAGGTGTTTCATTACCTTCAGACTTTGTCACCAGTGGCAACTCTATGTTAATTGCATTGACGCTAGCTACTCAAACTCAGTCTTTGGAGTTATTGAGCATTAATAATATGAAACAATCCTCTACAACATACACTCTATTTTATAAGGGTATTCTGAAACAAGCTAGTCCTGGGACAAGTAATCCAGTTGCTACTTTAAGAGCCTACTCATCTGACAGTTGGTTATGTGTTGTTTGGGTGCATACAGAATATTTGAAACGACCTTCCCCATTACGTAATGGGTGTGACAAACTTTTCCTTAGTTATGATAAACCTCATCAACCAGTGGGTCAAAGTACTTTGAACAGGTGGTTACATACTGTTTTGGCTCATTCTGGCATTGACTGTACTCGATTCATAGCTCATAGCATAAAAGGTGCGATAACACCCAAAGCACGTGCTCACTTTGTTCCAATAATGGACATCCTCAGAGTAGCCTGATTGTCAAGTTCTACAACTTTTGCAAAATCTTTCAACAAACCAGTTGCTACATCATCAACATTTTCCGATCCTGTCTTTGTTACATGTACTTAACAAAGCTCATATCTCTTAGACATCTAGATGTCTCACTCAACAACCGAACACACACTTGACAAGACCTGTGTGTGTACCCAGACCTGTTGTCCAAGAAAGTCATACGCCTACCACTACCACCTTCAACCCCCCCCCCCCTTGGGGGGGGGGGGGGTTGAAGGTGGTAGTGGTAGGCGTATGACTTTCTTGGACAACAGGTCTGCTTGAATCTACAGTCACATCCTGGTGCAAGTGCTTCAAGTGACAGGATAGTAGCAATGGTAGTATATTATAGTGTCAATATTCCTTGAATAATTACCCCTCAAACTGTGATGTCAGTTATTGAACTTGAAACTGACAGAATAAAATATATTGCTGTGACCCATTTTGCTTCAAATGATTGCAACTGTGTTTGTGTATGGTTGCAGTCATTACCTTTTACCACTAAACCACTTTCAAAATGAAATTACGTGATGTTATGTGACTTCGAAGTTAAATTACATTTTTGCTTTACAACAAAAATTTAATGTGAGCATAATACATGTAATCTCAATCATCCCAGACCAAAATATATAGGAGGGCAATTTTTCGCTCTCCTTAATTCTTTCAGGAGGGCAGTAAAGAGAGCTAAAAAATCGCTCTCCTGAAATTGCCAAGCCTGATTGGTGACATAAAAAATTTGATTATACCTGCTGGTGATAAAAATTTACCAATCTGGGCTTTAGAGTCTCATTTGGAACCGGAAGTAGTATGATGTAATAGAATCCCCCAAATAAACGAGACTTACCTTTGGACCTCCACTTCTTTGTCTGTTCATAGCAGTTTCCTTTGACCTTTTCTCACGCTTCACTGATGACCTTTCAGTGGAGTGGTCTTCTGAAAAATGTTTTATCAGGGTTCACTTATTGTTTTGAAGTACCGAATTATCATGGTCATGATGTGTGCGCATCTCATTTGATCCATCCAGAAGTGTATGATGAAATAGAATCCAACCAAACATCAACTTCCCAAGGTAAGTCTCGTTTCTTTGGGGGTTTATGAAACAATATAGGGTGGCAACTCATTTACCACTTGCAAGCAGTTTTTGAGATGAAACTTTTAACAACATATAATATTTTTATACTGTACCAATGACCCAGACATAGCTGGTGCTAACTCTTAAAATATAGGGCCAAACACAAATTTTGCCCCCCAATCCCCAAAATTTGCATCTAAAACCAAAGAAAACATGTCCTGAATGGCCCTCCACACTTCACCTCTACTGCGCATGCGCAGTGTCAAGGACGTTCCGAAATTGGTGCCATTAATCATTCTAAGTTTGGCCCTTCATCAGTTAACATCTGACTGATCTTTGTGCATGTAAATCTCAGTTTAAATGATGCCAGACACATAAATATTAGTGAAATGGTGATTCTAAGGAGGATAGAGAAGGAGGAGTGGAAAAAAGTGTGACAGAATATTATCAGGGCTGTAACTTAAAATTTTTTAATGAAATTATGTTAAGTTACCTATTTTCGAGGCAGCAGCCATTTTGTTGTCATTCTGATTATTTAGTTACACTGATTTTTCAGTGTTTTCCTCTCTCCCTGTCCTTTAAATCCCCCCTTGCTATTCTCCCATGCTTTTGGCATAATTTTTGTAATTATTATTACTAAATTTTCTTGGGAGTTTTAGGTGAATAACAGAATGAATTCTGTTCTTTTCCCCATTGTTTACGTCTTCACCTACGGGTGGTTAGGCGTTGTGTTCTGCATCTTCCATCTGATGTTCTGCAGTTTCTTCCCTGGAAGTCTCTGTTTTGCATCAGATAGTGTATTTTTGGTAACTGATTCCGGGCCTGGGGCCCTCTGTGTGAGGGGGGGATTTCTTGAAAATAATATCTTGTTGTTATTTTAATCATAACTAGATACATTATTATTGTTCGTAAGTGTTGAATAAATTGTTTAAAATATTTTTAAAATTTTTGTCCACACTTAGGCTTGGGATCCATTGGGGCTCAACGTTACTTTTCAGAAACTTGGGCTGTTCTGAAAAAATATTTTTTCAAAATATTTTGATTTCAATTATTTTTTCTATATTAATGGATCATATTATTATCATGTATTTTGATTGCCAGGGGTTGGTGCAAGTACCAGGACTTGTTTTCTTTTCACATTGAAAGGATTTTGATCAATTGTAATAAGAGGAAGTCTTCCTCTGACTTTTATAATCATTCTATATGTGGTCAGTGTACTCGCATTAACTCCTGTTCTGTATCGTATGATTTCGATGACAACATGGGAAGCGTATGTCACGGTATGTTAGTGGGGAATTGGACACTCCGGTCCTTTCCCCGCAGGGTCACTCTACTTTATCAATTTCTATTCCAGACGATCAAGATTAGGGTGATGTATCTGTGATGTCTTCCAACAGTGTGCCTCCGTCGTCACAATTAATGAAGGGCTAGCGGAAAAGTACTCATGTAAATACGCCAATTGCCTAAGAGGACCCTAGTAGGTTCGACGGCCTTTGACGTCCGCTAGCTCGCCCTGTGTAGCGTCCATTCATCGAATGGTTCGACAACCGGGTTCGTCCGTTGCGGTCTAGAAGGAGTTTTGGGGTGATGCGAGCACTATAAATCAACCAAATGCACACCTAGTGACGGCGGATTAGAGGGAGAACGGAGGAAGCCTTTTAGTCCGGTTCATAGCTCGTTCTGGTCCATCCGGACGGCGAGCGAGAGAGGCCCCTCTCTCGTACAACAACATCTGGCCCCAGATGTTGTGGTACAAAATGTTTCGCATTCGGAGCATACATCCGTCGCTCGGGACGCTCCGACATATAGTCAGTTCGGAGTAGACTGTCAATAAGGCTTCCTCATTCTCATGGTAGCGCACACGACCGCACTTGGCTACGTGACCTCGGATATCCAGTCAGCTTCGCCAGTCAGAGAATCATCGGCGACCAGGTCACACCATCCGGTAGCCAGGGACACGAGGCCTACAGACTCCGGACGTTTGCATAGGAAGTGTGCGGGAGTCAACGTACACGGAGCTTCCGGCGGCAATGCATCGTAAGACCGCTACTGCACAGGCCTCGGGAACGGACGTGCTTCCTAAATAGCACAGTTTATCGCAGCATCCCAGCATCAACTGAATCTGTCGCATATTTTTTATCCGACGATGCTGGGTCGGGACGCTCCGCAGAAGCGGTACGGACGTCCGAAAATTTCATCCGGTCCGACGGGATGCTGAAAGGGATTTGGAGGATTTCGAGCTTTCCCTTTCGGAACAACATATGCTGTTGTGTATGTCATCTGACTTGATCTTCTACAGCTTCTTTCGTCGGACCAGAATGCTGCGATGCCGGATAAGAAACTGATAGCGTCGGTGGACTTAGAAATTTTTGGTTCGGTTCAGGGACATCGTCCCTCAGTTCCGACATAGTCCAATAATGTCACACAACTTTCGAATTATTGAACGACGCTATATATATTATTATATGCTTGCTATAACCAAGCATTTCTGGTTTCTTGTTCGCAAAGTTACGGAGATGTCTTTCAAAAGTGTGCCTCTGTCATCATAGTTAATGAAGAGCTAGCGGCAATTAGTGCTCATGGAATATGTCTATCGCCTAAGAGATCCCTTGTAGGATCGACGGAGTAACATTCGCTAGCTCACCCGGTGTAGCGTGCATTCATCGAATGGTTTGGCTGCCGGGTTCGTCCGTTGCGATCTAGGAAGGAGATTTGGGTGATGCGAGCACTATAATTACTTTAGTACTCACCCAGTGACGGCAGATTGAGGACAGATCGGAGGAAGCCTGTTAGTCCGGTCCCTCTCTCGTCCAACAACATAGGGGACCGCATGTTGTGGTTCAGATATTTTACATTCGGAGCATATGTCTGTCGAGCGGGACGCTCCGTTATATTGACAGTCCGAGAGACTGTCGATAATGCTTCCTCATCCTCACAGCAGGGCGCACGACCGCACATTGGCTACGTGACCTCGAGTATCAGATCAGTTTCGTCATTCAGTGATTCCACGGCGAATAGGTCACGCCATCCGGTAGCCAAGGGACACGAGGCCTATATACTCCGTTCGCTCGCATATTGGTAGTATGCACGGGGTAACGATCACGGAGCTTCCAGCGGCAATGCATTGTAGGACCGCTTCTCCTCGGGCCTCAGTGACGGACGTGCTATCCGAGTTAGCACAGTTGTTTCGCAGCATCCCAGCAATCGACAGTTTCGTTGGGTCGGTGCGGTCCGCGGTTGCATCAGGTACGGACGACCGAACGCTTTATAGGGTCCGACAGGATGGCGAAAGGGATTCGAAAGATTTCGAGTTTTCCCTTTCGTAGCATCGGAAGCTGCCATTCATATCTTCTGGCATTATCTTCCAGTGATTGTTATTTCGGACTACATTGCTGCGATGTTGGATAAGAGACTGATAGCGTCATTGGACACGGAATTTTGGATCGGTTCAGGGACTTTGTCCCTGACTTACCGACGCAGTCCAATAATGTCATTACAACATGTGTTTTATTTTTCGACGCTATATATGCACATAAGCCTGCTACCAAGCATGATAGTTTAGTTTCTTGTCCGCAATGCTCATTTCTGCCGTTTTATCATTTATACGAATAATTTATTTTGGCAGAGCAGGGCATACCGAGAGTTCATATGCGTCTAGACGGCGTGGTTAAAGACTGGAAATATTCTTTTTCGCCGTCTATGTCTTTTCCAACCACAATGTTGGAAACGACAATGATGTCTAGTAAACTTAACTTAGACGCTTTATCATACGTAATCCACCTTACTCAGGCGTTATCATTACGTCTTCAAGAAAAGATTTATGGGATATTATTCTCAATGTGATTTCTTTTGAGGGCAGTAGTTTGTTCACGTATAACTCCGCCCTTCAGTGGCTGATTGGAGTTGGTTAGACGTGACGAAGCCCTATCTACATCCATGCGCGTGGATAGTGAGGTGAAGAACTCTCTCAGAGTCGCTTCGTTCTCGGAGAAGCCTCTCTTCGACGGCAACTTTTCAGCAATCCAGGAATTGCTCGATTTACACGTTCTCTTGTCTATCTAGTGTTACAAGAGATTGAGACTGGGGCAAACATTCGGTGGTTGACTCAGAGAGTACCACTGCAGTTGCCGGATCCGAGTGTTATAGTTATGACGGTTGCCAGTCAAACAGATTGGGATATAATATTGATCCCAACGGATTCGAAGTGCCAGGGTCTTTGGGTTCCGCAGTCTCTAAGCAAGCAATTATCTTCCGCGGAATAATGTTTTTTAGGCTTGCTTTATGTCATTGCATGAACATTATTCAGAAACGCATGTCCAAATCCTGTCCGTTAATTCGACAGTAGTGGCGTATCTCCGGAACCAGGGAGGCACTCATTCGTTTCCGTTATTCTATTTAATGGAAAGAATCCGTTTGTTGGTTATAGTACACCAAGTTCTGTTTCGGTCCGTCATATTCCGGGTCGTCTGATTGTTTTACCGGACTCCCGTTCACTTAGGGGTCGCTTGTTGCCGTCAGAATGGACTCTCAACAAACAAGTATTCAATCAGTTTTGCTATCTATGGGAGCGCCCAATGATAATTTATTTACGACACAGCTTGCTAATCAATTGCAGACGTATGTGTTGGCTTGTCCGGATCTCTGAGCTAATGTTGTTAACGCTCTATTGATCTAATAGGACGGAATGATAGGATACGCGTATCCTCCGGCGCTGTTGTTTCAGCAGGTATTGCTAAGATAAACAACCACAATACATTTCTGTTGATAGCATCTCTATCTTCACAGAGACCGTGGGTAATTTACTCTGATGTCTACTGTGGGACTTAACGCGAAATCTTCCTCAATGTGAAGATCTTTTTTTTTTCGCTGGGTAAATCGTGTCATCTTTATCACAACCCGCAAGGTCGCAACCTTCACGTATTCCATTGTGTGGTCCGAATTGCATTGTAAGCATTGTACTGGACGAGCTTTGGATGCGATTTCTTACTATAGGAGATCCTCTTCTTCGCTATTCTATGCGGCTAAAGTGGAGGCTCTTCCGTCGTTGGTGTAGGGATCACTATGTTCATATTGTTGATCCCTCCATACTACTCATTGCAACTTTTTAGTATACTTGTTTGACAAGATCTACTACAGCCTCTTATTATTAAGGTTATAGGTTTATGTTACCTCATACCTATGCACTCTATGATAGTTTACAATTGAGTCTTATGTCTCTTTATCTAACTCAGTTAGTAACTTTTTGATAAATAGACTTAGAATCTTTAGATTAAATTCCTATATGGAATTTAACTTCGGTTCTTATTTAGCTAAGTAATCATTTGAGCCTCTGGAAACAGTAGTTTTCAAATTCTGACCTTTTAGACAGTAATTCTGTTGGCTTCTCTTCTACTGAAGAGTCAGTGAGTTTCATGCACTATCGATGGATGATTTTCACTTTCGTAGTTTCGGAATCACTACTTCCTTTACTATTTAGGTTGGAATTTTTGCATAAGAGTTAGGCTCCTAATATCCGGAACCTATTGTTATTAAGGTCCTTCCGTCTTCGTACGGGCATAGGCCTTTACTCTGTCCAGTTAGAGTTTATGTATTTACAAACAGATATCTGTTTATTACTACGGGCGTAAGCTTCTTCTGTCTTTGATGCCTTATAGAAGGACGTTACGCTCCATTCTATTGCTAATGGATTCAATTAACTATCGGTACTGCTTATGGTATATCATTGACTCAGCAGTTGTGCTTAAGATTTCGGCTCATGAAGTAAGAGTTCTTCTACATCTTGGGCTTACATTAATAGTGTCGCTATTATGGATTTTTGAAGGCTGCTCATTGCGCTCAGCCATCCACATTCATGAATTTTTATCTCAGAAATATCGAGTCCATTTCTGGAGGCCTCTATTGTTAGGTCTATTATCTACTGCTCAGAATGTCATTCACTTAACAGTTGCTACTATAGCTAGGTAGGCTGTCTGTTTCGGCAGTGACTCCGTTCTGCTGCCCTCTTCGCTCTGGGCTATTTGACCCAGGGCAAGAAAAAGGGGGGGGGGGGAGGGTGTTCCCTTGGGTCACCTGTTTTACTATGAAAACAAGGGGATACCTCCTCCGGAGTTAGTAATTCTGAGCTGTTATTGGGATGGTTGTTTAGTGAGAAGTTTATGTTTTAAATTCATTCAAGTCTTAGTTTTTAAAGTATATAGCACGTGTCAGCGGACATGATTATGCAATCCTCAGACACTTTTAAGGAGTATAAGAGTCTCTATTCTCTAGACTTACTTTATTTATTGGCTTACTTTAAAAATTATTAGTATAAGGATTATATTGGATATTAATAGAGTACATGGATGTATGATGCTCAATTTTGGAAGGTGTTGTATCTTTCTAATTTATCATAAATAAGAAAGATACATGTAAGGCCTATTACTTCTTTTTCCCTAGAGGGGATGACTCTATTTTATATTTTTGAGCGTATTCCATCTTGCTCTATGTCCTTGGCCCTCCAGCCTTTTTACTATTCAGCTATGTCTGGGTCATTGGTACAGTATAAAAATTTATAGTAATTTCTATATTTTTTATACTTACCAATGACCCAGACGGGGATGGCCCTCCCAGGAGTTGGGAACTCTTGCCTCCCCGCTGAGTACATAGCGCTTACTAGGCACTGGTTATTAGAATGATTAATGGCGCCAATTTCGGAACGTCCTTGACACTGCGCATGCACAGTAGAGGTGAAGTGTGGAGGGCCATTCAGGACATGTTTTCTTTGGTTTTAGATGCAAATTTTGGGGATTGGGGGGCAAAATTTGTGTTTGGCCCTATATTTTAAGAGTTAGCACCAGCTATGTCTGGGTCATTGGTAAGTATAAAAAATATAGAAATTACTATAAATTTTTTAACTTTTTTTGCTAATGACTGATGCCATCATTGCTTGTTTGCTCTCTATATCATCGATGTGCAGCTGTTAATTAGCTCTAATCCTTTTCACAATTACAGCCCCATTTGCATTCCATCCCTTTTACTGCTAAAATCTTGTGCAATTTAATTATTGCTTTCACAGACTGCATAATATCAGACAGGTTTACAATTAAAACTAGAAGTCCTGTCATGAAATGTGCACAAATAGCACGTTGATATGCACGTTAATGTGCGCGTTATGGCCCAATTAAAGCTATTATATTCTGTACATATGGCCTGTGCACAGGCAATGTTTCAGCCAATGGACCTCCGGGTAACCCGGAGGTCCATTGGCAGAAACATTGCATGTGTTTGCTATGAGTAACCAGGAGAACCTGCCGTGCTTTGGATGCCATTCGATATGGCAATTGCGCGCAGTTCCAGCGCGCAATTAAGCCTAGATAAGCGCACTATTCGTGACAGGACTTATAGTTTTAACTGTAATCCCTTTGTCCATCTCAGACCTGCATGATTCATTCAATGGTCTCTTGTGGCTTAATATGCCTCTCCCCATGCCGTGCTGCCACTGGCTACTTGTCTATTGTGTTGGACTGAATGTTTTTGGCTTGACACTTTCTTTTGTGAATCTGCTGTGCTTTGGATGCCATTCGATATGGCAATTGCACACAGTTCCAACGCGCAATTAAGCCTAGATAAGCGCACTATTCGTGACAGGACTTATAGTTTTAACTGTAATCCCTTTGTCCATCTCAGACCTGCATGATTCATTCAATGGTCTCTTGTGGCATAATATGCCTCTCCCCATGCCGTGCTGCCACTGGCTACTTGTCTATTGTGTTGGACTGAATGTTTTTGGCTTGACACTTTCTTTTGTGACCAACAGTCAAGCATTTTAAAATTTGAAAGATCTGTGTTTATTATTTGGATAATTTGAAACAGCATGAAGCTATAAACAAACGTCTGCACAAACAGTAGTTATTTAATTGAAATAAAAATGTTTGCCTAAATATTCTGTAACATCAATATATGTAAACCAGAAATGCACTTTGGAAAATTTAGTAAAGGGTTTATTTGTAAAAGGAAAACACAAAAGAAACCCCCCCCTCAAAACCCTATCAAAAAATATTTTCCATAATTTTTCCAGCACAACCAAAGTAAACAAGGTGCAGTGAACCATTGACTTATTGAATGTTTTATCAAAGTGGAACCATTTGTACTCCAGAGTTTACAAACAAAATACACACAAATGTAAATAGATGACAGTTGGAGCGTGAAGGAAATCATTGGCTTTGTTATAACTGGTTTGTCAGGTTCAGACGAGATACAAGAAGAGGCTACATTGGTCAACAGTTTCAGATGATGTATCTTTTATTAACTGGTAGAGTGCTGGAAGCCCATATTTGGGCTTTATCCTGAAGTGCAGGTACTGCAAGTTAAAGGATTCATATTCAGTGGCTGTGCTTCGTATTATCTTTGAAGTGATATTATTTAGTCTGTTAGGATTTGCCTTGTTACAATTTATTGGAGAGTGCCAACAGGCACCACGCCAACAGGCACTCTCCTATAAATTGTAACAAGGCAAAGAAATGTGAACAAATTTTTTTTATGGCCAAAAATAATTTAGCACTCTACCAGTTAAATGATAGGCATTTTGAATTTTTTGCTCACCTGACTGAAAGTTAGGGTGAGCTATTGTGATCACTCACTGTCTGTCGTCCATCGTCTGTGAACATGGTGCTTGCATCTTCTCCTTCCAAACCGCTGAACCAATTTAAATGAAATTTGAGATGATTGTTTGTTATGACATCGCATTTTGATTTTGTTCAAATCAAGTTGCCCCCACTCCTCGGTAGGACCACGCCCAAAAAGTGTGCCTAAATCTTAAAAAATCTTCTTCTCCTGAACCAGCAGTAGGAGAGACTTGATATTTGGTGTGCAGTTTCCTTTTGAGGTGTAGACTCAGATTTGTTCAAGAGAAGTTTGTGGGGCTATATTTCCTGTCATTATGGGAAGGGAAAGAATTTTCGCCCCTCCCAATTTTATTTTCCAAACCGAGAGGCTGATTCGAAACAAATTTGATATGAGGGCTTATTGGGTCATAAGTACTTCATTTATGCAAAAAAAATGTTTCCTGTCACCCCATCGCAGCCACAGGAGCTAAAAATAGAAAAAATTTAAACTGTCTTTATCTTCAAAACAACACGGCACTGAGAATTCTTATTTGGTGTGAAGCTTCCTAAAGACCAACAGAGTGAAATGGTCCAAAAAAACTGAATCAAATTTGATTTGTGGGCTTATTGGGTCATAAGTATCTAATTTGTGGAAAAAAAATTTTCCAATCACCCCATGAAAACTGCAGGAGCTAAAAATAGAAAAAAATTAAAATGCCCATATCTCCAAAACTACACGGTACTGAGAATTTTTATTTTGTGTGAAGCTTCCTTAGGAACAGAAGAAAGGAATGGTTAAAAGAAATTTGTTGTGATCGATTTTATCACAGGGTTTTTTCCAGGACTTTGAAAACATGCTGTGGCATCATTTTTTAACACTTGTTAGTAATGGTAAAAACATTAAAGAATCTTCTCCCATAGCACTGCTCTAAAAGCTTTCATATTTCACATATAATATCTTTGGAAGATTCATTTACATGTTTGTTAAAATGAAATCCTTGGGTCCATATCTGGGCTCTCTATGGGAGACCAAATGTTCAGATTAGCGCAATTTGAGGAATATTCTTCAAAATCTTCTTCTTCCAATCCACCAATCAGAATCTTTTGATATTTGGTATGCAGCATCCTTAGGGGGATGAGATTCATGTTTGTTCAAGCCAAGTCCCTGGTTTAGATTTGGGAGTTAAGGGCTCAGACAGTTTGTTCAAGTTAAGTTCCTAGGTTGATATTTGGACTACCTATTTTTGCATTACTGGAAATCTGGGCAGTATTTCTGTGGTAGAATCCCCGTTCTAAAACAAAATCATCTGGCATGGACAACAGAGTTATAAATAATTAAATAACTTTATTCCTTTGTTTGTAACTAGCCCTAGATGCTAATTAAGTCCATCTTTAAATAACTATTGTCAGGTGAGTGCCTTTTTGTTGGTGTTCGAATCGTAGCCTATTAATACCCTTTTGGGGCAGGTTGAGACGTTTTCACATACTTGGTGACCAGTTAGAAAACTCTGTATATAAGTGTGTTGCTGTTGTCTGCATTAATGCCTGGTGAATGCATTCCGACGTAAACGTCATTCTGTGGGTTAAATTACATGTTGGATTTAATGCCAGGATTTAATAATAAAGATTTGTTCGGCAGCAGTATTTATGTTTTTTAAAAAATTGTAACTAAGAAAATAACCTGGGATACCTAACTGTGTTTGTAAATAGACACAAGTCCATTTTTTTTATATGCCCGTTTGTAAAAATGGTCATATTATATAAATTGTCTGTCTGTCCATCTGTTTTGTAAACAGTTGGTTTGCGATCGATAACTTAGTTTGGATTATTTGATCTCAACCAAGGTTTATGTGTGTATTACCCAGCTAGTAATACAGGCCAAGTTCGAATATGGGTTCTGTCCAATTATTTTTACATAAGTTATGGCACTTTTTTGACTAAGTATTTGACACTCTATTAACTTTTTTGGTTTCCGACTGATAACTCCAGTTTGGATTATTTGATCTCAACCAAGGTTTGTATTACCCAGCTAGAAATACTGCCCAAGTTCAAATATGGGTTCTGTGCAATTATTTTTACATAAGTTACAACCCTTTTTCGACTTGGAATTTGACCGTCCATTAACATTTTTGGTTGCCGACCAATAATTCCAATTTGGTTTATTTAATCTCAACCAAGGTTTGTATGTGTATTACCCAGCTAGAAATACAGGGCAAGTTCGAACATGGGTTCTGTCCAATTATTTTTACATAAGTTATAACAGCCCTTCTTTGACTTAGAATTTGACAATCTATTAATATTTTTGGTTTCTGACTGATAAATTCAAGTTTGGATTATTTGATCTCAACCAAAGTTGGTATGTGTATTACCCAGCTAGAAATACAGGCCAAGTTCAATTAGGGGTTCCATCCAATTATTTTTACATGAGTTACAACCATTTTTCTTCTTGAAATTTGGCTGTCAATTAACATTTTTGGTTTCTGACCAATAACTCAGGTTGGATAATTTGATCTCAACCAAAGTTGATACAATTCAAAATGGCTAATGGGCATATTTAGCCACGTCTGGCAGTGCTCTTGTTTGTCTATATAATCTCTCTCTTTTATATTGTGACATTGCAGGAGTATGTTACATTTGTTACATATGTACTCTCACCTGGCATTTGTGACCAGCATCTTGAGTTCGGTTTAGATTAATTGGAGTATTATCATTCCCAATATTTGAAACCCGGCAAAAGGACTTAAAATTAAAAATAATAAGGATGTCTCAATCCAATTTATTCAGAGTGTGCACCCGAGTTTTGGAATCTTGAAAGTTTTGGAATTTAGCGTTTTTAAATTCCAGACCTAGAAGGTGCAGGAAAAACAGACATTTAGGCAGGTCCTGGAAAGTTTTGGAAACTGGTCAAACTTTTAGGGACACCAGTCAATGTGCGCTTTGTAATTTCTGGTCATGCGCTTTGTCTGATACTGTTGGATTTTCTCAGTGATGGTGTACTTCAGTTTTCATTTCTTGTTTTACATTAATAGAATATACAAAATGCCAGGTTAGTGTGCCTTTTAAGATAAAAAAAGGTGGCTGGTGAAAGAAGAGTTTTGAGTGGCCCGAGCATGACTTAATACATTTTTGAGTGGCTCAAACATGTCTTAACACATGCCATCGAGCAAATTGTGACAAGTCAGTTGATATGGCCATTATTGAAAAAACATCTATGGGGAAATCTACACTCGAGAAACTTTTACAAGTATAAAAATAGTCAAGAGACATGAACTTAACATGTTTTTTATGGATCCGCATTGTCCAAGTGGTTTGACCACTGGTAATGTAACAATTCAAGCTGAGTGACATCAATGAAAATTTTTGCATTGTTTTGCATCAAGCTTTCATCACATAACTCATCAGAATACCCAGCCTGTCAACTCGAACAACCAATCTGTTAACATCAGAAATTATTTTACATTGAAAGAAATCATGACTTAAGGCGTTCCAGTTGTTTTTAGTCAAGTGTCGTCTGCCTGTCTAGGCAGACAAGACTTGACTAAAAAATGACTGCTCAGTTTTTACAACTTTTCTTGTTCGCTGCAAGTCAGATGTTAATAGTTCAAGCTGTCCAACTTGGCTCAGCCAAGCAGCTGATTTTAGGGAGAAGTGACTTCTCCCTCCAGAGACTTTAGGGAGAACTCAGGGGCCAGGAGGGAGAAGTCAGTGGACATGAGCTAGAAATCAGTGGACATGAGGGAGAAGTCAGAAAAAAAAACATAAAGCATATGTACATTGTTTCAAGATAAATAGCTAACATGACGAATTGTGGAGAGAAAAAATCCAACCTCCTTCCCTCCACACAAACACACAGACAGAAAAACTGTGTCTTTCATGTTTTCTGAATGCCCTTCCTCTTTCCTTACCAGTGATGACTATGGTTACCTTACAGTTACAGGCTTGGCAATTTCAGGAGAGCGATTTTTTAGCTCTCCTTACTGCCCTCCTGAAAGAATTAAGGAGAGTGAAAAATTGCCCTCCTAAATATTTTGGTCTGGGATGATTGAGATTACATGTATTATGCTCACATTAAATGTTTGTTGTAAAACAAAAATGTAATTTAACTTCGAAGTCACATAACATCACGTAATTTCATTTTGAAAGTGGTTTAGTGGTAAAAGGTAATGGCTGCAACCATACCCAAACACAGTTGCAATCATCTGTAGCAAAATGGGTCATAGCAGTATTTTTTTTTCTGTCAGTTTCAAGTTCAACAACTGACATCACAGTTTGAGGGGTAATTATTCAAGGAATATTGACACTATAATATACTACCATTACTACTATCCTGTCACTTGAAGCACTTGCACCAGGATGTGACTGTAGATTCAAGCAGACCTGTTGTCCAAGAAAGTCATACGCCTACTACTACCACCTTCAACCCCCCTTGGGGGGTTGAAGGTGGTAGTGGTAGGCTTATGACTTTCTTGGACAACAGGTCTGGGTACACACACGGGTCTTGTCAAGTGTGTGTTCGGTTGTTGAGTGAGACATCTAGTAAGAGATTTCGCTTCACCTTAGTAAAGTTAATAAAATCACTGATGTAGTCTGTTGGTTTCAGTTTCAATGAGTTCGTTCAACTGGATACTTAAAATGCTGTGTAAAGCTAATTGCTCTCCTAAGCTGATCGAGGAGAGCGATTTTTTGCCCTCTTGCATTTTTCAGAATGCCAGGCCTGCAGTTGATTTTGTATTTGCCTCAATGCTGTGGATTTGGAATTTAGGATTCCCCATTGTGAGAGTGTTCTCCTCTTTTGGAGAAGGTATATTCTTTTAAAAAATGTATTTAAAGTATTTAAAATAAATTTCAGGTTCTCATAGAAGCTGGGTCATTCACGGTTTCTGAATGACCTCATTGAGGTGAAAAGCGTAGTTAAAAAAGTATTTGATATCCTTCATTAATTAAGCATTATTAAACTTATTTCTGAGGTAAATGACAAAATATTACAGTTGTCTCCCTTCCCTTCTGCTGTGCTGGTACACTGTCACTGTGCAGAATAATGACAATTTCTGCTGACCATCTTACACTGACACGTGCGATTGGTGCAATGAAAGCCTGCTGTTTTTATCCATCCCTATATGTGTGATTTATATCATAGCCTTATTACATTTAACCTCCTTGGAACACAAATTTTCGAAGAAAAACTTTCAAGGCAAATTGCAGTGCGAATTTCAGTGGAACAAATTTTTCAATGGAAAAGAGTGTACTGTAACCGTAAGCAATTTTGACTTATGTATGAACTGACTCCTTCACATTTTTTATTCTTTTGAAACGGTGGTTAATTTTAATAAATTCTAATTGACACAATGTGTGTCTTGAGTGATTCGTTGTTTTTGCTTTCACTTTGTTTTTAAACAGCCACTTTGTGCTGGTCGCTTACAGTTGGGGCAAATTGTGCGAACGATTACGCCATTACAACTCTTTTCACAAATATAAAATTAGGCTATTTTTAGAACTGTATCATGGATTTTAACAGCAGTCGTGTTTACTTAATGGATGTGGAAGCGTTTTTTTCTTAAAATAAAGCACAAGAAAATGCATAAAACTGCCATGTCTCCAAGGAAGTTCTGGAGGGCGACTTTAATTTCGCCCCCAGTGTAAGTCAAGGCGACTCGAGGATTGACAAGGCAACTTCTTCGCCCTAGTCGCCCACCTGCTGTACAACATCAAATATTAGCAGACTCAACTTTAGGCTTCTGGCTGCTAAATAACATCTATATTCTTAATCGGAAGTCTTTCAAAAGTTACATGCATATAGCTTGGAGAGTAGTCTCAAACACATTGCTTTGAAGATCCTTTAAAATAGCCTGAAAGGTCCCTGAAAGTTCTGGTATTAACCTCATCCTTTAGACAATGAATCATAGATTATTAATTTTCAGTTTATTTACATTGCTCACGGCAATCTGAGAGTCTGAGCTGTTTCAAAGGGTGTGGTTGATAAAAATTTGGAAAATTTGTCCAGGGCTTTATAGGTTGACGTTTAACCCTTTACCCAACGAATCGCCTGCATCCGCCCGCGTAATGTGCAAATTCAGCAGTTGAAAAAATATTATTTTTGAAAAAATGATATTTAAAATAATAAATTTTGATATCGTTTGCGTTAGGTAAAGGGTTAATAAATTATTTACTACTGTACTCATATTCCCTATATGAAACACTCCTAGAAACAAAATAGGATTCCTATAGGTTTCCTAAAAGAAATTCACATAGGTTTCTTACAGGTAATTGGTATGCAAAATTGTAGGAATCCATACAGGAGACACAATATATTCCGATAGGATTCTATAGGAATATACATGTAGCTCTGTCGATTAGAAGAGTTTGCTGAGGCAAACTCTTCTAATCGACAGGGCTACATGGGTATGAAACTGTTTTCATTTGGCTGAAATTAAAAAAAATCTGCTTATTAAAGAAAATAGACTTTTACTTAAATTCAACTATAATTTACAAATAAAAAAATGTTTTCCTATAATTGTCATGAATTTCCTATAATAATCCTATAGAACTCTTAAACATTTAGTTAAATCCGAAGAGACTGAACTGTTAAAGGTGAACCGAGTTCCTGTAGGAATACTACACCTCCCAGTAGTTCAGCAATTAAAAATCCTATAGGAATGCATAGAGGATTCCGAAAAAAAGGACTCCCATAATTTTCTTGCCATACACTCATCATTCCTATAGAAATCCTGTATGATTCCTATATTTGCCATTTGGAATCATATCGGATCCTATAGGGCATTTCCGTATGGGTCATGATGAATTTGGTCTTCCAGGGTACTGTTAAAAGTTTCGATTATGACACAATAGGTCACTGAAGATCTCTAATTGGCTCATTGTTGCTATATCAGAGACCGATCAGGACTATTTAAAATACACTCCAGCCTCGGAGCCTATTTTTTCAATTCATGCGCCAGATTTCAATTTACGGAGTCACACCGCTGTTTGTAACACACACTGCAAGCATGTAATAGCTCTCATCATTTTCATTTAGTACACTATAGTAAACATCAATCTTCACTGTGGTTTCTGATCAAGTCTTGGTTGCCTATTTTTACACAGTGAAGATTAATGCTTGGTAATTAAGACTTGAAGTATTAACTTAAGCACTCTAAAACAATGATAAATGATAATCACATATATAATACATGTAAGAGTGTCTCTCTCAATTATCCATCGAAAGAATATCAAAATATGATCTGAGAAGTTACGTGCCAACTGAGAAGCCTATTTCTGAGATTTAAGAGCCAGGTCCTGATGTTTCAGAACCAAATACGCACTGCCGCATGCCCAGGTCAGTCCCTGCCATACATGGCATTGGGGCAATTTGATGGTGGTTAACACAACTATTTTTGCCCAAAGTGGTGGTGAGGAATAAAAAGGTGCCAGACACACCTGGTTGCTACTCACTTTTGTGGGCTAAACCATGGTTTTCATCTGACATTATTTGTTTTTTCAATCTCATTTTTGTAGCAACTTTTTCCTCCTTTTTTATGTATGAAAATCGTACTATAAGGCCAAATTAAAAAAATGAATTGATTCTCAGGCAATTTTTTTTTCAAATCAGTGAGGGAGGGAGGATTTCATTTTTATATTTTTTTTTTCATTTTTTTTTTTTCGTGTAAAGGGTTGAGTATACTCAGTAAATCTTTTTGCTGTCTTTCCACTTGAAAAAGAGAAAAGGTTGTATTTTAGTGTAATTATAGTATACCTTTTATAACTAACTGCCATAACAACAGCTAAAAGGATTTGTATTTTATTGTTCTTTTTAATGGTATAGATCTGTCAAATATGATCCATTAGAATAGGCCCCAGTAACCAATGCTTGGGGTAGGAGTCCTTTAAAATGGGAAACATAGCTCTAAATGATTAGTTAAACTTGAGTGAGTTTATATCTGTGTTGCGGCCATTATTAGCCATTGTGCAGAAATATATGACCTTAAACACCAGCAAATAAATAAATAATTAAATCATGATCCAGTATATCAGAATTTGCCTTGTTACAGTTTATGGGAGAGTCTGGGCACTCTCCCATAAACTGCAACAAGAAAAAACAATTTACTGCAAACACAGCTAAATAATTATATTTCGAGAAATGTGAAAAAATGACCATTCCAAGTTTTCACAAATTCTTAAAAAAACATGACGTAATAAAAATGTCTAATGAGGAGGTTCAAATCCAACGAGGGAGGGCCTGAGAATCAAACCATTATTTTTTTTTAGCCTAATTGGTGTTCACAATGAACATAAATTATTATTCCTGAGCCTGAAAAAAACTTTATTTCAGGGTGATGAAGAAAGAAAACATGGATTTGAGCCAATACCAATGATGGACAGAGCTTTTAAGGATGAAATACCAAAGCAACAGGTAAAATCCTTATTAGAACTCAGTGGGTTTACCTAACATGAAAAGCAGACGACACTTGCCAAAAAAATTCTTGAATAACTAATTTTTTTCATTTTTTGTCTCAAAAACATAGGTTATGACCCCTCATTGGAACGAGCTCAACAAGCTCGTTCCAATGAGGGGTCATAACCTATGTGTTTGAGACAAAAAATGAAAAAAATAATGAAAATTAATTGGCGATTTTTGAGAATAGCGCTGGCCGGATTTGGCCGTTACGTTGGGTAAAGGGTTCAGACAGGAAAAAAACAACTGGTTTCTGGCAATAACTTCAGTTCTATGTGAACCAGGTCCACCAAACTTTCTGGGTTGGTACCCTCTTGGAAGGAGAGGTGCCCTATTGCTATTCAGCTTTGTTGGCCTTATGTCAAGGACACTGTTGTTAAACATAGCACTTTGGGGATTCTGGGCAATAACATCAGTTATAGTTGCTCACAAAACTTTCAGAATCAGAAAGTATTCGCATGTAGAAAGAGAACAACATTAGCGATTTTGAAGATGGTATTTACAAAATATCTACAAAGTTGAAGGTCAAGGAACTGTTATTATAAATTGAACTTTTGTCAAAAATTAAGTTCTCTCCATTAACTTCACCAGATTTACAAATTAAGTAGCCGCACTTGAGAAGAAAGATTCGATTTTGCAGTTCAGAACCATAAGATCAAAAGTCACAGGACTGTCAGTATACATTGAACTTGGCAAAAAATGGGTTTTCCTGCAATAATTTTAGTTCTGTTTAACACAGGTCCACCCAGTTTACAGGCTAGTTCCCCTCATTTAAGGAGAAGAACCCTACCGACCTTTGGATTTCTAGTCCAAAGATCAAGACCACTATTACTGAAAATAGCATTTTTTTAATTTCCGGGATGACAACATTAGTTCCTTTTATCACAGTTGCACTAAACTTGCAGAAAATATTTACATATGGAAAGAGGAGAACCTTGTCCATTTTGAACTTGTAGCTGCAAGTTCAAAGGTTGCTTTATTTAGAACTTTGTCAAAATTGATTTTCAGGCAATAACTTGTGTTATACGACACATATTCTCCAGATTAGCAAATTAGGTATCTATGGAAAGGTAAGACCCCACTTGATTTTTTCAGTCTGCCACAATAATATTGAAGGTCACTTGACTGTCACTACAAGTAAAACTTCCTGAATGAAACACTCCTATGGGAATAAAATTAGGATTCCTTTTAGTTTCCTATAGGAAATTGACATAGGTTTCCTATATTTTGTATACAACATCTATAGGGGGGTCAGATTCAAGCTTGTACAAATCGGGTCCCAGAGTGAGTATTTGGGCTCTCTATTGGAGCCCAAAGTTTAACTTCGTGCAATTTGAGGAAATTTCTTTAAAAATCTTCTTCTTTAGATCCACAAGTCAGAATCCTTTCATATTTTGTATACAACATCTATAGGAGGGGGGGTTGGGGGGGGGGGGGGGGGGGGTTGGGGGTAGATTCAAGCTTGTACAAATCAGGTCCCTGAGTGAGTATTTGGGCTCTCTTTTGAAGCCCAAAATTTAACTTCATACAATTTGAGGAAGTTTCTTTAAAAATCTTCTTCTTCAGCTCCACCAGTCAGAATCCTTTCATGTTTGGTATACAATATCTGTAGGGGGGGGGGGGGGGGGGGGTCAGAATCAAGTTTGTTCAAATCGAGTCCCTGGATTTATATTTGGGCTCCTTATGAGAGCCTGAATTTTAACTTAGTGAAATATGAGGTAATTTCTTTAAAAATCTTCTTCTTCAGATCCACCAGTCAGAATCCTTTCATATTTGGTATACAACATCTATGGGGGTCAGATTCAAGTTTGTACAAATCAGGTCCCTGAGTTAGTATTTGGGCTCTCTATTGAAGCCCAAAGTTTAACTTTGTACAATTTGAGGAAATTTCTTTAAAAATCTTCTTCTTCAGCTCCACCAGTCAGAATCCTTTCATGTTTGGTATACAACATCTATAGGGGGGGGGGGGGGGGGGGGAGGGGGGGGTCAGAATCAAGTTTGTTCAAATCGAGTCCCTGGGTTTATATTTGGGATCGCTATGAGAGCCTGAATTTTAACTTAGTGAAATATGAGGAAATTTCTTTAAAAATCTTCTTCTTTAGATCCACCAATCAGAATGCATTCATATTTGGTATACAACATCTTGAGGTGGGTCAGTTTCAGGTTTGTTCAAATTGCTTACCTGGGTAAATTTTGGGGCTCCCTATGGGAGCCCGAGTATCAACTTAGTGCAATATAGGGAATTTTTTTAAAAATCCTCTTTAGACCCTGTAGTCAGAATGTTTTTTCATATTTGGTATACAACATCTCTAGGAGGGTCCGATTCAAGTTTGTTCAAATCTGGTCTATGGGTTGATATTTGGCTTCCTATGGGAGCCCGAATTTTAACTTAGTGCAATATGAGGAAATTTCTTTTAAAAGTCTTCTTCTTCAGATCCACCAATCAGAATCCTTTCATATTTGGTTTCCCACATCTCTAGGTGGGTCAGCTTCAAGTTTGTTCAAATCAGGTTCCTGGGTTAATATTTTGGCTCCCTATTTGAGCCCAATGTTTAACTTAATGCAGTGTGAGGACATTTCTTTAAAAACCTCCTTGTTCAGATCCACCAGTCAGAATTCTTTCATATTTGGTATACACATTTGTAACATCTCAAGAGGGATCAGATTCAAGTTTGTTCAATTTGAGTCCCTGGCTTATTATTTGGGCTCTATGGGCAGGGTTGGGGGAGGGGCAGGGGGAGCATGTTAGGTTGAGGTTTGTTCAGATCCATGTCCACAAAATTTGCCTTTGCATGGCTTCATTCCTTTGTAGTGTTGATGAACCATGTCTAACTGAATGTAACCCCAAACACTTCTTTGAACCACTTTGGCTGGTGAGCAATTAAGGCCCCGTGGGGCCTCTTGTTTGTGATATGTATTTGTTCATCACAATTTTGTAGTCCTTGGGATGGGAATACACGGTTGAATATTGTGAGATTATGACAAACTCAAGATACTTTGGGTGTGAATGACTTTCCCATACAGTTTAGTAGTAGACAGCCCTCCTGACAAATGTAGACTGGTTTTAATTGGTTAAACCCAAGTTTTATGCTTATTCCCATCAGAAACCGGTTTAAATGCAAAACTATTCAAAGATGCTTCCGTTAAAACACTTGTTTTTTTGTTTTTACAAAAAGAAAATATTGGATAATTTTTATTAATGTTGGGCCAAATATGTGACTGGATTTATGGATCTGAAGATCGTATAATAACAGGACTGTGTTTTATATATTCTCGTTTATATTTTCAACCACATTCTCATTGTATATCATTTACTATTCTGTTTTCGCGAATGTTTTGTTTTCGACATCACACGATTCGACAATGAATTTTTCGGTTGATGAATTAATTTTTGGAGTTAGGTGTCAATCTGGGACTGTCTGGACATGATTTCTTCACTATGTTGAGGGCTGAATTTCTGTTTTTTTCGGTCCCTGTCGACCGTCTGGGTTCTGTCATGTACCCACCGTTTTTTTTTTCTGCCACCTTATCTCGTAGTTGAGGGTGTTCTACTTTCTGTTTCTGTTGAGTTCACCTTTTTCTTCTACTGCTCTCACCTCTTTTATTTCCAGTTCGGTTCCTTTAGGGCAATTCCTTTTGCCCTCGCCATGGTGCATTCTCGTGGACGTTTCTTCCTCACCCGTGGGTGGTATGGAACGCTGTCGTTTCGGGAGCCTCTCGACTCGACCACGTCTGGTGTGAGTTTACTCCCTTCGTGGGGTATGTGCAGCTCCTCCCGCCCCTGCAGGGGGGGGGGGGGGGACACTGTCGTTTCGGGGCCCCCGACTCGACCACGTCTGGTGTGAGTTTGACCCCCTCCGTGGGGGATGTGCAGCTCCTCCCGCTCCTGCGGGGGGTGGGGAACGCTATTGTTTTGGGGTCGCCCGATTCGACCACGTCTGGTGAGAATTGCTCCCCCTCCATGGGGGATGTGCAGCTCCTCCCACACCAGTGGGGGGTGGGGAACGCTGTCGTTTCGGGGCTTCCCGACTCGACCATGTCTGGTGAGAGTTATTCCCCTTCCGTGGGGAATGTGCAGTTTTTTACCGTGGTGGATACTGCGGGAGCTGTTGGATTTCTGGTGAAGAGATGCCTGGTTCTGGGACTATGCGCCCTCTCCAATCGACATCTGAGGCTGTCACTAGAGTTGTGACTCCTCCTTTGGTGGCCGAGCTTGGTGGCTCTCTCCGCTTTTCCGCCAGTTCCAACAGCTCCCGTCGTATCTGCTGCTACTGCTGTTTCGTCTACAACGTCATTGGGCACCATTTTTAGCCAGCCTCGGCTTATCCTTGCCAGGGTCTGCAGGGATGTCTGTAGTGTGGTTGTGGGGTATCGGCCTCAGCCTTCCCCGACTTCCACTCGGCTAAGTCGGATGGGGCTGCCGACTGAACCCCTACTGTGTCCTCTTAGCCATTGAGCACAGTAGTTTTATACCTGCAGTGGTCTGCTGCGGTGTCGGGTTGTGTAGACGTGGGGGTATCGGCCTCAGCCTTCCCTGACTTCAACTTGGCGAAGTTGGAAGTGGCTGCCGGCCAGACCCTCTACTGTGGTCTCTGCACTGTCGAGCACCACAGTTGTCATTGGATTTGGATGTTCTTAGTGGGACACTATGAACTCCGTGGCGTTACCGTCCACTCATTCTGGCCACACGACCAGTTTTGGGGGGACCAACATCTTTTGTGCAGACTGGACCTTCTGCCCTGCAAAGGTCCGCGGTGACTCTCATGAGTTCCTGCTATGTTGATCCTCGGGTGTGTCACACCCCTATACACGTCTGCCTTCAGATGTTTCGGCTGCCGCCCGTCGTCCCACGTCAGGTGTTTTGGAGGATCGTGAACCTTCACTGGTTAAGAGGGTCAGAGGTGAAGCCACTTTGCCGGTTCATTCCCCTGTCGAACCGGCCAGTATGGGCAGTGAGCTTAGGGAGGCCCTCTCCTTACTCGCACAGGTTCTGTCAAAGAGCCTTCCTGTTGCTTCCAGCGAGGCAGCGAGTAGTTTCCAGGCGCCCCCTATGGTGCCGCCTCCCGGGATTGGAAACAGGCCGCTTTATGATCCCCCTGGTGTTCCGACACCATGGGAGGCATCGGCTGGTTTGCCCACGATGGGCTATGTGTCTTGCGACTCAGGGGAAGAGTCAGACATGCTTGATGTCGAGAGCCAGCGGTCTTCGGACTTGGGGGCAGCTCTTGATTTCGTGTTTGGGTTCCTTCCGGATCTCAAACCATCTAACCGGTCGACAGTGCCAGCCAGGCTGCGGTCATCGGTCACGTGCCAACAGCCTATGGAGCAACCTGCTTCTGGGCGTCTTCCACCGTACCAGTCGGTACAGTTGGTTGAAGCATTTTCAGCCTTGGACTCTAAGCTAAGTTCCAAGGCTATGAAGTCTCCGTTTCTTCACCAGGGTTGACACCTTTTTGCCTCCGGCGCGTTATCATTCCTACGATTCCACCAATCCGTCGGTCTACCAGACTTTGACGGTTTTGGATAAGGACTCCAATTCCCTCGGGCTTTCCAAGTCCAAGTCTGCCGTCATTCCGATGTCGACTCTGGAGTTCACATTGGGCTTATCGAGAGAGATGCTTGGTATGCTTTCTCTCTCCGATCACGTCGTCCCAGCTTTAGCTGCTTATCTGCCTCCAGATAAGTTTGACGAGGTACAGACTCCTTTGCGTGTGCTGTCCAAGGTGCTCATGCATCTTACTCACACGCATGCCTGTAACACGGCTAATCTGGAATTAGCTTGAAGGGACTCTGTGCTGGACACAGGCCAATCCCTTCCTGAGGAGCAGTGCACTACTCTTCGATCTGCTTCTTTGGCATGTCCGCAACTTTTCCATGGTTCTGTGTTGACAGTCCGGGATGACGTCCTACGTCATTTCAACGATCAGCTGCTGTTTCTTCAGCTTGATCAGCCTTCCAGGGTAGGCAGGGGCCGTTCCAAGCCTAACAAGTACCCTCTGCTTCCTCTGCGAAGCAAAGGGGCTGATCCTTCTGCCACCGCTTCTACTTCTTACTCAGTCTTGAGGGAAGTCTCAGGATTCTTCATTCAGTAGAGGAGGTGTTTCCTCCTCTCGCGAGCCTCGTCAGGGTTCGAAATGAAGGTCCTCACCTCGACTCGTCCCAGGTTGGAGGAAGGATAGCAGAGTTCACAGACCATTGAGCCACCACCACATCCGATCTTTGGGTGTTAGATGTTGTTCAGTCCGGGTTGTGAATATCCTTCCGAAGGCACCCCACTCTGTCCAGGATGCCTCTTCCAACCACAGTTCCTTCAGACATTTTACGTCGGGAACTTTTGTCCATGGAGATAGACAATCTCCTCACAAAGGGGGCGATTGAGGTCATCAAGAACATTAGGTCAGTGGGTTTCTATTCCCGCCTGTTCTTGGTGCCAAAGAAGGACGGCCGACTCCGACTGGTTACCGATCTGCGTTTCCTGAACCAGTCTATCATTGCTCCCAAGTTCAGCATAGAGACTTTCAGGTCGGTCCTCCATTCAATTCACCAGGGAGATTTCGCTTCCAGCTTCGACCTGCGAGACGCTTACTTTCACGTTCCGATTCATTGGGCGTTACGGAAGTATCTCAGGTTCGTTTTTCTGGGGCGAGTTTACCAGTTCAAGGCCATGCCTTTCGGCCTCAACCTGGTTCCTTGGGCCTTCAGCAGACTGATGTCGCATGTGATAGCTTTCGCACACAGTTCAGGGTGACTACTTCGGCATATCTGGACGATATCCTCCAGGGGCATTCCAATGCTGCCTTACTGGAGTCGGATGTCGCCACTCTGTTGAGCTTGCTCACGTCGCTAGGTTTCAGAGTCAACGAGGAGAAGTCGGACCTGGTCCCTTCTCAGTCGTTTTATCATCTGGGGATGGCTTTCCGCACACAATTCAATTTGGTGGCGGTTCCCAAGGCCAAGGCTGTGATTCTCTCAGCTTTTGCTCTGACTCTGTCCTAGTCCATATCTGCGACGGCTCGGCGTATTCTCCAGCTAATAGGTCTCTGCTGTTCGGTGACGGATCTGATTCCTCTAGGTCAACTGCGTGTCAGACCTCTCCAACACTTTCTGCTCAGTCGTTGGAGGCCGAATGTAGATTTTCTGGATCTGGTGCTTCAGTTTCCAGAATATCTTTTTCCTCACCTTCTCCTCTGGGCGGATGTCCAGTGGCTTTCGCAGGGTGTTCCGTTGGACTTACCCACGTTCGATCGCGTTTTGACGGCAGATGCTAGCGATCTCGGATGGGGTGCGACGTTGGATCCTCTAGGTCTTTCCATTCACAGGATGTGGGACCAGGATCATGCAGCTCTACACATCAACCAGAAAGAGCTTCTTGCTCTTCTGAGTTTCAGGCAGTGGATCCCTCACCTGTTGAATTGCCAGGTCCGACCATTCGACGGTGGTTGCTTACATTCGGGACCAGGGCGGCACGCACTCTGTTCCAATGTACAAATTGGCTCTGGATCTTCTGCTGCTCGCTCAGGATGTCCATGCCGAGGTGGCTGTTAGTCACATTCCCGGTCGTCTGAACGTCCTAGCCGAATCCCTGTCCCGTCGGGGCAGGGTCATTTCCACCAGGTGGATGCTCCACATGGCGGGTTCCATCGATCTCTTGCGACTCGTTGGAACCATCCGGTGGACACATTCTACCGGTTCCGATTCCGCCTCAGGTTCTTGCCCAGATATGAACCTGCAGTCGTTGAATCCTTTCGATCACACCCGTCGCCTCGGTGGGTGTGGATCAATCTGCTCCGTTCTCTGTTAGCGGCGGTTCCGGCATGTCTCCCTCTACCTCGCGACTTTCTTTGCCAAAGTCGCCCGAGGAGGTTTCATGTTGACCCGACTTCATTGTGCCTTCGCACATCTCTTTTATCGGGTCCTGTCTCCTCCGTTGTGGTTTTTCGAGACACGCAGTGGAGTTGCTTTTCTTCTTCAAGGAGGCACTCACTCCACTGGTTTAGCCTCTGTGGCTAAGTGGAAGGTTCTTCTGTCGATGGTGTGCGATCACTCTGTTGCTTCTGTCACTCCTTCGATCACACCGCTTGCGGAGTTTCTGGTATATGTTTGTTTCTGGGGGGTCTCCAGCAATGGGTACATGTCCATGCTTCGGAGACATTTTTTCATATGTGATACCACATTTTTTCGACACTCATCCTTGCCTCTCCAAGCTTGTTCAGCTGTTTTCCTTGAAAAGACCTAGGACTTTGCAGTTTACTCCAAGATGGTCACTTTCTTGGGCGCTGCTCCGCTTGGGGGTGGGGGGCGTTCACGCCTTTATCCTGGATGAATATGCGTTTTTTCACATGCCAGATCTCTCCTGCATCCATTTCTTGATGGATTTGTCTTGCTATTCGTGCAGCTTCCGCTCGTCTAGCTACTGGTGATTGTATTACCAATTGTTTTTTCTGCCAAGAGGTGCGTGCATTGTCTTCCTCTTTTAATAACTCTGTCATGTTGTCGGATGACGGATGTTATACTGGCAGCCTTCTGGAGAAATAATAATAATAATAACTTTATTTGCAAAAGACATTATAATACATGTTTATAACATAATTGCCCAAGACACAACAAATAGTAATAATAATATTTCACATCTAGGATTTATGAAGCTACATATTTGTCTTCTGCAGGGAGGTGACATGGCCAGCTGGCTGTATTACTGTCACCCACCTCAGGAAAAGGGAAAATGTAGAGTATGAGAAGACAAAATTGGGAGATAAAAAAAGCAACGAATGAGGGAAAAAAATGATGAGAGAGAGAGAGAGAGAGAGAGAGACAGAGAGAGACAGAGAGAGAGAGAGAGAGAGAGGAGAATCGGCTGCAACTGAAAATAACATGTGCAGTAGAAAAAATGAAGTAAAATATATATATGTAGGGAATGAACTCTGCAGTCCTGGTGATAAGTGGAATTTGGTTTCATTCTTGCACTGAGAAGGGGGGCATACATGGGAATGTGATATTTTGCCCAGAGCCAGCTGAGAGATTTGAGTTCCTCGTTGGCAGTTTGTGTTCTGGAGTTTTCAGGAACCAACCCTAATTAATAAGGACTTTTCGGACTTATTCAGTGAGTATGTAGTGTCGCGGGAGTCGGTACTTCCCGACATTCGTGGCATGATCTGTTACTACATTTGACAGAGGCTTCATACGAACCTAGAAACGTGTTGGTCATCTTTTTTTTAAACTGTGCTCGTGGTAAATTTCGAACCAGTGGGTCAATGTCATTCCACTTTTTTGGAAATGTGTGTAAGGGGAGATTTGCCGTGAACTGTGTTCGGGGCTTGAGTTGTTTAATCTCACCTCTGTGTCTGGTAATCCTGTCGGTTTCGATCTTGTTAAGATTATATAGATTATATAACGATAGTGGTAAGTTGTTGTGGATCCAATCATGCATAAATAATAGGATATTTAGCTTATATAGATCGTCCAGTTTCAGGATTTTATTTTTCTTGAATAGGGGCTCAGTATGTGTGTTGTACTTTTTATTGTTTATTATTCGAATGGCACGTTTTTGAAGGATACTTAATTTCTTTATAGCCGGCACATGTCCCAGATGTGTATCGCATACATCAAATGACTTTGCACTAGCGTAAAATACAGAATTTTCAGGGTATCGAATGGTAAAAACTTTTTTACTCTATTAATAGCCCAGATGGATTTGGCTATCTTTGAGCTCAGATGAGAGATGTGGTGCTTGAAATTTAAGTTTTCGTCTAAATCAACACCGAGGAATTTTACTGTTTGGACTTCGTTTTTGTTCCCTACTTGTATTACATGTTTATTGTTTATAGTTATGGGAGTGGCAACTAAGTCCCATGTGTCATGTGGGGGATGTAGTAGCATGCATCTTGTTTTGGTGGCATTGAGTGACAGTTTATTCGCGGAGCACCAGTCTGCAATTTTGTCAAGTTCCTTATTTGTTGTTTCTGTCAATATGTCAAGGTTGTTGTCGGCCGTTGATATCGTGGTGTCGTCGGCAAAAGACAAAAGGTTTAGAAGTGTTGATTTACTGATGTCATTGACATATATCAGAAAGAGAAGTGGCCCCAGGATTGAGCCCTGGGGAACTCCACATGATATATTTTCAAAAGTCGATGAACACTCTTTATACTGTACATACTGTTTTCGACCTGACAAATAACTTCTAAACCATGAATTAGGTATCCCCCTTATTCCATAGTATTCGAGTTTATGTAAGAGTATAGAATGGTCTATAGTATCAAAAGCTTTAGAAAAGTCAAGGAAAACTGATAAAGTTCGGTCCTTTGTAGGCTTGTCATTGTTCAGGGCAACGTTGTGGATGAGTTGTAATATAGCATGTATTGTAGAATGTTTTTTTCTGAATCCAAACTGAAACTGATATAAACTATCATGAGCTGATAAAAAATTTAACAGGCGATTATACATTATCTTTTCCATAACTTTTGAGAATGCTGGAAGAATGCTGATTGGCCTGTAGTTGTTAAAAATACTGGAATCTCCCCCTTTGTGGATAGGAATCACCTTCGCTATTTTCAGTCCGTCGGGTATTACACCAGATGAAAATGTAAGATTTATTATGTGTGTTAGAGGTCCAGCTATCTCTGATATAGTTTCTTTAAGTAACTTTGTGGATATATTAGTGCAATCTTTACTTGTTTTAGTACGGAAATTCTTTACTGTTGAGATAACTTCCTGTAGATCTGTTGGATAGGCGAAAAAGGACGACGAATTATTATTATTATTATTATTATTATTATTATTATTATTATTATTATAATTATTATTATTAATATTATTATCATTGTTATTGTTATTATTATTATTATTGTCGTTGTTATTGTCGCCGTGAGAATTATTGTCACTACGGATATTGTTGTTGTTGTTAGTTAGGTTGGCGTTGTTAGTGTTATTATCCTTCAAGAAGTCCATAAAGTGTTTGGTTGAGGGAGGTATCAGTTCACTAGTGACTTTACCGATGTTGGAGAAGAATGAATTAAATTTATTTGCAATTGATTTGTTATCGGTTAACTGGTTATCGCCGTCAATGAAAGATGATGGTGCACAAGGTACACGTTTTGGATTGTTAATAGCACACTTTATAATCTCCCATGTTTTTTTTATGTCATATATATTCTGTGTTAAAGCTGTATTATAGTAATTGACTTTACATGTTCTTTTTAGCTTATTAAACTCTCGACAGTAGGATTTATATATTCTGACATTGTCGTCTGTCGGAGACCGGAGTTTCTTCATATATAATTTGTGTTTCTGGAGTGATGAATTCAGAAGTCCTGTTGTCATCCAGGGTTCTCTCCTAATTTTTTTCTTGCTAGTGTTAATGATTATGAGGGGGAACGCTTCTTCAAACGCTCTTTGATAAATGGTCTGAAGATTCGAATATGCAACAATGGGCGATGTTTCATTTACCACGCTAGAAAAATCGGAGTCTGAAAGCAATCTTTTAAAGTGATTAACATTTACAGTTTTGAAGGACCTTGTTGGATGGTGGGGCAATGTGGAACTGGGTAACATCCTATTTTCATCGATCAGAAAAGTAGCAAAGTGATCGCTTATATCTGTGATTATAATCCCCGATTGTAATACTTTTCCAGTAGTATTGCATAAAATGTGATCTATTAGCGTGGCCGAATGGTCTGTTACTCTCGTCGGTTTTGTGATTACCGGGAGAAATCCTGCACTGAATACACTATTAACGTACTGGTTAGTTTTGGGGTGGTTATGGAAGTTTAATAAATCAAGGTTAAAGTCACCCATCAGGTAAGTTGATTTATGTTCGTTGTTAATCTTACCAAGTAAATCGGACAAGTTATTCAAAAAGGAATCTATATCTGCTTTCGGGGCTGTGTTCGGCCGATAAATTACACCAACCAAGATTTTTTTATTTAATTGGAGTTCAATAAAAACGGATTCGAAGACATGTGGGATAAAAATTGATAGGTCACTGCGAATGTTGAACGGTAATGTTTCCTTTATGAATAAGCCTACACCGCCCCTCCCGTCGTCATTACCAGGTCGTGTTCGTGCAACTAATGGGTGGTATCCCTCTAATTTGAATGAGATGTTTTCATTAATGGTAAAAGTTTCTGTCAGGCTTATTATGTCAAACTGATTGGAGTCACTTTGTAGGTTGCACAAGAGATCCTTTAGAGGTTCCCAATGTGCATTTAAACTGCGACAGTTTAAATTAAAGAGTGAGAAGGTTTTATGATTTAATGTAGCGATCGCCTTAAAGTCTTGTGGTGTGTAATAATTACAATTGTGGGCAGTTATGTTGAAGGGTGAATCAGACTCATATTCGGGGTCACTCGCGGTATGTTCATTGAGAAGCTTTGGGAAGTTATACCTATTTTGTCTCTGGATCTCATTTAGTGTGAGTTTGTTAGCCATGGGTAATCGTAATTGAAGAGATCTCTAGAATGTGCAAGAACATAAGTATAATCCATGTTTTAGAACTCATAAACTGTACGTTGCAAGCCGGGTATATTTTCAGTTGCGAGAAAAGAGATATTACAGAGATGTGGAGAAAGATAAGTGAGAAAGAAAAAAGTAATATAAAGTGTGTAGAGACCATATACATCGGTCAGGAAATCCTGTGAGAGGGTAATAGATCATAAATCATGACTGTATAACCAGTTTCGCTCAGGTTTCGACTAGGATATGTCGGTAAGAGCGTATGAGGTAATGTACAATACATGGGACTCGTGGGCATCGATCCAGACTAGGAATCACAACTAAGAACAATAGGCTGGACGGCTTCGATTGAAATACTATCGATATGTGTAAAAATGAACAACACGTATATACCTATATACACATAGAAGTTGAAGGTTATATACAACACCGAGAAGTCAAGTGGCAACGTAGATCTACTCTATTCTATTACAAATGATTGAAGACTGAGGAGAGGACAAATGATGATGTAGTTATGTGCAAGTAGATTTGTTCTGTCATAAATTGTTGAAGATCACTCACAAGTTCATAACAAAACAATCTTTTTGCACAGAATTCAAGCTTGCAAAAGAAAAAAAAAATCTACCACTCTGGGGAGAGGACAAATGACAATGTACCTATCGTCAAGTAGATCTGCTCCATCATAAGTCATTGGAGACTATCCGTAGGCGATAGTGTAGTTATGTGCCAACATATCTGTGCTACCATAAATTATCCGGGACAACTCATAGACATTCCCCACCAGTTCACAACAGGACAGTCATTTTAAGCACTCTTAAGGCACTCTCTCAAATTCAGAGTTCCAAAAAGTTACCACGCTGAGGAAAGGACAAATGACAATGTACGTATATGCAATTGGATCTACTCTTTCATAAATCGCTGGGGACAACTCATAGACGTTCCCCAGCAATTTATAATAAAGTAATCCTATCAAACAAATTCAGACTTCCAAGAAATAATCTACCACGCTGAGAAAAGGACAAGTGCAATGCAGCTATTACAGATAGACCTGTTCTATTATAACTTAGTGTAGACAACCTACAGGCACTCCCCACCAGTTCATAACAAAACAGTCCTTCAGGACAAATTCAAACTATTAAGAAATAACCTGCCACGCTGAAGGACGGTCGAATATCAGTGTACTTATGTGCAAATAAATATGATCGGTTATAAATTATTGGAGAGTACCCATAGGCACTCTCCAACAATTCAGAACAAGACAATCCTTGAGAACAAAATTCAGACTTCCAAAGGAATAATCTACCACGCTGTGGGAAGGACAAGTGCAATTAGATACATTCTGACATATCCCAACGAGGACTACCCATGGGCACACTCTCCAATTATGGGTTCCAAAATTGTACTTATATGGAAATGGATCTACTCCATCATAAATTGTTGGAGACAACCCATAGGCGTTCCCCAACAATTCATAATAAAGCAATCCTTTCAAACAAAATCAGACTTCCAAGAAATAATCTACCGCGCTGAGAAAACGACAAATTGCAATGTAGCTATGTACAAATAGACCTGTTCTATCATAACTCAGTGGAGACAACCCACAAGCATCCCCAGCAGTATATAACAAGACAGTCCTTCAGAACCAATTCAAACTTTCAAAGAAGTAATAATCTGCCACGCAGAAGGACGGACGAATGACAATGTGATTATTTTCAACTAAATCTGCTCGGTTATAATTTGATGGAGAGTACCCATAGGCACTCTCCGACAATTCACAACAAAACAATCTTTTTGAACCAATTTCTGACTTCCAAAAAAATGATCTACCACTTTGAGGAAAGGACAAGCCACAATGTACTTGTATGCATATAGATCTGCTCCATCATAAATTGTCGGGGACAACCCACAGGTGTTCTCCAACAATTCATATTAAATCAATCCTTTCGAGCAAAGTCAGACTTCCAAGAAATAATCTACCATAGCCATGTACAAATAGACCTGTTCGATCATAACCCATAGGTGTTCTTCATCAATTCATAATAAAGCAATCCTTTCGAACAAATTCAGACTTCCAGGATATAATCTACCACACTGGGAAAAGGACAAGTGGCAATGTAGCTATATACAAATAGACCTGTACTATCATGACTTAATGAAGATAAACCATCATACTGAAGAAGGACAGACTTCCAAGACAATGGAGCAGTTCTATTTGTAGTTATATACAAATAGATCTCTTCCATTATGAACCGTTGGAAATAATCTGCCACGCCCAGAAAAGGACAAATGACAGTGTAGTTGTGTTCAAATAGATCCGTCCCGTCATAAGTTATTGGAGACTTCCTCTTGCCACTCTCCAACAATTCATAACAAAACAATCCCTATGAATAAAATTCCAAAATATAATCTACCACGCTGGAAGAGGACAGATGACAGGATACTTATGTGCGAATATATCTGCTCCATCCTAAGTTGCTGTAGAGGGCTGTCCGTAGATCTGTTCTGTCACAAACCATCGAGGACTACCAAGAGGCACTCTATCAGATTCGGAGTTCCCAAATTACCACGCTGAGAAAAGGACAAATGACAATGTACTTATATGCAAATAGATCCACTCTACCATAAACTGTTGGGGACAACCCATGGGCGTTCCCCAACAATTCGTTATTAAGCAATCCAATCGAGGAAATTCAGACTTCCAAGAAATTATCTTCCACGCTGAGAAAAGGACGAGTGGCAATGTTGCTGTGTACAAATAGACCCGTTCTGTCATAAGTTATTGGGCACTCTCTCAAATTCAGAGCTCCCAAATTTACCACGCTGAGGAAAGGACAAATGACAATGTACTTATATGCAAATGGATCTACTCCATCATAAATTGTTGGGGGCAATGTTGCTATGTACAAATAGACCCGTTCTATCATAAGTTATTGGGCACTCTCTCAAATTCAGAGTTCCCAAATTTACCACGCTGAGGAAAGGACAAATGACAATGTACTTATGTGCAAATGGATCTACTCCATCATAAATTGTTGGGGACAACCTAACGGTGTTCCCCAACAATTTATAATAAAGCGATCCATTCGAACAAATTCAGACTTCCAAGAAATAATCTACCACGCTGAGAAAAGGACAAGTGGCAATGTTGCTATGTACAAATAGACCCGTTCTATCATAAGTTATTGGGCACTCTCTCAAATTCAGGGTTCCCAAATTTACCACGCTGAGGAAAGGACAAATGACAATGTGCTTATATGCAAATGGATCTACTCCATCATAAATTGTTGGGGACAACCTAACGGTGTTCCCCAACAATTCATAATAAAGCGATCCATTCGAACAAATTCAGCCTTTCAAGAAATAGTCTACCATGCTGAGAGAAGGACAAGTGGCAATGTTACTATGTACAAATAGACGCGTTATGTCATGAATTATTTGGGCACACTCTTAAATTCGGAGTTCCCAAATTTACCACCCTGAGGAAAGGACCAATGACAATGTATTTATATGCAAATGGATCTACTCCATCATAAATTGTCGGGGACAACCCAAGGGTGTTCCCCAACAATTCATAATTAAGTAATCCATTCGAACAAATTCAGGCTTCCAAGAAATAATCTACCACGCTGAGAAAATGACAAGTGGCAATGAAGCTATGTATAAATAAACACCCACACAAGCACTCCCCATCGGTTCATAACAAAACAGTCCCTCAGGACAAATTTAAACTTTCAAAAAAAATAACCTGCCATGCAGAATGACAAATTCAGAAGGACAATTTCAAACTTCCAAAAAAATAATAACCTGCCACGCTGAATGAAGAAGAACGACAATGTACTTATGTGCAAATAAATCTGCTCGGTTATAAATTGTTGGAGAGTACCCATAGGCACTCTCCAACAATTCATAACAAGACAGTCCTTTTGAACATAACTCAGACTTCCAAAGAAATGATCTACCACGCTGAGGAAAGAACAGATGACAATGTACTTACAGATGACAATGCACTTATGTGCAAATAAATCTGCTCTGTTATACTTTGTTGAAGAGTACCCATAGTGTACTCATGTGCAAATAAATCCGCTCGGTTCTAAATTGTTGGTGAGTACCCATAGGCACTCTCCAACAATTCATAACAAGACAATCCTTTTGAACATAATTCAGACTTCCAAAGAAGTAATCTACCACGCTGAGGAAAGAACAGATGACAATGTACTTATGTGCAAATAAATCTGCTCGGTTATACTTTGTTGAAGAGTACCCATAGGCACCCTCCAGCAAATTATAACAAAACAATTCTTTTGAACCAGATTCAGACATAAAAAAAAACATCTACCATGCAGAGGAAAGGACTAATGACAATGTACTTATGTTCAAATAGATCTGCTCCATCATAAATTGTCAGAGACAACCCATAGGCGTTCTCCAACAATTCATAATAAAACAATCCTTTTGAACAATTTCAGTCTTCCAAGAAATAATCTACCACGCTAAGAAAGGTATGATAATGTACTTATGTGCAAATAAATCTGCTCGGTTATAAATTGATTGTGGGTGCCAATAGGCACTCTCCAACAATTCATAACAAAGCAACCCTTTTGTACAGAGTTCAGACTTCCAAAAATAATCTACCACTTTGAAGAAAGGACGAGTGACAATGTACTAAAATGCAAATAGATCTGCTCCATCATAAATTGCCGGGTACGACCCATGGGCGTTCTCCAACAATTCATAATAAAGCAATCCTTTCGAGTAAATTCACACTTCCAAGAAATAATCTACCACGCTGAGAAAAGGACAAGTGGCAATACAGCTATGTACAAATAGACCTGTTCAATCATAACTTATAGGTATTGGCAATGTAGCTATGTACAAAACGACCTGTTCTATCATAACTTAGTGGAGAAAAAAATAAACCATCATACTGACAAAGGACAGACTTCCAAGACAATGGAGCAGGTCAATTTGCAGTTATCCACAAATCGACCTGCTCCATTATGAACCGTTGAAAATGATCTGCCACACCCAGAGAAGGACAAATAACAGTGTAGTTGTCTTCAATTAGATCCGTTCCATCATAAGTTATTGGAGACTACCCTTTGTCACTCTCCAACAATTCATAACAAAACAATCCCTTTGAATAGAATTCCAACTTCCAAAATATAATCAGCCACGCTGGGAAAAGGACCGTTGGAAATAATCTGCTACGCCCAGCGAAGGACAGATGACAGTGTAGTTGTCTTCAAATCGATCCGTTCCATCATAAGTTATTGGAGACTACCCTTTGCCACTCTCCAACAAGTCATATCAAAACAATCCGTTTGAATAGAATTCCACCTTCCAAAATATAATCTACCACGCTGGGAAAAGGACAAATGACAGTATACTTATGAGCAAATAGATCTGCTCCACCCTAAGTTGTTATAGAAGACTGTCCGTAGGTGACAGTGTAGTTATGTGCAAATAGATCTGTTCTGTCATCAGCCATCAGGGACTACCCATAGGCACTCTCTCAATTTCAGAGTTCCCAAATTTACAACGCTGAGGATAGAACGATTTATAACTTTCAAAAAAAAAAATAATTATCTGCCACACAGAAGGACGGGCGAATGACAGTGTAATTATGTTCAAATAAATCTGCCCTGCCATAAATTGATGGAGAGTACCCATAGGCACTCTCCAGCAATTCATAACAAAACAATCCTTTTGAAACAAATTCAGAGTTCCCAAATTTACCATGCTGAGAAAAGGACAAATGACAATGTACTTGTATGCAAAAGGATCTGCTCCATCATAAATTGTTGAGGACAACCCATAGGTGTTCCCCAACAATTCATAATGAAGTAATCCATTCGAACAAATTCAGACTTCCAAGATAGAGTCTACCACGCTGAGGAAAGGACGAGTGGCGATGTTGCAATGTACAAATAGACCCGTTCTGTCATAAGTTATTGGGCACTCTCTCAAATTCAGAGTTCCAAAATTTACCACTCTCGGGAAAGGACAAATGACTATGTACTTATAAGCAGATGGAGCTACTCCATCATAAATGGTTGGGGACAACCCATAGGTGTTCTCCAACAATTCATAATAACGCAACCCATTCGAACAATTTCAGACTTCCAGGAAATAAACTACCACTCTGAGAAAAGGACAAGTGGCAAGGTAGCTATGTACAAATAGATCTGCTCCATCATAAGTTATTGGAGACAACCCACAAGCACTCCACACCAGTTCATAACGAAACAGTCCTTCAGGACAAAGACCTAGGACTTTGCAGTTTACTCCAAGATGGTCACTTTCTTGGGCGCTGCTCCGCTTGGGGGTGGGGGGCGTTCACGCCTTTATCCTGGATGAATATGCGTTTTTTCACATGCCAGATCTCTCCTGCATCCATTTCTTGATGGATTTGTCTTGCTATTCGTGCAGCTTCCGCTCGTCTAGCTACTGGTGATTGTATTACCAATTGTTTTTTCTGCCAAGAGGTGCGTGCATTGTCTTCCTCTTTTAATAACTCTGTCATGTTGTCGGATGACGGATGTTATACTGGCAGCCTTCTGGAGAAATGGTACATTCTTTTATCTGCGACAGTTGCAGGAGCCGACAGAGAACCTTGGCCCTCTTTCTTCGGCTCAGGCTGTTGTCTGTCCCAGCCTTTCAGCTTTTTTCAGGGTCAGTTCCAGCTTTGTGCTGTTACTGCCCTTTCTGTCTGTGCGTCGCACTTCACCATACGCCTCATCTTTCATTGTCTTTTCTAATGTTTGTGATGCTATGGTTTGATAGGCCTAGGGATCTCTTCCTCTGTCCATGGTCCCAGTGCTATTGAGTTATGTGTGGGTTGGTTATGTGATTCCCTCCAGCCTTTTGTCTATTCAGCCTGTAGTAAACAATTGAGGTAGGTTGATAAGAAGTATAAATTTTATAGTAAATTTCCTTTCTTATGATACCTACCGAAATTGTTTACATGGAGGCTCTCCCATCTTCTTATTCGGGTAAGAATCCTTCCTCCCCGCTGATCACATAACTCCTGTGTTGTTCGGAATCAAAAGAATGACGAATTGACGCATTGCGCACTGTTTTACGGTAGTCGTGGATTTGCACTATGGAAGAGCGTCCCATACTGGGTGTGCGCCGATGGCGCTCGACCCAGTTTTGGCTTTTTTTCTGTGGTGTTTTTACACCACTTTTCTTTCCCAAATCTTGGGAAAGATTAAAATAGAGAGTATTTTATCCGAGTTAGGTTCTTCCACTGTAGTGCAAGCCTGTAGTAAACAATTGTAAGGTAGGTATAATAAGAAAGAGAGGACATCGGCAACTCGTCAGTTATAATTGGAGAAGATTGGAATGTCCCACTAAACTACAAAGATGACACATTAAACTACGTGAATAATAATAAGGTCAAAGCAAATGGCAAAAATTTCCATATGAACAAATTTGATTTGTGCGATGTGTGGAGAGATGAAAATGAAAATACTAAGAGTTATACAGTGGAGCCCACTTAAATGGATATCTCTTAATTGTATATCCCTGTTAATTGAATATAATTTACAAACACAAAACCATTTACCATACCTTCAGTACAAATTTGATCTGTTAATTGCATATGGGTTGTAGAGTAAACTCCTGTTAATTGTATATAAATTTTTGTAATATGTCGAAAAAATTACTGTGACATGCACCAAATTCCCCTTATTTATCAACCTTCTTGGCCTCACTACATCCAATACAGGCATTTATTCTATTTTATCTTGTTTGACAGAGCTCTATGAGCTCTGTCAAACAGGATAAAATAGAATAAATGCTCAGTTTACATCAAGAACACAGGAAACTGACCAAATCCCTGTTAATTGTATACTCCTGTTAATTGAATAATTATACCCCCGCTTCGAAGAAGTGGGGGCTATATAGGAATCGCCCTGTACGTCCGTCCGTCCATCCGTCCGTACGTCCGTCCGTACGTCTTTCCGGACATGAAATTCTTGTGTGCGCAACTCCTCCTACATTTATCAATCAATTTGGACGAAAGTTTACAGACATCATCACCACTAAGTGAACATGTGCATATTCCAAACTTTTTGAGCTGTGGCAATTTTAACTAGGTTATCTCCCTTTAACTTAGATTTATTATGGGTTTCTACATGAAATTCTTGTGCGTGCAACTCCTCCTACATTTATCAATCAATTTGGACAAAACTTTTCAGACATCATCACTACTAAGTGAACATGTGCATATTCCAAGATTTTTGATCTGCGACAATTTTAACCAGGTTATCTCCCTTTGACTTAGATTTATTATGTCTTTCCATTTGGGGGCTATATAGGAATCGCCCTGTACGTCCGTCCGTCCGTCTGTCCGTCCGTCCGTACGTCCGTCCGTACATCTTTCCGGACATGAAATTCTTGTGTGCGCAACTCCTCCTACATTTATCAATCAATTTGGACAAAACTTTTCAGACATCATCACTACTAAGTGAACATGCGCATATTCCAAAATTTTTGAGCTGTGGCAATTTTAACTAGGTTATCTCCCTTTAACTTAGATTTATTATGGGTTTCTACATGAAATTCTTGTGCGTGCAACTCCTCCTACATTTATCAATCAATTTGGACAAAACTTTTCAGACATCATCACTACTAAGTGAACATGCGCATATTCCAAGATTTTTGATCTGTGACAATTTTAACCAGGTTATCTCCCTTTGACTTAGATTTATTGTGTCTTTCCATCCGAACAAATTCTTGTGTGCGCAACTCCTCCTACATTAATGAACCGATTTTGATGAAACCTTTCAAACATCATCTCTACTAATCGAACATGTGCATATTCCAAACTTTTTAATCTGCGACCATTTTAACCAGGTTATCTCTCTTGAAATTTGATTTAATATGGGTTTCTACATGAAATTCTTGTGTGCACAACTCCTCCTACATTTATCAATCAATTTGGACAAAACTTTTCAGACATCATCACTACTAAGTGAACATGCGCATATTCCAAGATTTTTGATCTGCGACAATTTTAACCAGGTTATCTCCCTTTGACTTAGATTTATTATGTCTTTCCGTTCGAACAAATTCTTGTGTGCGCAACTCCTACATTAATGAACCGATTTTGATGAAACCTTTGAAACATCATCTCTACTAAGTGAACATGTGCATATTCCAAACTTTTTGATCTGCGACAATTTTAACCAGGTTATCTCTCTTGAACTTTGATTTAATGTGGGTTTCTGCATGAAATTCTTGTGTGCGCAACTCCTCCTACATTTATCAATCAATTTGGACGAAAGTTTACAGACATCATCACTACTAAGTGAACATGCGCATATTCCAAACTTTTTGAGCTGTGGCAATTTTAACTAGGTTATCTCCCTTTAACTTAGATTTATTATGGGTTTCTACATGAAATTCTTGTGCGTGCAACTCCTCCTACATTTATCAATCAATTTGGACAAAACTTTTCAGACATCATCACCACTAAGTGAACATGCGCATATTCCAAGATTTTTGATCTGCGACAATTTTAACCAGGTTATCTCCCTTTGACTTAGATTTATTATGTCTTTCCGTTCGAACAAATTCTTGTGTGCGCAACTCCTCCTACATTAATGAACCGATTTTGATGAAACCTTTCAAACATCATCTCTACTAAGTGAACATGTGCATATTCCAAACTTTTTGATCTGCGACAATTTTAACCAGGTTATCTCTCTTGAACTTTGATTTGATATGGGTTTCTGCATGAAATTCTTGTGTGCGCAACTCCTCCTACATTTATCAATCAATTTGGACGAAAGTTTACAGACATCATCACTACTAAGTGAACATGCGCATATTCTAAAATTTTTGAGCTGTGGCAATTTTAACTAGGTTATCTCCCTTTAACTTAGATTTATTATGGGTTTCTACATGAAATTCTTGTGCATGCAACTCCTCCTACATTTATCAATCAATTTTGACGAAACCTTTCAAACATTATCACAACTAAGTGAACATACGCATATTCCCAAATTTTTGATCTGCAACAATTTTAACCAGGTTATCTCCCTTTAACTTGGATTTATTATGGGTTTTCAAATGGGATTCTTGTGTGTGCAACTCCTCCTACATTAATGAACCGATTTTGAATACATGTTGCACATTGTAAATGTGTTTTTCCAAATGTAAACCATATATGTGTGGGCTCTTTAAGTATTCAGTGCTGTTCTGTGGAAGGCCACATGCAAATACAAATTTCAACAACAAAAAATGATCTTTATGTATACATTTCCTTATGGCCTTCGCCTACATGATCAGAAGTGCATTCCTCTAAAAACCCAAAGCGGGGGTATTAATCACCTTCAGTGATAGTTCTAGTTTTCACTGGCAAAATGGATATTCAGTTAAGAGGATTCTGCTGTACTAAGAGTTATACGTGGAAAGGACGGGAATAAAATGGCCTGTTTAGATTGTTTTTTGATGTCAACTGACTTGCAAATCTTTTTTCAGAAAGCGGAGATTCATCTGCGCTATAGGTCTGACCATAATCCAGTCGCCATAACTTTCTCTTTCATTAAGCAACCCAGAGGCAAGGGTTTTTGCAAATTTAATTATAGTCTCCTGAACGATACAGAATGTGTCCATACAATAACAGGTGTACAAGCAGAAACAATAGTTCAATACAAACACAATAATAATAATAATAATAATAATAATAATAATAATAATAACCAACCACTCACTATTAATGACCAACTTTTTGAGGGAAACACTAAAACTCATGATACACGGAAAAACAATTTCCTTCACTTCTTATCTGAAGCATAGAACAAACAATCATCTCACTGAAATTGAAAATAAATTAAATGAACTGAACTGTATACTGGATGATGGCGATACTTCAGTTACCCAAGAAATTGAAACTTTGGAAACCAAACTGCGGACCATAAGAAACAAAAAATTAATGGTATGATTTTAAGAGCCAAATCGCAGTGGAAGACAGAAGGTGGAAAGCCGACCAGATACTTTTGTAACCTCGAAAAAAGGCATTATATGGAAAAAGTAGTCTCAAAACTGGTAACGGTTAATGGGTAGAAAACAGAAAATGTAACTGAAATAATAAGTGAACAAAAATCCTTTTACCAAAACCTCTACTCTTCCAAAATTAACCCTTCAAAAATAATACACGAACACAAAAATGTCTTCTTCGATGAATGTAACCCTTTCTTGGATGTTTTAGATGAAGAAGAAAGTCGTTTATTGGAGGACTCACTAACTTGTTCTGAATGCCTGGCAGCCCTGAAAAACATGAAAAATAATAAAAGCCCAGGTTCAGACGGTTATAACCGTCGAGTTTTATAAATTCTTCTGGGACGATCTTGGCTGTTTCGTAATTAATTCCCTAAATCATGGCTAAACATTAACCCTTTACCTAACGAATCGCCTGCATAATATGCAAATTGAGGAGTTGAAAAAATTAAATTTTTCAAAATATTTCAGCAAAACCATATCATGTGTCCCCTCATTGGAACGAGCTCATTTAGCTCGTTCCAATGAGGGGTCACATGATATGGTTTTGTTGAAATGTTTTGAAAAATTAAAAAAAATTTCATTTAAAATAATAAATTTTGATATCGTCTGAATTGAGTAAAGGGTTAAACAAATTATGAAATCCACAGCGTACCGGTGTTATCACCTGCATTCCAAAGTCGAATAAACCAAAAGAATTTATAAAAAAAATTGGAGATCCATATCATTAATTGATGTTGATACAAAAATAGCTTCTGCAGTTATTGCTAATCGAATTAAAAAGGTCCTGCTAAAATTAATAACCGAAATGCAGTTAGGATTTATGAAAGGAAGATACATCGGGGAGTCTACACGATTAACATTAGATTTAATTGAAAAATGCGAAAAAGGAAATAAATCGGGACTTCTTGTTCTATTAGATTTAATTGAAAAAGCTTTCGATACTTTGGAATGGATATTCATAGAAAAAAAGTTAAAGTTCTTCAAATTTGGCCCATCCATTATAATGTGGTTTAGAACATTATACAATAATATTTTTAGTTACGTTATAAACAATGGACACTGCTCAGAAAAATTTAATTTGCAAAGAAGAGTCCAACAGGGCGACCCACTCTCCCCCTATCTTTTTAACCTGAGTATCAAAATACTTAGTGCTTCTCTAAAATATAACCCAAACATTAGTGGACTAAAATAAACAACACAGAATATCTGATAAGCCAATATGCCGATGACTCAGCGCTCTTTCTTAGTGATGATAGTTCCTTAAACACAGCTCTCGAAGAAGTAAACCGCTTTGCTGTTCTCTCGGGCCTCAAAGCTAATTTTGATAAGACACAAATTGTATGTATAGGTTCAAAAAAGAGGTCGGGCGACGTAATCTCAACAAAGCAAAAGGTCCTGTGGAACCACAGTGGCAAGTTCACAATACTAGGTATCCAGTATGATATATTCTCAGAAGACTACACAATACAAAATTTCCTCAATAAGGCAGAAACGATCGATAAACTTCTGAATGACTGGTCATTCAGGAATCTGTCCCTAATAGTAAAAACAACAGTGATAAAAACCCTAGCATTACCAATTTTAATATCACCATCTTTCTGTTTTACCAGACCCTCCTGAACACGTATTAAACAATATACAAACTTCGTTCTTTAAGTTTTTATAGACTGGGACATGTGAAAAAATTAAAAGAAAAGAAATATCCTTATTAATCGCATAGACCAGGATGGCATTAAGTTCTTGCACATTAGGTCATACAGTTACTCGCTAAAAATATTCTGGATCAAGAAACTTTTAGACCCTAATATTTTTGCGCCTTGGAAAACGCTGATATTGGATGACTTTGAAAAGTATGGCAGTTACAAGATATGGTCCTTGAGTAAGGAGGGTTTACTAAAATTGGGTGACAGCACTAATAGATTTTGGAGAACAGTTCTCAAGGCCTGGTCACTCATAGCAAAGGACTCCTCCTCAAATTCAGAGGAAATATGCACCCAATCCATATTCTACAATAATATAAAAATCGACAATGGGCTTTTTTTTTAAGCAGAAATGGTGTAAAAATGGTATATTTATGGTAAATGATCTCTTGAAAGAATAAGGAAATTTTCTAGGGTTTGACGAATTTTGTGTGAGATATGGCTTCTCTACTCCATTCACTGTTTACCATGGTGTGATAAATGCAATTCCTCAGACATGGAAACTTCTTCTCAAATGAAAAGGAAGGAACCAGTCAGTTATAAAAGATGACATCGAAAAGTTGAATTCAACAAATAAGCAAGCCAGAAAATAAGCAGACTGTCATCTGCAAAATGAGGTCCCCAGAGGGTGAATTTAGTGATGCTACCCGGCATAGCAGGGTAGCATCACTAAATTTACCCTCTGTGAACCTCAATCTGAATCAGGGTCTCGAAACTAAACAGAAAGAGGTACCCAGAGGATAACTTGCCCACTGTATGGGATAGCATCATCAAATTCACCCTCTGATGACCTCATTCTGCAAATGTCAGACTGCTTATTTTCAGGCCTGCAAATAAGGTGAATAAAAATTTTTACCCGCTATTCTTGAAGCTAGTTACGACATCACACTCATCATCCCAGAACAAATGGACCACACTTTTGGACATAAACCTGAACTGCGGTAATTGGGAATCAATATGCAAAGGTCCATTTAGCACAACTGACGACGCGTCTCTTCTAAGCCCCCAATATAAAATTATTCACCGAGCATTATTTACCAACATAAAACTCTTCAAATGTAGGCTGTCAGAAACAGAGCTTTGCACATTCTGTTTCAATACAAGAGAAACAAGCTTTCATCTGTTTTTTGAATGTGCTGTTTCTGTACTCTATTTTGCTAAACATCACAGATGCTTTACCTAAAAATGTAATATTTCACACCCTCTGCCAGGACAGTACATTGTTTTGGGACTCAAGGAAACTAATTATAATAACCCAGTAGATGAACATGTACCAGATTTACTCGTACTCCTCTTCAAAAAATATTTTTATTCCTGCAAGAAGAGAAGGTGTGTGCCATCCTTCCCAAGTTTCTTGGTTCAGTTACGCTTTCACCGTGATGTGGAGCTTCTATCACTCCATAATTATCCCATAAAGAAGCAGGATAATATAAGGTTAAGATGGGATTCGATAAAAGGACTTTTTTGCGACTAAATAAACCTTGATCCGAAAATACAATCTTTTTTCTTTTTTGTTTTCTTCTGGTTCTATATTCTGCAACAACTACCTTGAAATGTGCAGCATTTAGTGAGATGTACAATGAGTGTTATGAATCGTGATGTATACTTCAGAAACTACGTTTGTATCTAGCGTTGTACCGGTATCTGTATTTCTAGTTAATATGTAGTTACCACTTATCCGAATAAAAAAATTTAAAAAAACAGGGTTCGTTCGGATCCTTGAAAGTGCTTGAATTAAAAACTCGAAAATCCAGGGCCTGAAAGTGCTTGAAAATCATATCTCCTGATTGATTTTCCTGGAAAGTACTTGAAAAATATGTACACGGATGAGATTTTTCAGTTTTTTATCGGACTTGAGTCTTTTTCGAATTTCGAATTCAGACCATTTTCATGTGAATTCAAAGAAATAAAAGGTTGAATCACAGCTTTACAAATTGATTATCATATAATTGGGGGCATAATGGATGATTTTGATACATTTCCTTTCATGCCAGCACAATTTCAGTTTATTTTCAGATTTTTGTAATAGACTGAAGTCTCATGCATGTATGTAGTGTCAATAATCTAGTGTGTTTATGAAAAAAATTGCTGTAATAGCTTGCGTAATTGCATAGATTGACAGTGCATAAAGTCGGTGTTTTTTCATAAAAAAAGCAGAGCATGCCTCCTTAATCGTGCATCGGCTATTCCTGTTATTATTCGACCTATTGCGTGACCGCTATTATGTTGTAAACAGGTACACAAGTATGAAATGAAATGGAATCGACATTATGTTATTAGAAGATCCTGGAAAGGTCAAGAAAATGCTTGGAAAAAGTCCTTGAAAGTCCTGGAATTTTTTTTTCTCAAGGGTGTACGAACCCTGACAAAAAAAACCCTACAGTTTACAAATAAAAAAATGCTTTCCTATAATTGCCATGATGTCCTATAATATTAAATCCTGTAGAAGTCTTAAACATTTCATTGAATCCAAAGAGACTGAACTGTTAACACTTTACCTAACATGAAAAGCAGACGACACTTGCAAAAAAAATTCTTGAATAACTAATTTTTTTCATTTTTTGTCTCAAAAACATAGGTTATGACCCCTCGTTGGAACGAGCTCAAAGAGCTCGTTCCAACGAGGGGTCATAACCTATGTTTTTGAGACAAAAAATGAAAATATGTTGAAAATTAATTGGCGATATTTGGGAATAGCGCTGGCCGGTTTTGGCCGTTACGTTGGGTAAAGGGTTAAAGGTAAGCAGAGTTCCTATAGAATACTACATCTCCCAATAGTTCAACAATTAAATGAAAAATCCTATAAGAATGCATATAGAAGTCCTATAGGAAAAAGGACTCCCATAAATTTGCTGCCGTGCACTCATCAGTCCTATAGAAGTCCTGTACAGTGGCGGATACAGGAATTCTCAAAGGGGGGGGGGGGGGGATCGTGCAGATGCCAAAGGCATCTGCCACGAGTGCCGAAGGCACGAGCTTTTGTAGGGGTGTCTGGGGGGGTTCTCCCCCCAGAAATTTTTTGGAAATGAGCGACCAAGTGGGGCATTTTGGTGGTTTCTGGGGTGGAAATCCTCTTGAATTTTTGAACGGCTAATTAATACTTTTTAAACAGCATGTTTCAGAATTTCAAATTCTGTCATACGTTCAAGACAGAATTAGAAAATTTGAAATATGCTCTTCAGATCCGTTTACCATAATACTGTATTTTGGACACATTGTTTACAGTCATAACCGACTTAACCTCAGGAGAACATTGCGATCTGCCAGCGTTTGAAAGTTTTCAGCAGTCAACCCTCTAGGCTTAGGTACGCCATGACTATGCCAATTAAGAACCTGAACCATAATTGGCATAGCCATGGGGTACCTGAGGCTAGGGGCATGTAACACCACAAAATCATGCTGTGTCGGTGACGCTATAAATGGAGGCGACCAGTAGATATATTTTGCATAATTTCAACGGTATATTTGTTTTCCATAGCGAATGGTGATGGAGGAAATAAATGTCGCTGTATGTTTTTACTTCAATTCATGTATTGTCCCCAAATGAAAATCCTGGCTACGCCCTATATGGGAGACAAACACGAGCTAAAGGGGGGGCGACTGCCCCAACGCCCCCCCTCTGTATCCGCCATTGGTCCTGTATGATCCCTACATTTTCCTATAGGAATCATATCGGATCCTATTGGACATTGCCATATGGGTTTCTAAAAAAATGGTTTTGCTGCAATATCTTTAGTTCTATTTAATGCAAGTGAACCAAACTGTTCTATGTGGGTTCTTTATGCATAACATATAGTTTATAACACAATAGGATGATATTTATTGAGGAGTTCTCGTTGTTGACATTTACATTTATTTCGTAACACTTCACTCCCTGCCGGTGTTACTACATTGCACCATATATTAACATAAACAGACCAACCGGTCATTATAGATTCCCAACACAAACTTACAGGGTTGACACCCACGGAAGAAGAATTTCATTAAAAAACATGGCCGCCTGTGGCCATCTTAGGTTTGGCCTATAAATTGTCAACAATTCCATTAGCACACCCAAAAGGCTGTATCACTCACCCAATCTTTTTCAAATTTCACATATAGCTTTGGTGTGATATCTAGATGGGAGCTATTGATTTTTCTGAATTTTGTTGAAAAACATGGATGCCAGTAGCCATCATGGATTTGGATATAAATTGTCCAACAATTTTTTTAGCATTTCCTACAGGTTGTGGGTCTCACCCAATCAGTCCTAAATTTCATATGTGGCTTTGGGGCAATGTCTAGATGGGAGCTATCGATTTGTTTTAAATTTCGATAAAAACATGGCTGGAATGGCCATCTTGGATTTGGATATAAATTGTTCAACTCTCGCTGGAAGTTAAAGATATGGGTCATGGTCACTGAGGTCACCAGGGGTCACTGAGTGCATTTTGTAGAAATGCTGTAAATCATATTTTTGAACCCCCGGGTGCATTCCCTTGGTCGAACCCTTTGAATGCTGTACACATATATGCCTTTTCTGGTTTCTTGGAAAAAGTTATCTGATTCCTGAATGAATATCTTTAAATATTGTTAACAAAAACCTATTTCTGATTTCTTTAAAATAATTTTATCCCCGAAAATAAGCCTCCAAAGTATTCCCATTACATTCATAGAGGGGCACGGTGGCTCAGTAGTCAGAGGTGCAGACTGCAAGCCGATAGACCCTCAGTTCGAATCCCATCTGCTACAACTGCCTTGTGTCTTTGGGGCAAAATGTTTCACCCCCCCCCCCCCCCACCCCCATTGCCGCATGAGGGCATGGTGACGTTGTGTACTAAGGCGTACTGCACATAGATTATGCCCTTGCACTAACCCTGCTTGTGTGGAGTTAGTATGTTGGGGAGCCTGACAGTTGCTCACCATTGCCCAGTGATTCTCTCTGGGTACTCCGGCTTCCTCCATCCATAAGACTGTCCGACACAAGTTGACCCTGCTTGTCGAAAGGGTCGTTAAACCCCAGTAAATAAATAGCATTCATAGAAGGCATGCCTTGAGGGTCTAGTTGGAATATTTCTGTCTTCTATGCACTGTTTGTTAACACGATAACCTGAAGACAATCAATCCTATCTCAATGTTTTTTGGTATACTGATAGAGTGTCTGCCAATAGTACTCGGTCATCCGGGGGGGGGGGAGGGGGGGGGGGGCACTAAAAATTTGCAAACGTGACGTCCTATTTTTTATTCGGCTCCTTTTTACACCCACCCACCCACTACGTGCAAATTTTCTACACCGTTCTCAGACACCCACCCCCACTCTCCCATTAAAATCAAAAATAAACTTATAAACTTAGTAGGCACAGCTGTCTTTAGGGGGTTTTCATAATGTTCTTAAACTGGTACCACCAATTTAAACCTCTGTGGGCTGCTGTGGGCCCCAATCTACAAATGACAAGCTGTTCATTATCAGGCTTGGCCAGAGCAGGTGTACACATATGGGAACAAATTTCATTTGAATTGTTCCCAAAATATTGTCTGCACATTTTCTACATTTCGAACAAGACACCCACCCCCCTACTAACGTGTGACATTTTCCCATATTAAGCCCAATATTCTCACATATAAAGCCTTGTGATGTTGTATTTATGTTAAGTGTCATGTACAACATCATCTTTAAGGTTTTAAACGCAAATGATGGTAGAAATTAGCTGATATATTGATATATTTTTAAAAATTCAAAAAATTGTACAAGTTGGAAATGCACATTTTTGGCGCACTCAACAGACCCACCCACCCCCACGTCACGTCTTGCAGATTTTTGTATATATATTTAGTATCATGTAACGAACTTCACTCTCAAATCATGTTGAACAAAGAGAACCCTTCACTTTTCAAAGCATTTTTAAAATTTATTAGTCCCCCACGGTTTCACCGTGAAGGGGACTATTGGATTGCACTCCGTCTGTCTGTCTGTACATCTGTCCATCCTTCTGTCCTGTTATCACATGTATCTCATAGATGCATTGACGCTTTTGTTTAAAATTTTCAGATTTAATGGGACATAAGATAAATAACATATTATACAGGATTTTTTTCTTGTTTATAAATTATGCAAGTTAGCCTTACTTAACGTTTTTACATGTATTTGGTTGCTTCCTGTAAAACCACAGAAATATGGGTGATATTGGGACTAGTTTGTTGAGTTGTTCCTTTGATATCCATATTTGGTGGGGTTTTATTGAGGAAATATCAATATATTTCACAGTAATCCACCTACCGTGGGGGACGATTGTCTGATCGCTGGCGATCAGCGTTGCACTTGTTTATTCTCAATCAATACTCAGGAACGACAGATTTTGGAATAGAGTGATGGGCGGCTTTCTGGAAACACCTATCACATTTATAAAGTAATGAAATGGAATATTTGAATGGTCTGTTTTTAACCCTCTTAATACTTCATTGTGGGTACAAACATCTTTAATATAACTCATGGCTACAGAATGTTTCTCGCTTTCTTTTCTTAACATTTAATTCCATGAGGAATGGGACACCTTTTCAGTGTGCCTTCCAAAATAAGGCATTCTTAATCCTTTACCCAACATAACAACAAAAAACGGTCAGTAATATTCATAGAAATGTTGATTCAGTTTTAATTACTTTTTTCATTTGTGCTTGAAAAACATAGCTTATGACCCCTCATTGGAATGAACTCATTTTTAAAGAATTATTTGTTGATTTACCTATTGGTGTTTAAGATCACATCTTTCTGCACAATGGCTAATCATGACCATGACAGTTTTACGGGTGGAGGAATCATGAGTACCCAGAGAGAACCACCAGGCAACAGTGAGGAACTGTCAGCTCCCCCACATACTACACACAAGCAAGCAAGGTTAGCATTGGTTGAAGACAGGTTGACCATCGACATGCAGTTTGCCTTAGTACACAATGCCAGAGTGCCCCCATGTGGGCAATGGGGTGAAGTGTCTTGCCCAAGATCGCAGCAAGGTTGCCGCAGGTGGGATTCGAACAAGGACCTCTCGGCTTGCAGCCTGCACCTCTACCAACTGAGCCACCATGCCCCCTTTTAAAGTATTAAAATGGAGTATTTAAAGGGAGTATTTTAATCCTCTCAAGATCTTAATATGTGTCCCAAAAATTTTATTTTATGCAAAATTGAGAATAATTCTCACAATGTTGTTCTAACACACATGGGCATAGATGGGACCTCTTTATTTTGCCAATGCTAAAAAGTTTTCAGGTATGCTCTTGGGGGCCTTTAAAGCCTTTTTACGTCTATATTCGAACATCACTAAAGACTTTTGCTTGCAATATATTTTCCAGAGGTGCCATGTACCTTAACATTTTCTAGCTAATATGAATATTGGCCATCGTCTATAGATATGGCAGATACAGAGTTGGTGGAGCCAATATTTGTTAAGTGGTTTATGCTCATACTTCAGGCTATGTTTGACCTATGGACATGGAACCTACACCGAATGAATTGAAACTTGCTGGAGATTCAAAATGTGGTCCACCTCAATGTGGTCAACAGAGATCATTAAAAGCATATTTTTCAGACCTGTTAGGATTTGCATTTTATACCAACTAATGCAATTCTGAAGATTATACATGTATCTCATCATTCAAATAAATGGCAGAGCCAGTAATGTCCATTTCTGATTCCTTGATCGAGCCCTTTAAATGCTGTGCACATATATGCCTTTTTTGGTTTCTGGAAAAATTGTTCTGATTCCTGTATGATTTTCTATAAATACTGTTAACGAAAAAAAATTTCTGGTTTGTTAAAAACTATTTTACTTCCGAAAATAAGCCTCCATAAATTCTCTTTCTATATAGTTTTTCTCCTGATACTTTAACCCTTTTCACACAGACTTGAATTTACTGGATGCAGTAAATTCTGTTTCTCTAGTTGACACTGCATTTTCCCAATGAAGAAATATACCGAGTCAAAAAAGAAAGTATAATAGAAACAAATGTGAGAAAATAGCATAAGTGATGAAAAATAACAGTTCTAATGTTGCATGTTTGTGGACAAGAAGTCATGCAAAGAGTTTAATGACATGTTGTTATCCACCCAACTGTATACAATTTTGCTACGGATTTCAAAATAGCATGTGCTTCCCGAGAATGTCAAATTGAATGGGTGACCAATGATTTTTTTTGTGTTATGTTGTGCTAGAGAGCCTGGGTTATTGAGAAAACATGCTAGTTTTTGTCTTTCGACATTTTAAAAAATGCCAAGTTAATCGAAAATCAGAGGTTGTGTGCCATTGGTATGCATGAGGCTGGGATACCTGGAGATCAGTTCGCTGCTGAGTTCGGAGTCACTGTGGCCACTACTTACCATCTCATTGGAAGGTATAGAACTACTGGATTTACTGCCGACCAACTGCATTCAGGTCGACCAAAAGTTATGACTTCTACACAAGACAGACACATCAGGATGTTTCACTTGCGGGATCACTTCCTTCCTGTGTCGAGGACAGCAGCAATTACTCCTGGTAGAATTAACAATAGAATCAGTGCACAAACTGTCCGCAACAGACTCGCTGTACACGGCATCCGAAGTAGGCATCCATACATCAGACCAATCTTTACCCAACATCGTCGTACCATCAGAATGGAATGGGTATGTCAGCATATTCGCTGGACTCCGCAGCATTGAAGCACAGTTCTTTTTAGTGATCAATCACAATTTTGTGTATGGCACACTGATGGTAGGGCAAGAGTGTATTGCCGATGAGGAGAATGGTTTTCTGATGCTTGCTGCGGGAATGTGACCATTTCGGCGGGGGTAGTGTAATGGTTTGGGCAGGAATTTCCTTGCATCATCGAATGCAGTTGATCTTCATTGATGGTAATCTGAATGGACAGCAAGATAGGGACGAAATTCTTAATGCTGTTGTTGTCCCGTTGTTCAACGCCAATGTCGGATTGCAGTTATTCCAGCAAGACAATGCCCGATGTCAAGTGACGCGTATATGTCATGACTTTCTTGAGGAGCAGAGTATCAAACTTCTTCCCTGGCCCCCCACTTTCGCCAGATTTGTCGCCAGTCGAGCATCTCTGGGATCAATTGGAACGTTGGGTACGACTTCATAATCTTCAGATGTTAGGCGATTTATGTAATGTCCTAAGGCAGGAGTAGAGTGCAATACCACAGGGTGACATCCAGAGACTTATCAGGTCCATGCGCCATCGATGTCTTGCTATCCAAGATGCAAACGGTGAACACACACGCTATTGACTGCATGTGTGAACCTTTCATTTCACCCCATGTTAGAATTGTGACGTCCTGACATGATGCTGGCAACAGTAAGAACATGAAATTATGCAAATTCATACATCTGGACTCGAAATATGAATTTACAATAATTTGTTTGGGATTAAAGTCGATAATATTAAAAATGTTGCTCCTCAGAGTTTATTATACTTTCTTTTTTGACTCCGTATATATTATGTAGTGAGGAATCATTGTTCTCCTTGTAAAATACCAAGTTGTAGCACATTGAATGAATGCTGAATGGGTATGTTGATGGCTTTGGAAGCCAACATCTATGGTAATGATCTTAATTTCAGTATTTGATATGGTTGCAGGTGAGTAATTTAATTATTTTTCTGAAAGATGTGCTATAATTTGCCCTTATATTTTTTTTTTAACCCGACCTAACATACAACATCCGGCCAGGACTATTCACAAAAAACCTCACTCATTTTTCATTATTTTTTCATTTTTTGTCACAAAGACATAGCTTATGACCCCTCATTGGAATAAGCTCATAATCTATGTTTTTGACAGAAAATGAAAATCATTTATTCGGGAATTTTGTTTGCAAGTGTCATCTTCCATTTGTGTTAGGTAAAGGGTTAAAGTTCTCTTATTTATCCCTAAAAATGACCTTATTTTTTCAAGAATTAGCCCTAAAAATGCCCTAATTTTTAACAAAAATGGGAGTTGAAAGTCTGAGAATGTAATCACACAAGGAAAGAGAAGAACCCTGTCAATTGTAATTGGTTGAGGGCTGCATTTTTTTGGTGGTCTGAATTTGTTCATCCAAATGTGTTTTGTTACATATTATGGAAGAGTGCCCATAGGTACTCTTCAATACTTTGTGATAAAACAAATTTATTTGCATTTGACTGCATATAAAAAATGAGCAAGGAAAATATTGGCTTTTCCTCTGGTACCCTCATTTTTTTTTCAAGTCCTCATAGTGGCTACTCGCACTGAACCATAGTGGTTTCTCGCACTCAACCATTTAACCCTTTACCCAATGCAGACGATATCAAAATTTATTATTTTAAATATCATTTTTAGCTCAACTTTGGCGAAGCCAAATTTGAGCTTATGCCATGGCCTGTCGTCCTTCTGTCCATCTGTTTGTCAACAATTGGATACGGCTCGGGCTAGAGGCCGTATTTATGAACCGATCTTTACGAAACTTCTTGGGTACCTTAGTTATGACCGTGGGATGAGAACGAGTGTTTTTGGGTGCAGTCTGAAATTCAAGATGGCTGCCAGCCGCCATTTTGTACCAACGATGCAGAAATCTGTTTTTTGTACAGAACTTCCATAGGAAAGCTCTGATTTGAATAATTTTTTGTATGAATGTTTAGTACCATGGGATACATCACATATAATATGGGTTTTTTTCTTGTGCGTAAATTATGCAAATTAGACTAACTTTGATGTTTTTTGGTGTTACTTTCAGCACTGTAAGTGCAAATGCCAATACGGCTCGGGCTAGAGGTCGTATTTATGAACCGATCTTTACGAAACTCCTTGGGTACCTTTGTTATCACCGTGGGACGAGAACGAGTGTTTTGGGGTCTGGTCCAAAATTCAAGATGGCAGATGGCAGCCATTTTGTACATTGTACAAAATTTGGTGCAGTACGATTTTTGCACAGAACTTCCATATGAAAGCGCTGATTTGAATAATTTTTTGTGTGAATGTTTAGTACCATGGGATACATCACATATAATACAGGTTTTTTTCTCGTGCAGAAATTATGCAAATTAGATGAACTTTGATTTTTTCAGTGCTACTTACACACAGTAAGTACACATGTCAATACGGCTCGGGCTAGAGTCTGTATTTATGAACCGATCTTCACAAAACATCTTGGGTACCTTTGTTATCACCTTGGGACGAGAACGAGTGTTTCTGGGTGCGGTCCAAAATTCAAGATGGCTGCCAGTGGCCATTTTGTACCGAAATTATGTCTAATCAGTTTTTTGTACACAACTTCTATACGGCTCAGGCTAGAGGCCGTATTTATGAACCGATCTTTATGAAACTTCTTGGGTACCTTTGTTATCACCGTGGGATGTGAACGAGAGTTTTTGGGTGTGGTCCGAAATTCAAGATGGCCACCAGCAGCCATTTTGTACCAAAATTAGTGCAATCAGTCTTTTGTACAGAACTTCTGTATGAAAGTTCTGATTTGAATAAATTTTTGTATGAATGTTTAGTAACATGGAATACATCACATATAGTACGGGTTTTTTTCTCGTGCAGAAATTATGCAAATTAGATGAACTTTGATTTATTCAGTGCTACTTATACACTGTAAGTGCACATGTCAATACGGCTCGGGCTAGAGGCTGTATTTATGAACCGATCATCACAAAACTTCTTGGCTACCTTTGTTATGACCTGTGGACAAGAATGAGTGTTTCTGGGTGCGGTCCAAAATTCAAGATGGCTGCCAGTGGCCATTTTGTACCAAAATTAGGTCCAATCAGTTTTTTGTCACAACTTCTACACAGCTCATATTTGTGAACTGATCTTCACGAAACTTCTTGGGTACCTTTGTTTTCACCTTGGGACAGGAATGAGTGTGTTTTGGGGTGCCTTTGTTATCACTGTGCTATGAGAACAAATATTTTGGGGTTCAGTCAGATCCACTCTGGGACTCAAAGATTTTTTTCTAGTTTAGCATCTGACTGTCACCCACCTTTACAATACTTTACCTATACATTTGTTACAGGCAATGGTCAGTATTTATGTACAGACCGCTGCAATACTTTATATGTACCTTTGTTATCAGGTCATTACCTAGATGTTTGTCATTGCTGTGTCACATACTATACATGTACATGTCTTTGTCTTGACAAGTTGAGCTACAGTGTCATTGACACTTTCATTTAAATTTTTTCAAAAAATTTCAACAAAACCATCTCATGTGACTCCTCTTTGGAACGAGCTCGACGAGCTCGTTCCAAAGAGGGGTCACATGATATGGTTTTGTTGAAATTTTTCGAAAAATAATATTTTTTCAGCTGCTAAATTTGCATATTACGCGGGCGGATACGGGCGATTCGTTGGGTAAAGGGTTAAGGCAGTTGAATATTGTAAGATATAATTTTCAAACACCAAACTATTTACCATACCTTTTGTACATGTTTGCCTTGTTAATTGCATATTAGTTATAGAGTAAATCCCTGTTAATTGAATAAAAAATGATTTTTAGAAGAACTGTTTTAACAACCCTCAAATTTCAAAACATTACAGACCTATTTGCCCTCAACACTTCCAATATAAGCTCAGAGTTCAGTAAACAAGATATAATCTGTCACCAGAATGAATGAAATTTACCAAATTCTGGTTAATTGAATATTGCTGTTAATTGGATACTTTCACTGTCAAAGTGGCTTCTCAGTTAACAAGATTCCACTGTACTGGATAGTCAATAAATATCTCCACTATTCTCCCGAGAAAACATGAACTCTCAGTCTCCAATCATATGCAGCCTTCTTGTGTTTTGGATTTTTTTTTTTACTGAACAATTGTACATTTAATTAAAAAAGATGATTATTATCACGCATGTAAGTGCAAAATGCATTTACTCTGTAAAATGTATGCATTTTTATAAATCAATACAAATGTCCAGAAAGAATGTAAGGTGTATGTATTGTCAATGCATATTACACATTGGTGTATTGCTGTGCATATTGTATTGAAACTACCCTGACATTACTCAACCCTTGTTTTTAAAGATCTCTCAACAGGTGTATTCTTTTTATACTGACCATTTCTCATTTCTTGTCCCTTTCAGATTGGTTTTATCGGTTTTATATGCAATCCTCTGTACTCCACATTGAAGGACATTCTTCCTGCTTCTATTGACATATATGAAGGAACCCAGTAAGTAAACTGTTATGTTTATCATTATCATCAATTTTATCTGAGCTGACAGTTGTCTTTAAGATCAGCTGATGTCCAGTGTTCCTTTTTCTTCCTTGCTACCTTTCAGTGGCAGGTGACTTGGAAGGGTATTCAAGTCTGAATATAAGCAATCTGTCATTTGCCAAATGAGGTGCCCAAAGGGTGAATTTGCTGATGCTATCCCATGCAGTGGGTCAATTTATGCTCCAGGTACATCTTTCTGTTTTAGCTTGAGATCTTGATTCAGACTGAGGTTCACAGAGGGTACATTTTGTGATGCTACCCTGCTGTGCAGGGTAGCATCACCAAATTCACCCTCTGGGGATCTCATTTTGCAGATGACATTCTGCTTATTTTCAGACTATGGATGGTATTTATCCCCTCCCCTACGACTCTAAATATTTTTCAAAAGTAAGGCCTAAAAAAAATAAAAAATCTGTTTCTCAGGCCCTCCCGCTTGGTCCTTTTGGCTGCCGCATGCTCTCTTTTTATAACCAATTTAAACTTAAAAAAATTAATATTAAATGGTTTATGTCTGATATTTTACCCAAGTTAAAAAAAATTGATGAATTTGTCCCTTGAGTGCAAGAAGGCTTTAGCATTGCAAAGCCTTCTTGCACTCAAGGGATGAAATACACCACCACCCATGCTATTCTGTAGATTGTGAGGCCTAAAACTTGAACAAAGAACATGAACCTTTGATGGCAAAGAAGTATTTACTGAAATAAAAAATAAAATAAAAAAACGCGCGCCCGCATGCAATTTCACAAATAATGGCCCGAAAAACAGAAAATCTACTTTGTGTGGCCTAATGAATGCATACATCGTGCACAACCAAGTTTGAAGTACCATCTCATGTTCAATGTGGCACCCAGTAGTGAGGTCTCATTTCTTGATATTACTTGTAAGTGAAAGATTGTGGATTGTGGCTAACAGATCCTTTGAGTAAAGTCCAAGGGTGTGTAACTGGAGATTTTTAGTATTTATTGAACTCATATGTCTGTTAGATTTTATTGGTCTGCATAGTTGACCTCACGGAAATGATCATCAGCCTGCTTGATTGATAATTGCTTTTTCAAGAGATGTCACTTTTATGCCCCGAGAAATTTTCTCGAGGGCATTATGTTTTCACCATGTCCATCGTCCGGTGTCCGTCGTCCATCTGTTAACTTTTCGCATTCTGTAAATTAACTAAAATTCTACCAACCAGATCTCTACCAAACTTCATATGCAGGTTAGGTATGATAAGTGGAAGAAGCCTATTTATTTTGACCATGATGTGCCAATGGTCAAGGTCACAGTTACCTCCAATGTTAAATACACTTGAAATTGGTTTCCGTTCTATAATTAAAGTTCTACCAACCAGATCTTTACCAAACTTCATATGTGGGTTAGGTATGATAAGTGGAAGAAGCCTATTTATTTTGACTATAGTGTGCCAAAGGTCAAGGTCACAGTGACCTCCAGTGTTAAATACACTTGAAATTGGTTTCCGCTCTATAACTAAAGTTCTCCCAACCGGATCTTTACCAAACTTCATATGTGGGTTAGGTGTGATGAGTGGAAGAAGCCTGTTTATTTTGACCAAGATGTGCCAAAGGTCAAGGTCACAGTGACCTCCAATGTTAAATGCTCTTGAAATTGGTTTATGCTCTATGACTAAAGTTCTGCAAGACTGATCCTGTTTTTTGCTTTTTTGCCCTCGAGAAATTTTCTCGAGGGCAAACACCATGTCCGGCGTCTGTCGTCCGGCATCCATTGTCCATCATCCATCCATTAACTTTTCGCATTCCGTCAATTAACTAAAGTTCTACCAACCGGATCTTTACCAAACTTCATATGCAGGTTAGGTTATGATAAGTGGAAGAAGCCTATTTATTTTGACAGTGATTTGCCAAAGGTCAATCATGCCAAGACAATCTTGGGAACATCAATGAAAATGTTGATGACGAGATTTCTGATGATGTGGCAACCTCATCAAATTTTTCTGTGCTAGAAAAACTCAGAAAGACTGATTGATTGAAATTTGGCTTACGTGGTCACAGAATTACTGACCAATGGAATGGTGAAGGAAACTCAAGATTCTTTTTCACATAAAAAAAATTCTTACACCAGCAAGTTGTTCTCGGTTGGAGGTGTTTCTTTTTAGCCAGGAAATTTTCAATGTGGCCTCTAGAGAAGCAACCACTAAGGATGTTATGTTTATTATTATACGGGGTGTTTTCACTAAGCATCCCACATTTCCCCAGTACAGGGAAATCTGGGATGTAAATGTCCTTTTATGTTACAGTAAAACGTGTCTTGAGAGACCACCTGTCTTGAGAGACCACATCTGCCAGGCACCGCTTGGTTTTACTCTATAATGGACCTGCTATGGGAGACCACCTGTCTTGAGAGACCACCTGTCTTGAGAGACCACTCTGACCTGGTACCAACTTGGTATTTTTATGCCATAATGGACCTGTCTTGAGAGACTGCCCCTTTGAAGACTGAAACCATGACAAAATCTTTTTACCTGTTCTGGAATTGAAAAATCCATTGTGGTTATACTAACATAATTAAAAGTATTAAATGCTCTCAATTGGGTTTCAATTGCTAACTCATTAAAGATTGAAATGTTTTTTATAAGACCCCTGTGAAAAGATTAGGATTATTGCTGAACAATTTCATACATACCTGAAATGTGACAGATAGGAATAAAATTAAATTTGTGTTGAAAATCTTTTTGTAACAAATTGAAATGGACTGTTATAAAAATTATAAAAATAAATTAGTGTTGAAAATCTTCAATGAAGATTTTCAACACTAATTTATTTTTATAATTTTTATAACAGTCCATTTCAATTTGTTACAAAAACTTCATAAAAAAGAACAACTACAAAGTAATTACACGAATCCATTCTTCTCCATTTCTGAATTTTGTGGTTGGTTATTCACTGACTTGAGAAAACCTGAAACCTGTTATGAGAGACCACCTGTCTTGAGAGACCACTTTTGTGTGGCCCAAAGGGCAGTCTCTCAAGACAGGTTCTACTGTATTTGAAAAGATTTTCACCTGCCAAATGTTTGTTATTTAAGTTTCAAGCTGTTAACTTTCAAGGTGGTTGCCTTATGTATGTTAGTTTCATGGCAAAGATACCAATCTATCCATTTAACCCTTTACCTAACCTGAAAAGCAGATGACACTTGCAAAAATAATTCTTAAATAACTAATTTTTTTCATTTTTTGTCTCAAAAACATAGGTTTTGACCCCTCGTTGGAACGAGCTCGATGCGCTCGTTCCAACCAGGGTTCATAACCTATGTTTTTGAGACAAAAAATGAAAAAAATAATGAAAATTAATTGCCGATTTTTGAGAATAGCGCTGGCCGGTTTTGGCCGTTACGTTGGGTAAAGGGTTAATGAACACAAAGAGTATTGTGCCTAAAACTGATGCATTTCTGTTTTATTATGGATTCATTGTCAAAGCAGTCTGAACCTGGTAAAACTCCACCAATTCTCAAGTACCAAGCATTTCCAGCTGATTATGTGTGGTTAGGCCTAAAAAAATAAAAAATCTGTTTCTCAGGCCCTCCCGCATGGTCCTTTTGGCTGCCGCATGCTCTCTTTTTATAACCAATTTAAATTTAAAAAAATTAAAATTAAATGGTTTATGTCTGATATTTTACCCAAGTTAAAAAAATTGATGAATTTGTCCCTTGAGTGCAAGAAGGCTTTGCAATGCTTTAGCATTGCAAAGCCTTCTTGCACTCAAGGGATGAAATACACCACCACCCATACTATTCTGTAGATTATGAGGCCTAAAATTTGAACCAAGAACATGAACTTTTGATGGCTAAGAAGTAATTACTGAAATAAAAAATAAAATAAAAAACCGCTCGCCCGCATGCAATTTCACAAATAATGACCTGAGAAACAGAAGCTCTACTTTGTGTGGCCTTATGTATGTTTACTTATATCAAGGCATATCTGAACAGGACCGTCAAGTTGAGGCAGCCTACTTCAGGTGCATTTTTCATTGTCAACCATATCAACCCGTGGGGAAAAGTACTATTGCCTGTTGGTTACAAACTGTACTGGCACAAGCTGGCATAGATACCAGAGCTTTCCGACCACATAGTTTTCTAGTAGCTTCCACATAGTCAACCTACCAGAAGTCTCTGGATATAAAGACCATTTTGGACACCACTGGGTGGAGCAAGGAGTCTACCTTTACACAGTATTACAAGAAACCCATCTGTACCACCAGTGACTTTGGATCATTGGTGCTCACCACCTTGAGGAAATGAAGTAGCTTTTATGTTTTTGTACTTTAATAGATGGGGCTTTCAATGAGGGGTCTGCGGTTCACCTTGTGAACTTTATAAATCTCTGCTCAAGGTGTATGCTGTGATGAGTGAGGGGAAATTTAAAAATTAAACTAACTTTATTGAAGTTTGATTCTAATTCTTGCGAACTCATTATAGGCAGAGGTATTAAGTACCCACCCTCAAAACAGTATTTTGTCTGATGCATCTGTAGGTACATGTAACTACTGAAAATGTGTTCCCGCCCCACCATCACATCATTGGGCCTTCATGTTGAGCACAAGGTCTCACGTCTTTAAATAAGGATGTTGCTTCGAGCATGCACTCTCCACTTAATACCTCTGCCTATAACAAGTTTGGGAGAATTGGAATCAAACTTCACTAAGGTTAGTTTAATTTTTAACCCGTTATTCAACATAATGGGCAAAAGCGGCCAGCGCTATTCCCAAAAATCGAAAATTAATTTTCATTATTTTTTTCATTTTTCGTCTAAAAAACATAAGCTATGACCCCTCTTTGGAATGAGCTTGTTCCAAAGAGGGGTCATAGCCTATGTTTTTGAGACGAAAAATGAAAATTAGTCATTCAAGAATTTTATTTGCAAGTGTCGTCTGCTTTTCATGTTAGGTAAAGGGTTAACTTATATGAGTGGATGCATCTGATTCGTTGGTTAAAGGGTTAAGAAAATGCAATGACCATAACCAACCAGCACTGTTTGCAAAAATCGCCATTCAAATTTGTTTGTGAGTTAACTGAAATATGCGAGAACTTTATTTTCAACTAAAAAATTAAAAGAGTTACAGGCTAATAGTACCTTGCCCAATAAATATTGCCAGAAATAACTTTTTGTCGAAGTCTCTACATTTTCTCCAATAAAACCAACCAAACATCGATATGATCAGAGTCAGCTCAACCAGCTGGCTCAGATTTTATCAATATTTGTATGTTTTTATGGCAAATTTACAAGTTATTGAATATATAAGAAAGTCAGGAGTGCCTGTGGCACTGTGCCACAAGCATTAAAATAACATAGTTTTTTTAGTCACTATCAGAGTCTGGATCTGAGTCTTGCCCACTTAGTGTTTTGTCATTTATTTCCGACGAGTCTGACTCGCCACCAGGAATACTGCAAGTCGGCTCCAGTTCTACAGCGGTCTTCCGTTTCTTCTTGAGTCGCTTTGGTGTTTTATGTGATATGTGTCGTTTCCTTTGCCCAGAAAGCAGCCAGTGATCAAGAGCAAAATCTGGGGAGAATGTTTCAATCGACTCACCATCATTGGAGATCATCATTAAATCATTGAGGGTGTCTGCCTTTAAAGCTGTGCGCTGACTTCGCTTAATTCTGTTCATGCAAGAAAACCCCCTTTCACAAGTATCTGTTGACGGAGACAATGTCAGTCCAATATTAACCAAAGACATTATATTTTTTATGCTTTCTGGATTTTCATTCAGTAAGTCGGCATACACATCATTGAGCTTCCGTCCCCTGTGGGATGCCATCCATACCTTTAAAGCCGTCCATTCCTGTGGTATTTCACGTATTTCCTCGTCTGTCAATACTGGCGCGAAATGTTCGACTATTTTGTTGATTTCTCGTGTTTCATAAACAGCCATGTCTTCTTTGTCATGTGGGAGCAGGGAAATGTCGAGATATTTAAAGCTTGACAGTGGTTTCTTAGTAAAGTTAGAGAATCGCTTATTTAAGTATTTAATAGTATCATCACAAATTTTGTCAAAGTCATCTTTCCATGGCTCCACAATTTCTTCTTCAACAACGGTGTCAGGAGGTTCTCTCGACTCAGTTGTGGAGGGTGAAGGCTTAACTGCAGTTTCTTTCATGTTGCTGCAACTTTGTCTCACAGGCCTCTTACTTTTTGTGAGTTGAATTCCCCGAAAAATCATCTTATCACTGCCTGATAGTTCATTCCAGAAGGATTTCATATTGCTTCCTGGAGTTGCTTTAAGCAGTAAAAGGTCGGAACTTGTACTGTCGAGAACCTGCATAGCTCTAGTAACAAATATATCCTCAAACTGGAAGTTCTTGCTACATTTAGCCAGAGTACCACTATAGTCTAGCATGAAAAACAAAAAGTGCACAAATCTGGCAGTTTTCAATTCTGCCGCGATACCCTTTGCTTTAGCTTCATCTTCAGGTTTTACCCCATCTTTGGCACTGCTGCTTGCCATATGTTCCATGTGTGAAACAGTAGCACTATAATTAATTTCAACTGCCCTCATACTCCGCAGTCCACTGGGTAACCATCTGGTGCTTTTCAGGCCAGAGAAGTATGCTAGTTTCTCATCTAAAAGCTCACCAATCTCTTTGAGCTCGCGCATTTTTTTGGGGAGAATAATAGTACATTTTAAAGATCGATTTGAGAGTTTCCTCAAATGTATCTAAATAGGGCACATTTTTTACAGCATCCAGAACCGCAAGCTCTAATTTGTGAGCTATGCAATGAAGAATGATGATATGGCCAACACGTCGCATTAGACGGCCTGCAACACCATTTTTTTCACCCATCATGACTGATGCACCATCAAAATTAACACAAATGACTTTCCTGTTCCATTCACCCTCATCGATTATTCCAATACTATTTACTGCCCTATCAATCGCATCCAGTACCCCAGCAGCATGGGCATGTTCAACATCCACACGCACTTCACCATTTTTGTGACCACACGCCCTTCATAAACAAATCTGATGAACACCAATTCTTGCTCAATTGTTCCCGAATCTGTACTACCGTCAGATAAAACTGAAACAAATCTACAGTCTTTAAGTAGCCGTTTTGTCTTATCTCGCTCCTCAAAAGCTATTGCCCCAATAAAATCACGACATGCATGATCATTTATGTAAGTTTGGTTAAGCTGCACACCATTACAAACCTGTAGGCGACAAACACTTGGAAATTTAGCCATGGGTAGCTCTTCTTTGGCAATAAAATAAGCTGTCCTGAAAAGTTTTTGAAGAATTTCAAAGTTTGGTCTATTCATTTTAGTAACAGTTTTTGCAATTGGCGTCTTGTGGGGCTCACTTTTAGCTTTTAGGGCTAGAGAACATTTTATGTAGCTTTTTGACTTTTCATGGGTTTTTATTGGATCTTTCCGAAACACAGACGTTCCTTGGACAAATGGACTTTTACTGTCAGCCTCCAGTGGGCAATCACGACAAACTTTGCAGAACATAACCCCCTGTTTTTGATCGTACTGGATCCAATCAAATTGACTGGACCATTCTGGAACAAAGGACCTTTTTCTCTTTTCCAACTCATATCTGCGTTCTTTGAGACCGGTTCCGATTTTCGATTTGTGTTCTGGATCCAATGATGCGTTATCATCAGCAGAAATCTGCGCCAATTCTTCGGCAGATGTTTCTCTTGCAGGTACAGTTATTTTACGTTTGAAATATTGTCGTAGATCCATGGCGATGTTCGTGCAAGTCGACCTCAGTCACTAAGTGAATTGAATGACAGACTGTCGATTTCAATTCCAGTTCGGAACTTCCAACACAGTTTGTTCATGTGATAAAAGATAGCGGTGCGTTATTGACAACCAATCCCAGCACGTGCCATCAATAATATCATAGATCAGAAAAGGAATTATGTACCTGTTGACTGCTGAAGTTTATGCGCCGCCACCACTGTAAGTACTTCCCCTAACCAGCGGAATGCGTATTCAACCATTTTAACAGTTGTTTAATCATTAATTCCCGCTCGTTTTTATATTTTAATTTTCTCAAAGAATTATCTTTTAAAATCAGACAGAAAAAATCTGGTTGCCCGTCGGGCAGAGGGAATAGCATTTTTGGTTGCCCGAGAAAATTTCTGGTTGTCCCGGGACGTCAGGCGACCCTATTTGCGAGCACATTTTAATTAAATTTCTTGTAAGTAATGGTTGTATAGGGGCATTTTGATTTTTATCCAAAATAGGTTTCGGCTCATATTGAGCAGAGGTGTGGGGAAAAAATGGCCAAATGTTTTGAAAATCTTCTTCTAATGAACCACCAGTAGCAGAGACTTGATATGTGGTATACAGAGTCCTTTTGAGGTTTAGAATCAAATTTGTTCAAGAGAAGTTTGTCAGGCATTATTTGCCTTCGTTATGGGAGGGGCAAAAAATTTTGGCCACGCCTAAAATTTCTATTTTCAGAACCATGAGGTCGATTTGAACCAAATTTGATATGAGGTGATAATGGGTCATAAGTAGTTGATTGATGCAAAAAAAATTTTTCTCATTGCCCTGTGGGAACCTCGGGAGCTAAAAATAGGAAAAACCTTAAAACTGCCATATCTCCAAAACTACACGACACACAGAATTCTTATTATACCCCACGCAACAAAGTTGCGGGGGTATAATGTTTTTGACTGGTCCGTCCGTCAGTCCGTCAGTCCATCCTACTTGTTTTCCGGACTTTTTTTCAACACGCTTCCAGATATTGAGCTGATTTTTGGTATGTTAGTCTGACATGGTGGCCTACAGATCAAGTTTGCATTTTGTTCCGCTCCACTGATTTTTACCGAAATTATGGCCCTTGAACTTTGAAAAGTTCATCAAAATTACAGTTTTGCGGACTTTTTTCCTACACACTTCCAGATATTGAGCTGATTTTTGGTATGTTAGTCTAACATGGTGGCCTATAAAACAGGTTTTGGTTTTGTTCCGCTCCACTGATTTTTACCAAAATTACAGCCCCATAGACTTTGAAAAGTTCATCAAAATTACAGTTTTCCGTGCTTTTTCTCTACATGCTTCCAGATATTGAGCTGATTTTTGGTATGTTTGTCTAACATGGTGGCCTACAGATCAAGTTTGCTTTTTGTTCTGCTCCACAGATTTTTACCGAAATTACGGCCCTTCGACTTTGAAAAGTTCATCAAAATTACAGTTTTCCGGACTTTTTTTCTACACGCTTTCAGATATTATCGAAATTACGGCCATTTTAGTATGTGAGTCTACCACAGTGACTTACAGATCAAGTTTGCGTTTCATTCTGCTCGGTTGATTTTTGCAGAAATTACGGGCCCTGGACTCTGAAAAATACAAGTAACAGATTTCTGGGTCATTTTCCTAAAAATTACACTTTTCCGAGCTTGAAATATTGAGGCGCGTTGGGTATGTGAGCGTGCTCACTAAGGTTCTATATTTTTCTATAAAGCTTACTTTTATCCAGTAGAATAGAATGGTTAAAAAAAATCCCTATCAGTTTGATCACAAGGTACTTTTTTCAGGACTTTGAAAAAGTGCTGAGTCAGCACTTTTTAACACTGTAGGCAATGGGAAGAAGATTAAAAAATCTTCTTCTCCAGATCCAGCAGGCAGAATCTTTTGATATTTGGTATGCAACATTGTAGGGTGGATCTGATTCAAGTTTGTTCAAATCGGCCCCCTGGGTTCATATTTGGGCTCAGTATAGGAGCCGATTTCGAACTTAGTGCATTTCAGGCAAATTTCTTCAAAAATCTTCTCCAGATCCAGAAGGCAGAATCTTTTGATATTTGGTATGCAACATTGTGGGGTGGATGTGATTCAAGTTTGTTCAAATCGGCCCCCAGGATTCATATTTGGGCTCACTATAGAAGCCTGAATTCGAACTTAGTGCATTTCAGGCAAATTTCTTAAAAAATCTTCTTCACCAGATTCAGCAGGCAGAATCTTTTGATATTTGGTATGCAACATTGTGGGGTGGATCTGATTCAAGTTTGTTCAAATCGGCTCCCTAGATTTATATTTGGGCTCACTATAGAAGCTCGAATTCGAACTTTTCAGGCAAATTTCTTTGAAAATCCTCTTCTCAAGATCCAGCAGGCAGAATCTTTTGATATTGGGTATGCAGCATGCTTAGGGGGGTGAGATTCAAGTTTGTTCAAGCCAAGTCCCTGTGTTCATATTTGGGCTCACTGCGGTAGCCCGAATTATAACTTAGTTCAAAATGAGGAATTTTCTTTAAAAATCTTCTTCTTCAGATATGCAGCATCCTTGAAGGGGGGGGGGGGGGGGGGGGGGGGGGGGAGATTCAAGTTTGTTCAAGCCATGTCATATTTGGACTCACTGTGGGATCTTGAATTGTAACTTAGTTCAATATGAGGAATATTCTTTAAAAATCTTCTTTTTTTTTTTAGATCCACTGGTCAGAATCTTTGGCTATTTGGTATAAGCTTTTCTTAGGAGGAGCAGATGCAACTTGTTGAAATCAATTCTCTGGGTTGATATTTAGGCTACCATGTCAGGTGAGCGCCCTCAGGCCCCTTGGGGCCTCTTGTTTTATATTTTATTTTTGTAATTATTTCTTTGCCATCAGAAAAGTTCATATTCTTGGTTTATTTTATGTTTTATGCCTCATAATCTACAGAATAGCAAGGGCTAAAGCATTGCAAAGCCTTCTTGCACTCAAGGGACAAATTTATCAATTTTATTAACTTGTGTAAAATATCAGACATGAACCATTTAATTTTTATTTTTTTTAAGTTTAAATTGGTTATAAAAAGAGAGCATGCGGCAGCCAAAAGGACCATGCGGGAGGGCCTGAGAAACAGATTTTTAATTTTATTAAGCCTTATATTGTTTTCAGTACATATATTATTTGTATTGCCTCCATGTGTGTGTGCATATTCTTGGGCATCTGTTCATATGTGACACTTATTTTTCAGTCCAGTAACTTTGGAAAGACAACTTGATTTTTGGTATCATATTAACCCTTTACCCAACGTAACGGCCAAAACCGGCCAGCGCTATTCTCAAAAATCGCCAATTAATTTTCAAAACATTTTCATTTTTTGTCTCAAAAACATAGGTTATGACCCCTCGTTGGAACGAGCTCGTCGAGCTCGTTCCAACGAGGGGTCATAACCTATGTTTTTGAGACAAAAAATGAAAAAATTTAGTTATTCAAGAATTTTTTTGGCAAGTGTCGTCTGCTTTTCATGTTAGGTAAAGGGTTAAACCTTTTCACTGTGAATGTTAAGTTTGATTTTGGAACACATCTGACTTTTGTTTCCAATTTTTTACCCGCAGGGGAATTAAACATTTTTGAGAAAGTTTCTATCCCATCCAATAACTTTTGAAAATAAAATGAGAAAAAGATGCCCGCTCACATGAATTTTTAAAGAATATTGACCTAGAAACAAGAGAAACAACTTTGTGTCACCAAACTCATATTGTGTTAGATTTTACACCATGCTTGTCTATGTTACCACCTATGAAAAGCATGTATGTTAAATTTTAGCTTTTAACTCCACTACCGGTGTAAAACGTCTAATGTGGTTAAAAAAAAATGTACACCAATAGTCAGAAGTTCATCCAACTTGACCTTTAGCATGACGCAATTTGCCAACTTTGATTCATTCACACTTCGAGATGTTTCATTCAAACATACGACATTTTACGGTATTATCTACTATGTGCAATGACTTACTAAGTTTAAGATACCTATAACTAAATATTTTAAATAAAATTTAAGAATTGTTAATAATAATTTGACTGAAAAAGCAAGGTAAATTCAATCAATTTAGACTATGCATCTAGCTGTCAGTTAAGTATTAATGTGCAGCCGGTAGTACTGCCCACTGGCACAGATGTAAACAAAACAAACCTGTAGAAAATGTTGTTTTTTTCCCCATTTTAATTGACAAAGTTGATTATTTATTAACCCTTTACCCAACGCAGACGATTTCAAAATTTATTATTTTAAATATCATTTTTTTTTAATTTTTTCAAAAAATTTCAACAAAACCATATCATGTGACCCCTCTTTGGAAAGAGCTTGACGAGCTCGTTCCAAAGAGGGGTCACATGATATGGTTTAGTTGAAACTTTTCGAAAAATAATATTTTTTCAGCTGCTGAATTTGCACATTATGCAGGCGGATGCGTTGGGTAAAGGGTTAAGAGCATGGTATAAATAAAACAAATAGGTACTAGGTCCAGTAATCAGATTTAAACCACTCATAGAATAAGGGTTTTAACTACTCCGCAAGCCGAGTTGTTAAAGCCCTTATCCTACTCGTGGTTTAAATCTAATTGCCGGCCCAAGTACCCATTTATTCTATATTTATTATATTCTCAGATTTTATTCATCAATAGTTGTTTCATCATAGTTTAAAGGAGAGTGAGTATATCAGTAGGCACTCTCCATTAACCCTTTCCCCAACGAATCGCCCGCATCCGCCCATGTGATATGCAAATTCAGCAGCTGAAAAAATATTATTTTTCGAAAAATTTCACTAAAACCATATCATGTGACCCCTCTTTGGAACGAGCTCATTGAGCTCGTTCCAAAGAGGGGTCAAATGATATGGTTTTGTTGAAATGTTTTGAAAAAATTTAAAAAATGATATTTAAAATAATAAATTTTGAAATCATCTGCGTTAGGTACAAAAAATCAGAATTCAAGATGCAAATTTTTTCCCTGCATTTAGGAATTTAATCAATTCATGCTTTCACAAAGCTTGTAATGTTCTATAAATAGTAACATAAACATATGGTAACTATGCACATGCTTGTATACTGTAGTTTCAGAATACAGAATTTGTACCAGGGGACCCATGACAGGGGTGTGGAAATGCCATGCCCGACTCGCCCGACTCGTACTTTGACACCGACGGACAAGTGGCATTTTACTGTCTGTCTGCCCGACAGACAAGTGAATTTTGATGTTACCTTACTGACCCGAGTCGAGGACCGTATCATCATATGCGTGATTTGTACCTTTTACACATCCGATTCGAGCTCTCCTCGCCTGAAGCGAGTATAGGCATACTCCGAACTGTAATAACTGTCTGGGTCTGGTTCTTCGATGGGTTTATCATCATTCAAAATCAATATCATTTTTACATTCTCAGTCAGTCACTCTGCATTTATTTACGTGAGATTCATTCAAGGACACACAGACGGAAGTAACAAAAGAGAATTGGTACCCATCCCGAGTACATTTACCTGTTCACCACAGTTAGCATCAGAGTTATTTCCCTCCTGTCATTGTGTAAGATATGACACGTCCTCAGACCTGTAATTTGCAACATTTTATTTAAGTTATTAGTATTTTCGATTTTAAATCCCCGTCAGGGGTGTCGTGAGTTTTTAAACATCAATAAAAGTTTTACACTACAAGTGTTATGCGCATCGCGTAATCAGCTGTTATTTCCTGAACCCGTCCGCAGGGGAACTGGACGATTCGCCCCCGGGACGATTCGCCCCGATGGACGATTCGTGGGTGTACTTGTCTTGATTGACAAAATTCAAGGGGGGGGGGGGGGGGGGGGGACTTAGCCTCGTGACTTAGGCCTACCCTCAGGCCTGGCTGACAACAGGAGTGAGGGCGGTTGTCAGCTATTGTCCTAGCTGACAATGGGGGGGGGGGGGGGGGCTGTTGTCCTGGCTGCCAAATGAAATGGGGCACTTATACAAATGCACATTTTTGGACTGGGAGTTGGGGGGGGGGGGGGGCAGTTGTCTGGGGTCACTTGTGAAGTTGTCTGGTAACCACACTAATAATAATTATTTAATGACACCAAACGTGGTTTTGATCTTTTGAGACACCAGAGACCACAGTAAACGTTAGGCGGTGGTGGGGGGGGGGGGGGTTCTTACCCGCATCCACAACAGGAGGCACAGCCTCAGTAATGTTGTCTTTGACCAAGCTCGGGTACTAAAAAAACTATGGCTTAAAAAAACAAAATGTTGTAAAAACAAAACCACGGTCTCCTTTCTGACAATTTGACTACTCAATGCAAAGTGTTGAGTATGCAAAGTGTTGTGCAAACATTTCCTCATAATTCTGAGGTTTCTTTACACACATTTAGTCAGTGTCAATTATTGACTGCACACATGTCAATATTATTTGTATGGACAACAATTTACACAAAAATCAATTGTCTCAGACAATTTTTAAGTTCCTTGTGGCTTATGTACAGTATCAGGGTTTTTAAAAAAAATCGGGGGCAAATGGTCCATGAGGGTGAATAGTCTAGGGGCGAATCGTCCACAAAAATTAGGGGTGAATCGTCCACGGGGCCGGGGGCGAATCGTCTAGTAACCGTCCGCAGTACTACAGATACTCTTGTTCAGTCTTATCTTTGCTTGTGTATTAGTTTCGTTTGGGCGGTTTTTATTTTGAACATAATTTACATGGTGGTGTCTTTTGTACGAATTGGGCGGTTTTTACTTTTTATATTGCTAGTTGCATTTTTGTTTCTTCGAAACGTGTTCTGTGTACAAACACACATTAAAAATAAACTCAAGCTGTCTGCTAGTAAAATAAATATAAGCATGGATAAATTTGTTTTCCACAAAAGTCCACCAGAAAAAAAAACGGTTGAAATGGGTCAGAAAAGAAAAAAAACACAGCCGGAAAAGGACCGAGTTTATGAAAAAAAACGTAAGCGGTCATTTCAGCCTCATTGGTTGCAAGATTTCCCGTGGCTGAGAGCAGACGATCCTGTCACAGGGCTTGTGCACTGTCATGTGTGTCGACTCTACCCACTTATAGCAGACAGCAAATCCCCATTATACATAGGCAAAGTTGTAGAACGGAGGGATACGTTGTCGGCACACAGTGCGTCGTCAAAACATGAGGCATGTCAATTAAAATTTGACGAAAAATCTAAGCGAGGGGCAGGCCAGTTAGATAAAGCCTTTGCTAAAGTTGAGAAGCTAGAAGTAGAGCGATATCAAAAATTGTTCAATACAACCTATGCAGTGGCAAAAAATAATAGACCTTTTACTGATTATCCTTTCTTATGTGAAGTACAAATAAAAAACGGTGTGCAGTTAGGCAATGATCATATTGGCAGGGATGCTTGTACAGACTTCATACAGTCAATTTCCACAGTATTGATCAACGAGGTTCGTGCACGCATGGCAAAAGTACGTTTTGTATCTATCTTATCAGATTCTAGTACGGATTCAGCAGTGATAGACCAAGAGGGCATACTTTTAAGATACATTCATCCTGATAATTTGGAGCCAGTAACCAGTTTTGCAAGTATTGAACACTTGGACAATGCTAGAGCCGAGGGAGTATTTGCAGCAATCAAATCCGGTATAGCCAAATGTGGATTTGACTTAAATGACACAAGTGAGGTTAATAAACCGAAATTAGTTTGTGTTAATATGGATGGGGCAGCAGTAAATCTTGGAGCTAAAAACGGAGTTGCCAAAAAACTTAGTGATGTTGTAGAAAATAAGGTCTTAGTCACACATTGTGTTGCTCACAAGTTAGAGCTCGGAGTACTTGATGCTGTGAAAGAAGTTGGGTACCTTAAAGAGTTTGAAGGTACTCTCAAGAGAATTTGCAAATTCTATTCCTTCTCACCAAAGAGGAGAGAGGAATTGAAGTATTTAGCTTCAGTGCTTCAAGAATCACTTTTAATGCACACTGAAATAAAGGCTGTTAGATGGGTCTCCTCCAAAACCAGGGCACTCCAGGCTGTATGTCAAGACCTCCCCGTTACAGTGACACACATGGAGCAAATCCTGAGCCAGTCAAAGAAGGCTGATGAACTGGGACAAGCCAAAGCCATTTTGAATCATCTGACACAAGTGAAGTTTGTCAAGTACATCCACCTCATGTTAGATGTTTTGTCTGCAATAAGTGCTACATCCAAGCTATTTCAGACACAGGATCTTATGATTTTTGAGATAAAGGAGGCCATTGATACTTTATACACGAGGATACATGCAATGTCTGTGGAACCACCAGAAAACCTATCCAAATTATATGCACTGTTTGATGAAAACACCCACATGTTTGATGGGAAAGTGAAGCTAAAAGGCAATCTTCCTGCATTTGCAGCTGATAATGATGTTAAAAAACTGTTAGAATCTGTTAGTACATACATCCTCAAAAGGTTTGAAGATTTCGATGCCCCTCCTCTTTCCCACTTCACAGTGTTTGACTTCAGGGCATGGCCATATTCTCTGGCTGACCTAAGTACTTTTGGGAACACCGAAGTAAAATCACTATGTGATTACTTCATTGATGTGCTAACTGAAGATGAGGTGAAGCTTATTCCTGCCGAATGGCAAAATCTTAAAGTACAAGTATCAACTCAGAGAAAGTTACATCCCGTTGATGTGTATATATCTTTCCTGCAAAGAAAAGCTGACACGTTAAAGCACATTAGTGCCTTAGTTCAGTTGCTGCTTACCATTTCACCATCATCCGCTGCCTGCGAGAGACTGTTCTCCAACATGAACATTGTGAAGAGTGCCCTACGTACCCGACTCACACAGGAAAACTTACAGAATCAAATGAGAATTGTTGCTGATGGTCCATCATTTAAGGATTTTGATCCCAAACCATCCGTCCTTCATTGGTTGAACAGCAAAAATCGTCACATTCAACACAAACATCCTGTGAGGCCAGTGAGGGCCTCTACAGCCTCAGCTGCCTTTGAAGTTGACTCAACTTCAAAGGCAGCTGAAGCTGTAGCTTCAGCTACTGAGTCTCAAAACTGACTTAGACTGAAGACTAAAGTTCATAAATTTGGCCAGTTTTGACATTTTCCACACCCCGGCCTGATAATTTTCAGATCTGAATGTTTTTGGTTAATTAAAGCTATAATCACTGTAAAATTTGGCAATTTTCTTTCTGAATCTGGACTCTGAAGCAAGGAAGAGTTTGGTACTGTAGATTGTTAATTTTGTAAACTGTGACTTTTTTGAAATTAATAAAAGTTAAAATTTGGCAAGGTTTTGGACTTTGTCACTGAATGTTCAAAGTGTAGACTGTAAGTGTTGCAAGCATTTTTTCAAGTTGGCATAAATCACTAAAGCAGTCTAAAGGATATTGGCAGTTTGGCTCTTCTCTGCTAAATTACCAAAACCAACTGATTCAGCTGATTTTGGTATTTTAGCAGAGAAGAGTCTGACTGCCTTAATAGTTACAACTTACAAGTCTTGAACAAATACTTGCAGCACTAACTATAACAGTAAACTTGTAAAAAATAAGACAACACAGTATGATTTAAATTATTTTATTGACTGACTTAACATACTTACCTAGGATGAAAACCATATTCCTCTATTAATCCTCAATGACTTGGGTTTTTTTCAATTTTTTCTCCTAAAACTGGTTAAAATTTGACATCCTTGTGAGGGGTCGACTATTGACTCAGAATGCAGGAAATGGCATCTAAGACCATCTAAATTTAAAAATTTTTCGGGGGGTCATGCCCCCGGACCCCCCTAGCAGGCTCGGGCCCTGCGGGCCCTCGGACAAGTGTTCTCCAGATGCTTACAATTTTCTGGACAAGTGGCCAATATTGACATTTCCACACCCCTGCATGATGTATTCAGTCAATTACAGACTCAATACATACCTGTTGTAAGGCCCCACAAAGTATATCTTGTGTTTCTCAGGCCATTTTTTTGTAAAATAAAGTGGGCGGGCGTTTTTTAATTTTATTTTTTATTTTTGTAATTATTTCTTTGCCATCAAAAGTTCATTTCTTAGTTTGTTTTATGATTTAGGCCTCATAATCTACAGACTAGCATGCATGGTGGTGTATTTTGTTCCTTGAGTACACTGAAGGGACAAATTTATCAATTTTATTAACATCAGTAAAATATCAGACATAAACCATTTTTAATTTTTATATTTTAAATTTGCATCGGTTATTAAAAGGGAACATGCGGCAGCCAAAAGGACCTTGTGGAAGGGCCTGAGAAACAGCGTTTTAACTTTTTTAGTCCAAAGATGTATTTTATTTTGTATATGCCAGTCTTGAATGTTTTCAACCTTCCTTGTCCACATAAGCCCAAAATTGTTAGGCATTGGCTATTTTGTTTAACCCTTTGCCCAACGTAATGGCCGAAACCGGTCAGCACTATTCTAAAAAATCGCCAATTAATTTTCATTTTTTGCCTCTAAAACATAGGTTAGGATCCCTCAGTGGAACGAGCTCGTTCCAACGAGGGGTCATAACCTATGTTTTTGAGACAAAAAATGAAACAAGAAAATACAGCAGTGCTGTGCAAAAAAGGACGATGATAATATGCCAATGCAGTTTTACTGAAAAGACCATCTTTAAACTAATAAGACTGAGTATCACAAATGTAGTTTCTTGTAAAACATTATATTGAGGAAAAATCTTAGGAATAATTAATTTAAACATAAACAGATCAATTTGAAAACAAATCAAAATATATTTGATTCTCGGTCAATATATTGTGGAAAACAATGAAGATGGTGGGGGGGGGGGGGGGGGGGGGGGAGGAGGTATTTATTTTTTTTAAATTTTTTTTAGTATCTTTCTTCAGTAAATATGCAGTTTTCAGAAACTTGTTCACGAGGAACATAGAACATTCTAGTGCTTTGGAAACAAACGTTTTTCTCACAATTGTTAAGCCAAAAATGAAAGGGAATAAACCTTTTTTTTTCAAAGAATGCATCTGAAATTATAGAAAAAAAGATGACATTAAGAGCAAATATAAAGATTATTTTGTATGCAAATCACGTAGTCTTGATTTCTTTAAGCACACACCATATTTTTTTTCATTCGCTTTTCCAGCAGCACTGTTCTATCGGGGTTTTCTATCAATAACCTCAGAGTACACATTGAACGTAAGAAAATTAACTCGTTATATGGTGTCTGGACGATTCGGACTGTGTACGATTCAGACCAGATTTTTATAAAGGACGTTTCGGCCCAGATCTATTGACGATTCGGACCATATTTCTGGCCAATTCGGATCAGATTATTGGACAATTCGGACCAGGTTTCTGTGCGATTTGCCCAACAGACACAGAAACTACACAAGCCAGCACAAACATGCACACTTCACAAGACAGCACAGACTTGTCTTTTGAATTAAATAGGCCTAAAGCTGTATGTGCCAATTTCAGTGAGCCATTTTCATTAATTTCACTGAAAAAAATAGCGATGTACCGGTATTGTTTGTAGTTATCACAACAGATAATTCTGCGAGTAATTATGAAACAACTAATCCTGTGCTTCTGGGTCATGTCGGGGAAGAGGAAAAAAGGCGTCTGTTTTTTATTTACAATGCATTTTGGGTCCGTATACCGAATTTGGTCAAAATCGACCCAGTAGTTGGCCCGTTGCTAAGGAGCGCTCTCGTTGCTGGGGAAGTCGCATGACATCAACTTTGACTGTCTGTTTTCATTTGCAATGCATTTTTGGTCTGTATACCGATTTTGGTCAAAATCGGCATAGTAGTTAGCCCATTGCTAGGGGGGGGGGGGCTCTGGTTGCTAGGGAAGTCACGTGACATCAACATTGACCTGTTTGTTTTTATTTGCAATGCATTTTGGGTCCATATACCAAATTTGGTCAAAATCGGTCCAGTAGTTAGCCCGTTGTTAAGGTGGCGCTCTGGTTGCTAGGGAAGTCACGTGACGTCAACATTGACCTGTCTGTTTTCATTTGCAATGCATTTTGGGTCCGTATACCGAATTTTGTCAAAATCGGCCCAGTAGTTAGCCTGTTGCTAAGGGGGTGCTCTGGTTGCTAGGGAAGTCACAGAACATAAAACTTTGATCTGTCTGTTTTCATTTGCAAAGCATTTTGGGTCCGCTTACCGAATTTGGTCAAAATCTGCCCCGTAGTTAGCCCGTTGCTAAGGGGCATCCTGGTTGCTAGGGAAGTCAGGTGACGTCAACATTGGTCTGTCTGTTTTCATTTGCAATGCATTTTGGGTCCGTATACCGAATTTGGTCAAAATCGGCCCAGTAGTTAGCTCGTTGCTAAGGGGGGGCTCTGATTGCTATGGAAGTCACAAGACGACATGATCACGGGACATAAAACTTTGATCTGTCTGTTTTCATTTGCAAAGCATTTTGGGTCCGTATACCGAATTTGGTCAAAATCTGCCCAGTAGTTAGCCCGTTGCTAAGGGGGCATCCTGGTTGCTAGGGAAGTCAGGTGACGTCAACATTGATCTGTCTGTTTTCATTTGCAATGCATTTTT